>OY744518.1:10378507-10503507 GCA_963556195.1 Sepiola atlantica | reverse complement strand
CTACGACTCTGTCCGCGTACTACTCTTAAATAGCGGGGGGGGGGGACGAGAGCAAGCAACAGTCACGCAGGAAATCCGACACTGAACGGTTGTGACGCTATCGACTGTTCACGCAACTAACCCACCCCACTCGAACCACCATCCTGACAACATCACACCGTGAACAACAACAACAACCATAGTAGCGACTCTACCACGACAAAACAACAACAACAACGACTCTACCACGGATAACAACATCAACAACAGCAACGACTCTACCACGGCCGAACAATAATGTATCTAATGTATTTTGAAACAATACAATTTGTTTGTCATTCTGTTTCGTCCCCCTTTTCCTTGCTACCAAACGCTTATTATAACACACACACCCACACACACACACACATATATATATATATATATATATATATATATATATATATATATATTGGACTGTCACTCATCACCTGGATTAATCTTCAGTCAACCTTCTGGACTTCTTTCCTGATTATGTTTTTTTAAAATGTATGACCTGGATGGATTGTATAGATTTAACAAAAAAGTGTGTTTTTGGGTTGATATATTTGATGTTATATATTTTTATGTATTTTTGTATATATTTTTATATATTTTCAAAGTGTAATTTTATTACCTGTAGTAGTATATCTGCAGTAATAGTCCTCTGAAGAGAAGAATTATCTTTGAAAACTCATGAGCTAAGGACTTTAAGATACTTTGCTTGAAACTTGAATTATAATAAAATTTGATTGGCACCTTATTTTATTACTTCATTTTATATTATAATATCATATATATATATATATATATATATATATATATATATATATATATATATATATTATGATAAATATTATTAAATACATATGCACATACACATGTGTTTCATCCTTTTCCCTTAATCATCAGTGTAAAGGATGATTGCTCTACTAGCCGCACGGTTCGAAACCCTCAGACCCAAATCAATATTTTAACTTTTCTCTGGACGTCTAGCACCCTGATGCCAATTAACCAACTACGTTGAAGGAAGATAATCAAGATCTATTGATGTCTAAGCGAACACATCTAGAAGGCTGTCATCAACAGTGTTCAACGACACGTTAAGCCGGAACTTAGCATTACACATTTAAATTAGACAGCCTAATTATAATTCTCTTAAAGCGCCCGTAGCATTCAAGTATTTAATTCAAGATTATATCATTCTATGATTTAATAACAATTTCGGAACAAAATAACTTTTACACATGTTTCTAGGGGAGTCAGAAGTAAACACAGGTAATCAAGGCTGTTTACCTCGACAACTCCATCATCAGAAAGTAAAAAAAACAGGACACATCCAAAGGAAATCCAGAAAATAACTTTTTTTTTAAATGGCACATCAACAAGCAGAGATTTCAGATCGTTAAACATAAAAAGTCAAACACAGAAGAAATTCATATGAAGATCTACGAGAACAATGTGCAAGAAATGGCAGGAAAACCATTGCAGTCGAGGTTTTATTGCCGAGCCAACCTCTGTATTTTTTTAATAATCTTGGTCTTTCTCCATCAGACAAGAAAAAATACATAAAGAAAATACAAGACAAGGCTCTATCTGCATCAGCGTGGATATGGCAATTTCACAGAGTGACGACACTCCAACAAAGTCTGGTAGTATCGTGAGACACTGCTGGGGTGCTCTGGGTTAGTGCTAATGATGCTTCAGCCCCGAAACCATGCCTGAACCCAGAGTCATCATCTGATGAAGGGTTTGTTGGAAGCAATGCTGCTGTACCAACAACAGTTATTGTATAAACATTTTATCTACATCTATATTTATCACTACATCTGTGTGTGTGTGTGTGTCTCTCTCTCTCTCTCTCTATCTCTGAAAAATGCTCGCCTGAAAAATGGATCATCGCAAGGTGGTATCATTGTTTTCATTCAAGGCGAGAACAAGAAGGTGGCACCTATTAGCTGGCAATCTAAAAATTTGGACAGAGTCCATTAGCGTCTGAAACTTTGGCATTAAGTGAGGCATCGGATGCAGGATTCTTGGTCTCTTCTTTGTTTCAAGAAACTTTTGGTATGGCTGTATTGCCACCAGTGCAATGCTATACAGACAATAGATCACTGACTAGTGCTTTGGGCACTAAAAACTTTGGTAGTGACAGGAGACTAAGAGTGGGCATGGCAAGACTGAGAGAAGGGGAAATCGAGGTATTTTGGATAGATAGGAACATACAATTGGCAGATTCCTTAACAAAACGAGGTGCTTCTACCCTAAAATTGTGAGAAACACTTGATACAGCTGAACTTTAAAAAGAAAACTACTAGGTAGCTGCAATGTGGATTAAGAGTTATCTCTCTTGGACCATTTTGGAGATAAGAGTGGTCTCCCTTGATTCGGGGTTTGACTATTTAAGTTGAGTCTGATAAAAAGTGGAACTCTTCGGTCTCGAAGACGAAAAGAGATTGTGTTGAAGATATGGATGAACATGGCAAGCTTTGACAGAAATGTTCAGCAAAAAATAGTCAAACACAGTTAAAAAGAAACAAATAATAATGTTTAAAGAGCTGTAGAGTAGAGAAAGACTAGCAACGTCTCTTCTGTGAGAAAAGGGATGTAGAGAACAGAAGTGATCACTAAATTGCGAAGTCGATTTTTGTACTCTGTCACGGCAAGACAGAGTGCTGCAGCCGGTACCTCCCCAGATGTGGCAGCAGTACAAGTAGAAGATTGATCGGGAGTCATGTTCCATGGAAATAACGATAGAATAGAGAGAGAGACTGTGAGAAAGGGGCTGTAAGAACAGAAGCGATAATTCTCCACTGGAATTTGAAATTGAAAGGAAAGTTCTTTGCAGTTGTGGTAGGAAGACGATTTATTGCTCTGCAGAGAAAACGAGTAGAGAGGGACTATCAACGTCTCTTTAGTGAGAAAAGTTTTACAAAGAGGAACCAGAGATTGGAGCTCAGTCGAGCAGCTTCTGCGGAGAAAACGAGTAGAGAGAGACTATCAACGTCTCTTTAGTGAGAAAAGTTTTACAAAGAGGAACCAGAGATTGGAGCTCAGTCGAGCAGCTTCTACGGAGAAAACGATCTAGAGAGAGACTATCAACGTCAGAAAACAGAAATGATCATCCCTAACTAGATTGTGAAGTCGATTTTGTACTCGGTCAAGGCAAGAGAGAGAGAGTGATCTGAGCGGCACCTCCCCAGATGTGGCAGCCGTACTCCATCTTAGGACGTATCTAACTGCATGGAGTATTGTTGTCACATCTGGGCTGGTGCATCATCTACTAGTCTCTCCATCCTTGACAAGGTCCAAAAAAAAGTCGCCAACCTAATAGGTCCCTCACTATCAACCAAGCTTCAGCCTCTGTCCCATCGCCGCAATGTAGCATCCTTGTGCTTGTTTTACAAATACTTCAATGGATTGTGCTCCAATGAATTGGATACTCTGGTGCCCCCTCGACGTAAATTCACTAGACCAACTCGACAATCAACTAAATCTCATTCATTCACTGTGGAGGTCCCCAGATGCCGGAGAGCCTTCTACTCAAATAGCTTCTTTCCTCGTGCTGCTGGCCTCTGGAACTCCGTCCCTGCCCCCTGTTTCCCCGACAGTACTGACATGCAAAAATGTAAAACTAATGTAAACAGACATCTCGCTGCGCAGATCCCAATTTAGGTTGCCCCCCCCCCCAACCAACTCCCTTTTTCTTTTTTCTCAGTAGCCCCTTACGTCTACAGTGGCGGCCTGCCTTGTTTGGGGTGAACTATGTTAAAAAAAAAGAAAAAAAAGGATTGCAACAGGATTTAAGTACTTTCTGGATCAGTAGAAGTATCCAAGCATTTTTTCAGCGAACTCATCATGAAACATTTCCATATTAATAATTTGAAAGAGCAAAGTCAACAAAACCATTACAAAACGCGTTGTTAAGTTTTATGGCATGTCAACCTTTTCTTAGTCAAAAGTACATGTATGTCTTGTATACACTTTTTTTTATAGAATAATTTGTTTTTTGTAAGCGTATATGTTGCAGATAAATCGTTTATAAACAACAGTTTCTAGTTACGACGAATACGGTAAATATGTACATAATATATTCGCTGCTTGACGCAAATTTGATGAGATTATGGTTAACAATTATAATATAAAGATAAACAAAGAGTAATCACAAAGCTAGAGATATGAGTTAGTTGTACATTCGTTAGGCTTGTTAATGAAGTAGTTAAGACGACACACGCAACAAGTGGTCCTCTCTTTCTGAGACACAGGTTCGAATCCTGTACCAGTCGCATTTTTCGTTTTTTCGTTTTCTATGTTTATTCCCAGCCTCATAGATAAATAAACCATTTATTTAACGCTATTACCTTTATCTAAAGGTATTACCTTTATTTAAAGGTATTACCTTTATTTAAAGGTATTACCCACGCAAATAGTGTCATAAAAGCAGTGATTACATAATACTTTATAAACAGAAAAAACTTACTTAGAAACTAACAAACACAAATATTCAAACAATATCTTTGTTGATTACTGTAGATAAAAATACTTAATCCATCAATTCAGGACTTAACACTCTGCTTAAAATGAAAAACAAAAATATGATCTGAATAATTATAAGTTTTCTATCTGTTTATCGCAATGGTTTCCATTTACCAAACAACTGCACTTGATGAACTTATCACCAGGAGAGAACCATTTTTAGATGCGTCCTTCCAACTCTTTGAGAGGTTTTTATCATCGGTCGAGCTGTCACGCTACATCTGTAGATAGTATTTTCCTACGTCTGTCACGTTACAGTCAGAAATAACAGTCCATGCGGTCTGTCACGTCCACAGTCGAAAACATCGTTTTCTTTGGTCTGTCATACCACAATTGGAAACATTATTTTCTTCGGTCTGTCGCACTACACTACAGTTGGAAACAGCATTTTTCTTGGTTTGTAACGCTTACTCACAGTTGTAAATAGAGTTTTCCTTGGTCTGTCACACTACACTACTGTTAGAAACAGCATTTTCCTTTGTCTGTCACACTACACTACTGTTAGAAACAGCATTTTCCTTTGTCTGTCACACTACACTACTGTTAGAAACAGCATTTTCCTCGGTCTGTCACACTACACTACTGTTAGAAACAGCATTTTCCTTTGTCTGTCACACTACACTACTGTTAGAAACAGCATTTTCCTTTGTCTGTCACACTACACTACTGTTAGAAACAGCATTTTCCTTTGTCTGTCACACTACACTACTGTTAGAAACAGCATTTTCCTTTGTCTGTCACACTACACTACTGTTAGAAACAGCATTTTCCTTTGTCTGTCACACTACACTACTGTTAGAAACAGCATTTTCCTTTGTCTGTCACACTACACTACTGTTAGAAACAGCATTTTCCTTTGTCTGTCACACTACACTACTGTTAGAAACAGCATTTTCCTTTGTCTGTCACACTACACTACTGTTAGAAACAGCATTTTCCTTTGTCTGTCACACTACACTACTGTTAGAAACAGCATTTTCCTTTGTCTGTCACACTACACTACTGTTAGAAACAGCATTTTCCTTTGTCTGTCACACTACACTACTGTTAGAAACAGCATTTTCCTTTGTCTGTCACACTACACTACTGTTAGAAACAGCATTTTCCTCGGTCTGTCACACTACACTACTGTTAGAAACAGCATTTTCCTCGGTCTGTCACACTACAACACAGTCTAAATAGCATTCTCCTCAGTCTGTCACGCTATAGTTTGAGATAGCGTTTCCTTTGTCGGTCACATTCCCTTAAGTTTGAAACAGCTTTTTCCTCGGTCTGAAACATTATACTACAGTTGGAAATAGCGTTTTTCTTGGTCTGTCACACGACAATTAGCAATAACATTTTCCCTGTCCTGTCACATTACACAACAGTTGGAACTAACACTTTTAACTGTGTCACACTAAAGTTCAAAACAACATTCTCCTCGGCCTGTCACACTACTCTACAGTTAGAAACAACATTTTACTCCATCTATAACACTATAGCTGTTATGGCATTGTTTTGGTCTGTCACACTACAATACAGTTGGAAATAGCAGTTTCCATGGTCTGTCACACTGCAATACAGTTGGAAATAGCAGTTTCCATGGTCTGTCACACTGCAATACAGTTGGAAATAGCAGTTTCCATGGTCTGTCACACTGCAATACAGTTGGAAATAGCAGTTTCCATGGTCTGTCACACTACAATACAGTTGGAAATAGCAGTTTCCATGGTCTGTCACACTACAATACAGTTGGAAATAGCAGTTTCCATGGTCTGTCACACTACAATACAGTTGGAAATAGCAGTTTCCATGGTCTGTCACACTACAATACAGTTGGAAATAGCAGTTTCCATGGTCTGTCACACTACAATACAGTTGGAAATAGCAGTTTCCATGCTCTGTCACACTACAATACAGTTGGAAATAGCAGTTTCCATGGTCTGTCACACTACAATACAGTTGGAAATAGCAGTTTCCATGGTCTGTCACACTACAATACAGTTGGAAATAGCAGTTTCCATGGTCTGTCACACTACAATACAGTTGGAAATAGCAGTTTCTATGGTCTGTCACACTACAATACAGTTGGAAATAGCAGTTTCCATCGTCTGTCACACTACAATACAGTTGGAAATAGCAGTTTCTATGGTCTGTCACACTACAATACAGTTGGAAATAGCAGTTTCTATGGTCTGTCACACTACAATACAGTTGGAAATAGCAGTTTCTATGGTATGTCACACTACAATACAGTTGGAAATAGCAGTTTCCATGGTCTGTCACACTACAATACAGTTGGAAATAGCAGTTTCCATGGTCTGTCACACTACAATACAGTTGGAAATAGCAGTTTCCATGCTCTGTCACACTACAATACAGTTGGAAATAGCAGTTTCCATGGTCTGTCACACTACAATACAGTTGGAAATAGCAGTTTCCATGGTCTGTCACACTACAATACAGTTGGAAATAGCAGTTTCCATGGTCTGTCACACTACAATACAGTTGGAAATAGCAGTTTCTATGGTCTGTCACACTACAATACAGTTGGAAATAGCAGTTTCCATCGTCTGTCACACTACAATACAGTTGGAAATAGCAGTTTCTATGGTCTGTCACACTACAATACAGTTGGAAATAGCAGTTTCTATGGTCTGTCACACTACAATACAGTTGGAAATAGCAGTTTCTATGGTATGTCACACTACAATACAGTTGGAAATAGCAGTTTCCATGGTCTGTCACACTAAGAAATAACAGGTACCTTTTTAAATCTGCAGATTGAATGGACAAATCTTAAGAATACCATTTCTCATTTGCTAATCTCCAGTTCAAAGTGCCTCAAACACTAAATAATGTTCAAACTAAATATAATCAATAAGGCGTACTTACCCGGCGCTGCCCGGAAGTTTTGTCCTTATATTTTTATTTTCACAATTTCTTTTATTTAAACTATGCTGTTTTTTTATTTGACGAAAGTATTATTTTGTTATTTTTTAAATAAGATTAAGTTAAATTAAATTATTAACATATTGTTTGATCATTAAATTATTTAGTGAACAAAATTGTTACAAAACTATAACTAATTTTATTATAGTAATCTTTGTAATCTCTACTTATAAAATTAGTGGATGTAGATATCTTCAAAAACTTTTAATCTTTTAATAGATAAGAAATTAGTAAGAATTTTAAAGAGTTTCAAGGGAAGCTACTCTTCGGAAAAAAATCTTTGTCACCTTTCCTCTTTCACTAGAATGAACGAGGGTATGTATTTGATTTATAACCAGCGATGTACTAATTAAATGTTGCCTCCCTTTAATATTTAAGAAGAATCAGTGAGTAAAGAAAAAATATCCACTTGAATAGTTTTGTTGGCTGGAGTAAATATTTTCAGAAGAATCTTTAGATCTTATTACGTAACTTCTTTAAAAAAATTGACTGCTTGTATTTGCAAAAATTCATATTTAAAAGAAATAGAGCGATATCATTGGCTAATCGTATCTGTTGCTTTTTCAATGCAACCAAATAGTGAATCTCCCACAGTTTAGTCTATTGAAAGTTATATCAGATCGGATAGAATATGTATTTGATGAAAAAGGCTCAAATTCCCTTTTTATTATGCGATTAACACGGATTGAAAAATTCCTTACTTTACTCGCCAGACACAATCAAATATGAATTTGGCAGATCCAATGCTATTTAGGTCTGTTGGCAAGAAATCCGACTGAATTTTTTTTATGGATACAGATAGAATAGATATAGATTATGCTAAAGCTGACATAATCAACGGTTGTTCCCCTAAGGCGTTTTTACTATATATTTTAATCAGACAAAATACATGTTAAAATATTCGTCAGTTTTGGGATTGAGTTATGTTTGAAAAACCTTCCATTTTAATTTTCAGATAACTCATCGCGACCATCTCTTACTAACTTTCTATCTATCACTTTCACCCTCTCTCATATATTTTATGACCCCCTGCTCTAATTATATGCATCGCCTATTACTCTAACTTACGTCATTCTTTCTCTCACTGTTTAGTCACAGTCGAGGGTAATAAAGAAAGGAAAAAATGAAAAGATTAGAATCATCTTTTATAAACAAAACGGAATACCACCATAGGCAGTAATATCAATTAACTTGTAGCTGGAGAGAGAAAGATACACACACACACATACATTATATATATATATATATATATATATATATATATATATATATATATATATATATATATATATATATATATATATAGAAATTGGTAGTTTGCTGTAAGCATTGCTGGGAGTAATAATAAAAGTTTTTAAAAAGGTTTAAGGCAATGCGAAGATCCGGGTTGCTGGAAGCTGTGAAGAACAAAAACAGAACAAAACCGAAATAAGTCGGATATAGATCGAAAGGTTTGTTTATTTTTCTAGACACTTCCGGTTTAACCCCCCAGCGCTCCTGGCATTTTCTCGGTACCCGGGATTTTTCTTTTATTTATTTTTGACAAGGAGAGGAAGAAGAAAAAAAAAGATCTCTCGAAATATATCAAATTGATTCTTGATAATCCGGACATTACAAACTAACACCCTTGCTGTCTAGAAAAATAAACAAACCTTTCGATCTATATCCGACTTATTTCGGTTTTGTTCTGTTTTTGTTCTTCACAGCTTCCAGCAACCCGGATCTTCGCATTGCCTTAAACCTTTTTAAAAACTTTTATTATATATATATATATATATATATATATATATATATATATATATATATATAACAACCAGCTGAAAATCACCTATAAAAAATTATTACATAGAAACCATTACATACTTGGGTGATAAAAATCGTACATATTTCTACAGAGAGGGTCTTGGCCCAGTGGTAGAATGCTGGACTATAGACATCAACATCGAGGGTTCGATCTCTGTGTAAGTTAGCCATGCTTATGACGGCTGTGAGCCAGAAACACGTGTCCATGGATTACTTTTATGTACGTAAAAAATTTATATATATATTCGGGTTATACACATTATAACTTATTTCGACCTAGATCAGTCTCATCAGATGTATATCCAATCGCATTTAGAACATGAATGATGAGAAAATGTTACCACCGTTTTTAAAGTAAAGAAAAAAATTTAGTTGATGAAGCAGAACTAGGGGAATGGTAAAAGGCCACGGTGACTAATTGTAATTAACTAAGATGATAATCATAATAGAAAAAGGGGGTGGCAAAGGCAAAAGATCAGTTCCCCTATTTTTTTAAGAAAATAAATTCCATTTTAAATGTAGAAAAGGAATTAAAAATGTTTACGATTAAAAAAATTAGCAGATATAATTATAAAAATTTGTGGAGTATGCTACAATGCGGTAATTCGGATAAAATTTACGAGTATTTACGCTTAAAAGTTTAATTGATTACAATTCGAAAAATGCGGGGTATGTTTTGTAATCAATTAAACTTAGTTATAAGTTATAATGTGTACAACCAGATTGTGTGTTTAAATGTACATTGAGCTCTCTTACTCAGATTCCTATCAAAATCATTCGAACCTACACACACACACACACATATATATATATATATATATATATATATATATATATATATATATATATATGGGGTAAGGTACACGATAATTCATGAAAATTAAATGTCGTGATAGACAAAATGTGTGAAAAAATGAGAAACGGAAAACAAGTTAGAGTGCAGGAGAAAAACAAGAGATTTTTTGACCGGTTTCGTTCGTGGAGAACGTCTTCAGAAAATGAAGATATAATTTTATTTTGAAGGCAACACTTTAGGCTCTAACTTCCAGTGTTATCAATTTCATGCCCACCCCTTTTGTTCACCGTAGTTAGGTTCTCTGCCGCCTTCCCCCCTCCCCCACCGCCTTCTCCATTCTAGATAATAAAAAAAAAATAGAAGAATGTGTCACCTACTTATCATATCCCAACATCACTTAATGTCTCCTCATATGATCCAATCAGATCATCCTTCTCTCATCCCATGTGTGTGCCTTCAAAATAAAATTATATCTTCATTTTCTGAAGACGTTCTCCACGAACGAAACTGGTAAAAAAATCTCTTGTTTTTCTCCTGCACTCTAACTTCTTTTCCGTTTGCCATTTTCACACACACACACACACACATATATATATATATATATATATATATATATATATATATATATTAACTATTTATTACCTACAGACATCGATGTTTCATGCTAACGCAATCTTCAGTGCAGGAAGTTAATTTCTGACGGTCGGCGGGCGCGAACTCCGATCACAAATCGCCACTGATTCGCAGTCAAGAGCGTTTTCCCGTTGGCCACATTAGCTTAGAATTAAGAAGGATTTTAACTTTGTAAATACCAAGTCGGCGGGTATTTTACAACGAGCAGCCCGGCCTTAGTAAAGGGGGCTTTTAATAATAATAATAATAATAATAATAATAATAATAATAATAATAATAATAATAATAATATATATATATATATATATATATATATATATATATATATATATATATATATATATATATATATATTCGGTACAGAAAATCAGTACAACATCAGTGTCATTGGTTTCAAGCTCAGAAGGCGTTTACCTTCCGGCTATCTTCAGCTTTGTTGTAACTTGGTAGAGAAAAATGGAGAGTCTCACATAGGCCACGCTTGGATACGTTATTTGCTTTGAAGTGTTCAATTAGTATCGTCTGAATTTTGTGTTAGAGAAAGATACGTGAGATTAAAAAGCTTAATAAAAACTAAGATTTAAAATTTTTAAATAAAAAATATTTTATAAAGTTCCGTGAATCAGTTTTCTCTAACTGCTGTGTTTATCTGAGGTGTTATTTGTTTTGTAGGGTTAAATTAGTTTCATCTAAACTATGTGTTAAAGAAAGATATATGAGGTCAATAGAAATCAAATTTGAAATTTAAAATTTGAAAATTTAAAAATGTTTTATTATTTAAAAATAAATAAATAAATATAATCTTACAAAAGAAATTATTTATATATATATATATATATATATATATATATATTGTTGTCGCCATTCTCTATCGGGCCGTGACTACAATCGTTTCAGCTTGCCGATGATTCCACTAGGCACAGAGATTTATTAAAGATGTCTAAATCTGCCCTGTTGGATGAAACCGCGGTACATTGCTGAAATATGTAATATACAGTATCTAAATAAATGATATTAGCTCTCTTATATGATCGAGCACTTGATTTGATTTCTTTTCATATACAACCTGACACACTATATATATAGATAGATAGATAGATAGATAGATAGATAGATAGATAAGATATTTACATATTAGATTATGTCATACCATTGCTTTCCTGTCTCAGCACTTATTGATGACGTTCAACTTTGCCTACGATTGATTAATTGATTGCTTTGTTTTACGGCATATAAACCCTTTTTAGTAATTTAATGTCGACTCCATTTATTTTGGTAAAAGGTTTTTATTTTAATGGTTGAGGTTCTTAATACTTTAAGATATTTAATTGATTTTATTTTGTATAGAAATCATTTGTAGATTAATTTCTTTTGCATATGTATATTTTGTAAATAAAATGTCCGCAATCAATAAAATAGAGGGGGGGGTAGGCTTATAGATATTAGATTTTTTTAGTATAAACTTCTGTCTTACAAAAGGGGACTATATGTTCCACCCTAATGCCATCAACTAATTCCTTCATGGTGCCAACATTGTAGTATTTTTGTCGCATGGGGGCAAAAATCAATGCATTCTATCATAAAGTGTCTCACTGTATGAGACATGACAAATCGCACCCTATGATGGCTTTTTTTGCTCGATAATTTACTAATTATTGGTAAGTATTAATTTGAAAACTCTACAAAAAAAAAAAAATGTTTGAAGCAAAAATAATCTATTTTTTCAATAATGAGTAGAAAGTCATTGTAGTGATGTGGCTATCAGTTAAATTGTTGAAAAAATCCGATTGGATTATTGTATTATATAGTGAAGGATATTGGATTTCAATAGAAGTCAAGAAAGATTCAAAAGTCAAAAATCTATGAAGAATTAGTATATATGTAGAATCGAGATAACTAAGCATAATTGAAATATGATGCAGTTATTTTAAAGGAGAAAAAACAATTGAAGAAATAAAAAAAGAAATAGAAGGGTTAGGATTCGGGTTAACCCTAACCCTATGGTGGCTCCTTCTGCTCAAATAGGATTGAAAAAGTGGCTTTAATGTGACCAATACAGAGTCAAGAGAGGACGACCTCCTTCCTTCGTGACTTCCTATAGGCCCGTTTCCATTCTCCCAGATCAGGTTGTACTGTCAATAATTTATTGGCAGTGTTATTTCTCGTGAATATATGTGTGGATTTTTATCTCAATGTCTGTGTATGGAACCTTCAATTTGCTGTTAGGTACTCGTTTTGGGCAGTTTTTGCTGCTGTGCTTGCCTTATTTTTACAGATATCTTTATCTCAATGTCTGTGTATGGAACCTTCAATTTGCTGTTAGGTGCTCGTTTGGGGCAGTTTTTGCTGCTGTGCTTGCCTTATTTTTACAGATTCCCACGTGAGTCCAACAAAGTATAATATATTTGGTGTTTGACAATGATGTTAATCTACATAATAGTTTAATGATCATTGGATTATCCAATTTTCTATTTTCCAATGCTGTTAATAATGAGGATTTTTCCTTTTACTTTGCCTATAAGTGAAGATTTTTCACTATCGGTTCAAATGAACCGGTGTGTTTTTCTGTTAGTCTCTTAATAATGTCTCCATATTAAAGGCCCATATCTATTTGTAAATTATATAGCGAGGAGGTTGTATTTTTGAAGGTGTCTTTATAAACATCAGTTTAGAATCTGGGGGTCAAATCGATGGCGAACCTCAAGGAAACAGAAAGAAAAAGAAAACATGAGACAAAGATTCCATAACCCAAAAGGATCAGCACAAAAATCCCCAAAAAGCAAAAAAGTTTCCTCATAACTGGGTTGATCATTAATTTAGATAATGTAGTTTGCAACAGTGTTTTTTTTTTCTGGTGGTGGTGGTGGTGGGGGGGGGGTTCAATGGTGGTGGAATCTTTTCAATTACACGGCAAGAAAATCAATAACTTCGACAAAGGAGAGAGAGATGGACAATTCGGAAAATTGAAAAAATAAAAAAAAGTCGCATCAAACAAAACCACTCCGTGTTATTTAATAATGTTTGCCTAAATGAAAATATGCTGCCTAAATACACACAATATATATATATATATATATATATATATATATATATATATATATATATATATTAATTTTATACGCACATAAAAGTAATCCATGAACACGTGTTTCTGGCTCACAGACGCCATCAGCATTGCTAACTTAGACAAGGATCGAACCTTCGATATTGATGTCTAGTCTGGCTTTTTACCTCCGTACTATGACGCCTTGCTTGAAAATATGTACGGTTTTTATCACAATTTTAATGTATTTTATGTAATTCTTTTTATTGGTGATGGTAGCGTTTGTCACTATGTACGTATAAAATTTATATATATATATATATATATATATATATATATATATATAAATTGATAAATACATATATATATGAATTGATATATATATATATATATATATATATATATATGAATTGATATATATATATATATTTAATGTATTTTATGTAATTGTTTTTATTGGTGATGGTAGCGTTTGTCACTATGTACGTATAAAATTGATATATATATATATATATATATATATATATATATATATATATATATATAATGTATTTTATGTAATTGTTTTATTGGTGATGGTAGCGTTTTTTATATTGCTTACTACTATTTCGATTGTTCACTTCCTAAGTGATACAAATTAATGCAGAAGATTGCATTATAAGTTGCCCATAAATTTATAGGACGTATTTTTCGTTAATATATGTATTTTTATTTAATTTTTTTATACGTACATAAAAATAATCCATAGACACATGTTCATGGATTACTTTTATGTACATATAATATATATATATATATATATATATATATATATATATATATATATATATATATATGTAAAGGAGTAAGGCTACCAACATTTGTAAAAAAAAATTTCAACATTTATTTATTATTTTGTTATTTTATCATTTTATAATTTTATATAACGCGTTTCAAGCGGTGGTCCGCTTTCATCAGATATGTAAATCCATTTGAAGAAATGTCTTTCGATTTGAAAGAGTGTTGTTTCTTTGATGTTTAGTCTGGCTTTTTACCTCCGGACTATGACGCCTTGCCTGAAAATATGTACGGTTTTTATCACAATTTTAATGTATTTTATGTAATTCTATTTATTGGTGATGGTAGCGTTTGTCACTATGTACGTAAAAAATTGATAAATATATATATATATATATATATATATATATATACATATATATATAAATTGATACATATAGCGGACCACCGCTTGAAACGCGTTATATAAAATAATAAAATGATAAAATAACAAAATAATAAATAAATGAAAAAATCTTTTACAAATGTTGGTAGCCTTACTCCTTTACATATATACTTTTCTCTCGTTGGAACTGCACTAATACTGCACTACCATCTTTTATATATATATATATATAAAGAGGTAACTTGAATAAATTGCCTTTTTGCGGAATATACCTTGCTTTGAACTTTTGAATTGAATTTTGATTTGGCTTTTGCTTTCTCTAATTCCTTTCCATTCTTCTTCATATATATATATATATATATATGTTTTACATACACAATATATACAAATCTAATATACATCTTTTACATGCACCTTTTATATATTTTATTTTATTATTCAGATTTTAATCTATAATACGCGTACATTTTTATAAATATTCTTATAAGTGATTAAATGAACTGTTAACACTTCAACTTAAAATGGCAATTAATCTGAACTGAGTAGTAAATCGATTCTATTACTAAAATATGTTGTGTGCGTTCTTTATAGGTAGGTCAACAGAAATCAAGTTACATGGGTTTAATATGCTAGGTTGAGTCAACTTTTCTGGGTTTTCTGATCCACGCTATGTTAGTATATATATAATGATTTGAAACTGAAACTGAGGCTGAGTCAAACTTTTTACAGTGACAGATAAAAGTATCAAAAATTCGATGAATTTCCTATGAATTTTTAACGGACACACAGTACAACGGATAGAGTTGTCAAGTAATAATCAGTTCAAAGTGATCGTCTTCTGGAGGTTGAAGGTTCAAATCGTGACTACAGGCGATACTAAGAATGAAATCAAAATTACTTAACAAGAATAAAATAATAAAATTACTTAACAAGAATAATCGTACATGGCAGACGGAACGAGAACAATCTACCCCGTGGATTAATTAATGGTTCATTTCGAAATTACGTTTAGATTCTAGAGTTTTTAAACGATATGCCTGAAGTAGGTCGAAGGTTACATCGGCCGAAACGTTCTGAAAATAACATCCAAGATGAGAACAGCAGTCTGAATAATTCAAGTTATCAATCCTCATCTCGAAATTCCCAAAAACAGGAATTTTGCAGGTGTAGAATATTTTATGGGCCACACCAGGTACGTCTAATATGTATATATATATATATATATATATATATATATATATATATATATATATATATATATATATATATATATAAAGTGGTGTACTAAAAGCGAACTTTTAGGAAAGTTAAAACCTATTGTGAAGAGTATACAGCTCAATATCCAGGATAGAGCAGGTAGATATGAAGAAGAATGGAAAGGAATTAGAGAAGCAAAAGCCAAATCAAAATTCAATTCAATTGCTCAGAGCAAGGTATATTCCGCAAAAAGGCAATTTATTCAAGTTAAATTTTCCTTAAGCCAGGCTTTTCAAAGATCAAAATCTTATCATCAGAGGAAGTCGCTGGGATAAATAAGTTGGCAAAGGCCAAGATTTAAAATTTGAAAAATATCTCAGCCCAGGAAGTATTTTTAATGGCGAATATTTTCCACCTCACTCTTTACTGAGCCTGCGTGCATCCACGAGCGTACCTCTTATTGGACTTTTTACCCTTTGGATTTTCTATTTTCGCCGCACCTGAAGTTGTGGCTTCTTGGAATTTAACTTTGAATCCTCTCTCACAACCTCTCGTGCCTTTTAACGACCTACCTATCTACATCTCATTCTCTCCGCTGGACTTTTCGACACCGGACTTTTTCGCAATCGGACATTTGCTTGCATTTTGGCAGAGTTTTGCCCTGTGTTTCTTTCCCTACAACTTTTATTTTATTTTTTCAAATTTTAAATCTTGGCCTTTGCCAACTTATCTATCCCAGCGACTTCCCCTGATGATAAGATTTTGATCTTTGAAAAGCCTGGCTTAAGGAAAATTTAACTTGAATAAATTGCCTTTTTGCGGAATATACTTTGCTCTGAGCAATTGAATTGAATTCTTCTTCATATATATATATATATATATATAGAGAGAGAGAGAGAGAGAGAGAGAGAGAGTAAATGATACTTTAAAGATATAAATAATATCTTTAACTAGTAGACTATTAAGCTTTGTTTTTTATCTTGATAGAGTGTATAGAGCAATAATATTAATGGATTGAATGACATAATAAAATGAGAAATTAATCAGATTTTATTAAAGTTCAAAAACAAGGAGTGAGACCAGTTCGCATACAGACCCGTGAAAGTAGGCTTCCTGTAAATGGAAGTGAGAAAACCACCTCTTGAACGTTCCACAAGGACATCCAAGAAGGGAAGACAGTTATCTTTATTACTTTCCATAGTAAACTGTAGAGACCCATGAAGGGAATTCAACTTGTTAAAGAAAGTTAACGCTTCACTTTGCGATGCGAACGTGGAAAAACGTGTCGTCAACATATCTAACATACGTTGTGGGTGTGTTTATTGAGCTAAAAAGAACGGATTCGTAGTATCCGACGAAACTATCAGCTAAGGTAGGAGCTAATGGACTCCCCATTGATCCCCGTCAACCTGACTGTACATAATCTCAGCAAAGCTAAACTCCACTGATTTTGTACAAAGAAATATTAATTCAAAAAGTATCTCCTTTGAAAGCAAGGAGCTGTCAGGCAACCACCAGTTGGGACTCGCCCCATCCTGTTCAGTCTCTCATCAACTTCGGTTGATTGAGGACGTCGGGATGGGGTAATACCAGTCGAGGATTCGTTCTCGACAATCAGTCTGCCAGGAACTGGGCCTTTTCGGTAGCCTTTTATCTGCTGGGCTGAAGTATACTGTCCTGGGTTTTCCTAGGAGGTACACCCTCCCAAGCATCGCCTCCCCTCTTTGGGGTGGAGTAAGTTCATCGTTTACTGCTTGAGGCGCCCTGACCGGGGAATGCCGACGGGGCTGCCCAGGCTATTTTTGCTAGGCCAGAGTGTTCCTTTTTTAGGGGTGCTGGCTTGACTCTTCCCCCACCTTCCGACCTTGTGTCACATATTGCTGCGGTGGAAAGCAATTTAATACCTAGAGTGCGTCGGTACAGATACGTACAGTCTCATCTAATGGTATATTCGTAAAGAGACTGGAGACATCAAAGGAACACATAAAGGATGTATCAGAACCCGAATCTAACCCACGTACACGGTCAACAAACTGAGAGGAATCGGATATACAATGCGTAGTGTATATCTTACGCACAGGTTGTAAAATTTCAAAAAGCCACTGAGCCAAAGAATGTTGGACAGACCCTATCATAGATTATATGGGTCTCAGTGGCACACCCTGCTTGTGTAGTTTCGGACGAATTGACCCAGAAGGTCTAATCCTGTCATAGACTTCTTTAGAAAATAGCTTCTTTTTAAAGAGTGCAAATAAACGTTTTTGAATGAGTTTGTAAAAGCGCTAACTCTCTTTGGGGAGCTTTGACCCCACCCACCGCTTTTGGGGTTGTTTTTTTTAATCCCATGCTGTGCCCTTTTTAAACGACTAGTCAATTAAATTCATTTTAATCGTGTATTAGTATTCCCTGACACTTCAATTTCCCCCTTAGCTCTTCATTTTCGCTAATATTATTGATTGACTTATTCTATCGGTTTCTCCTGACGAGATGATAGTCGAAAGAGCTCTGGAGAGTTTTCCGCAAATCATTTTCAAAAGCATATATATATATATATAATCACATTTCATAACTTTTCGAACAAAGGTAACAAGACATTGTGAAAAGGTGGATATATTCACATAACATGGCTTATAGTTGAATTAGTTATTTGTTGCATTTCAAACGCTAAAACATCTGATTTTCATATCAAGACAGCTACTTGGGTGTCACTGATCATAAAACTAAATAAACAAAGAAATAATTCAATTTGCTTTGACTGCACCGCCAGATGCATTGCATGTGAATGATCAAAGATTTTTTTAATCAATTTTTTTTACTTTAACTTTTCGTAACTTTTGTGATTGAAATAATTTGATTAATATGGTCAGCTTTCTGATAGAAGAGAATTTAGAAAAATGAAGCGAAAGTTAGTCAGACTCTTTGATTTTTAAACTCATTCTTGTTGGCTAGACTTTCTTGGGGTCAATTTGAAGAGATTTCCTGCACGGTTCCATTGTGGTAATCACTTCATTCTTTTACGAAAGATGAAAAATTAAAAGACACTGCAACAGTGAAAGTATGTTGTTAGTTTCGATGCATGACTTTCTGACTCTAATCATTCCATGTTAAACGAACACGGCTCAGACCATCACTGACACGATTCTTTTTTTTAAATTTGGGATTCTTTAGATCTTCATGAAAAAAAATGAATGGATACATATGGCATCTTACTTTAAAATGTTATATAAATGACTTTTGTGTGTGCAAAAAAAAAGGTACTCTGATAGCTGACGCACCATGTTTCCGTGACTTCGCGTCGTCAACGTTCGCGCAGGTCTCGGAAGCGCCCGTGAGTCGACGAAACTATTAACCAAGGAACATTTGCTTATAAACAGTTTGTTTTCGTTAAAATAAGAAAACTAACTGTTTATAAGCAAAAAAATTGCTTAGAAACAGTTGTTGCGGTGTTTATGTTAATAAGAAAAAATTGACAAAAAATGTAAAAAAAAACATTGAAAATTTTTTTTTTAAATAATAACATTTGCTTAACAAATCAAACAAAATCATCATTTGAAACTTTCCAGTGCACAAACAAAATAACATTTTATTTAAAAACATTTGATTAAACATTTGATTCCTTTGACAAAAAACAAACTAAAATAAACATCTAATTACTAACAGTTGTTTCGCTATGGTTTGTTCGTCCTTTATATATGTATTTTTAGTTTGATTTTCTTCGTCGTAATTTATCGGCTACTAGTTTTCAATTTAGTAGTTTAACCGGTTTCATTTGGATCAACGAACGTCTTCAGAAAAAGTGAAGTCTTGAAATTTATTCAAAACCAGCAAAACATAAGAAACGAAGATGCAGAACGGGATGTTTTGGGCACAGTCGATCTATCGTTCGATATTTTCTTCTTGTGTTTAATTGTTTTTTCCTTTTTGTCTTTTTCATACATCCTGTCTCTACGGCATTTCATCTGATGGTACATCGTGTATCGTTTTATTTATATTCCTCCCACAAGGTAAGATGTGACGCAAGGTCGGGAAAGTGGGATTTGAAAAGCCAGCGCCCGAGAAGGTGGGCACACTGGCCTACAAAAAATGCATGGGCAGCCCCGTCAGCATTCCCCGGTAGGGGCGCCTCAGGCAGTAAGCAATAAACTTACTCCTCCTCAAAGAGTGAAGGCAAAGCCTGGGAGGGTGGATCTCCTAGAACTGCACAGGACAAACCCACAGACCGGCGGAATCAAGACCCGAAGGCCAAGACGATACCGGTCTATAGGGTGTAGTATCCATCGGAACAGATACTACACTTTGATCTTGGCCAAAACGCCAAGAAGCGTATCTTCATATATAAGAGGTTATGCCAATATAAATTCGATTTATATAGATCAGAATGATTCACGAAGAGATCAAATTTCAATCGCGAAAGACAAGCTCAATAGTTAGAATTAAATAGAGCTTATGGATACATCCATTTCACTTTTATTATTATATCGTTTTATAATAGTAATTTATATTCAAAGCAAATCACCGGATTTACAATTGTTTCAAAAAAGCTTTATAGTAAACAAAAAATCCAGGTAGTTTACGATCAAAAAAATAAATTCTTCTCTTCAGAATCCGGGAACAAAACGTAAACAGAGAGAATCGAGGTTGGTCACATGACGAAATAAGATCCGAAAAAAAAAAATAGCAGAATGAGAACAGGTTTCTGATTTTGTTATTTTTTTCGGATCTTATGAAGTTTTTCGATAAATAAAGATGAAATATTAAATACACAGGAGTTCAATTTGATTTATTCGTATTTGTATGGTTATTCACTTTTTCTAATTATTCTCTCATCTCCCCCCCATATATATATATATATATATATATATATATATATATATATATATATATATATATATATTAGTACTTCATGTATCCACATAAAATATTATAAGGAGATATAATTTTTTATGTATCAGTTTTCAGTATTTACTTCAACAGTGCTCGATACGTAAGTAGAGCTAGGTAGTAAGCAATGAAAATATATATGGCAATCAAGCTACACAGAGGCTCCCGTGTTTCATCCCCGGGGGGGGAATCGCCAGGCTAAATGCGATTCCCCCCGGGGATGAAACACGGGAGCCTCTGTGTAGCTTGATTGCCATATATATTTTCATTGCTTACTATATATATATATATATATATATATATATATATATATATATATAATATTTATTAATAAATATTAAATTATTAATATGTGTGTGTGTGTGGTAACACCCAGATTTCACGAAAATAATTCAGCAGGCCTTAGAAGTGTCCTAACCAGGTTCAATCTTGCCGACCTAATCCTTGTCCTTTCTCTAGATCAGACATAATCGGTATGCCAATAGCATTACTCTCATAAGCCGTTACTATACCTTAGTCAAAAATTTCAACAACAAAAATCCCAGCACAGAATCATTAAAGACCTTGTAGAGTTACTCCCCTTAGATCGACTGATGGCTGCGAACACAGAATAGAGTTAAATCTTAATTTAAATTCCTCTTGGATTGATTTAAAGTCTTTTAATCCAGGCCCTGAAATTCAAATTGATGGTTTATTTAACCTTTTTGTTCTCTCGAAAGTTCAACCCTTAAACCCATATTATCTCCTTAGCAGTTTCTAAACAACACCAACTTAACTCCTCTATACATTAACGGCCTAATATACGCTCCCAATTGAATCGCGGGACTTGGTTTGAGATTAAAAAATTTTTTCTATTTTAAATCTTAACTGTTACATTCCACCCCCCCCCCTTTTTTCGAACTTTATTAAACTTTATAGTATCACCACCCACCACCCACACACACACACATATTTTAAACAAATATACATGACACGCTAAAGCAAACAACGTATCCAAACGAGAGTGATACGTAGGTTCACATTTCTAAAACAGGTGACAACATAAGCTGAAGAAAGCCGGAGGGTGAAGCCCTTCTGAGCTTGAAACCGACGGTACTAATGTTGTACTAATTTTTCTGTACCAATATATATATATATATATATATATATATATATATATATATAACATTAAAATATAATTAAAACGGGCTTAACAGTTGCAAGTAAACAGATAAACCACTTCGAATTATTCATTATTATTATGAAGCTCTATCTGAAAGGATATCACGTCCTTTTTTCATGGAAATCGCTCCAGACAAGGCATGAAACCACTTGATGCAATGAGCGTAGAAGAACGAAATATGATTATCACAAAGACAGGAGATGTCCATTGGCCTTAGTCTTGAAAAGACCAAGGTTATAGGTAGGAGGAAGACAGTCAGCAGGAAGAGAGTTCCACAAGCCTGCAGTTCTTGGAAAGAAGCTAATGTAATAGGAAGTTCTATTACAATGAGGTATCAAAACAGCGAATTGATGGAGACCACTAGACCAACGAGTCAAACGAGCTGGAACAAAAGAAGCAGGGAATAGATCACATAAATCTGAAGAACACATGCAATAATAGTATTTATAGAAAAGACAGCAACAACACGTCTGTGAGAGAGAGGGTGCAGAGAAGAAGAAAGGGTGTGGCCTATCAAATTACAAATACGTTTCTGCACCTTATCAAGAACCCTCAAATGGGACAGAGATTCACCAGCCCAAATATAACAACAGTACTCCATACATGGTCTGGTTGTGGATTTGTAGAGATAGAGAAAAGCCTCAGGTGTGAGAGAGTATTTGGAGCGATAGAGAGAACCGACTTTAATGTGAAAGGTCTGTAATCTTGGCTCAGCTCTGTATTGATTCTGCAAAGCCGATTTTTAATGTGATATATTTTTATCTATATATATTTTATTTTATATTTGATTTTCAACGGTCTCAAATCTAACCACGTGACTTTCAATTTTTTTTTATTTCCTTTCTCCTTTCGTTTCTTTTTTTTTCTCTCCCATTTCATTCTTCCCAAATATGATCTGAGGTAAAGATCGGATTTTTATTCTTCCTGATGAGATCTCAGTTTCTAACAGCTGTTGATCGATAACATCGACATGCCAGTGTCGCACATTTTGTACATGTCTGTATAAATAAAAATAATCACATATATATATACATATTTGTTGTGTCTCTGTCTGTCTGTCCGGGGATGCAATTGAAAACAAACCCTTATACCAAAACAACTTTTCAAGTAAAATTTTACGAGAAATCCAATGTATGTATTAAATTTGTATTAGGGGATAAACATCTCCGGGTTTGTGTTTTTGCCTGACATCCATGAAAAGGAAGTTAAGTTCAACTCAAGATTTTGTGGTTCTTGTGAACATTGGGTGCACAAGAAGTGCAGTGGAATTGCTGGTTGGTTGAGAGTGGATAATCAGGTCGTGCGCAAAAAGTGCAAGACAATGGAGATGGATGAGAACTCAGATGTGGAGAAAATATATTTGGATAGCAAAGCTATTGAGGTTGTTCGAAAAGTTTTGTTACTTTGGTGATACCATTGGAGCACAGGGTGGAGCAGGTGCTAGTGTGATTGCAAGAGTTAGGAGTGGATGGAGTAAGTTCAGGCATTACCACTGCTGACCAAGGAAAAAGTCTATCAGGCATTTGTATGAAGTGTCATGATGTATGATAGTTAAACCTGGCTAGTGAGGATTGAGAGCATGCGTTGCATGTCGAGAAATTATATAAGAATGGTACGATGGATTTGTAATATGAGACAGATATGTACAAAATCTGCGACACTGGCATGTCGATGTTATCGATCAACAGCTGTTAGAAACTGAGATCTCATCAGGCAGAATTAAATCTGATTATAACAGAGGAAAACTAAACTTGTGCAGTATGAGATACGTGCACGGCTGGAGACTTTGTTCGGGTGGTCATGTTGAAAGAATAAATGAGAGTGCTTTGGTTAGGAGCTGTAGAACAGTTGAGGTAGCAAGTTCAGTTGGCGAGGAAAAACCACGGAAAGCATGAGAGGAAGTTATAAGGATGGATTTGAGAGAAAAACAGATATATAAAGACATCCTGGCTAGAGATAGGTTAGTTTGGAAGGCAATTTCAGCATGTGAAACGTACGTTAAACTGATGATGATGATGATGATGATGATGATGATGACATTTTTGTAACGGTCAAATTTCTGAAATTCTTTCAGTCTATCGATGAAAAATATGTGCTGTTCAAGTTTTCCGATGAAAATCTATCAGCGTGCCAAATGCGAAATAAAAGACAAGCGTTTCGATCGTGATCTGTCTGACTGACCCTTGTTCAGCTGATGTGGATTCACTTAGACTCAACCTTCCTCCACCCCAGAAATTACAAATGACCCCTTCACTCTATTGTCAAGAAAATGTATTCTTCGACAATATCTGTATCTTTCAAGAACGAACAAATTGTTTTTTATAGTTTAAAATTTTAAAAAATAAGAACGGGTTTATGTTGATTTCAAATCACCGACGTAACAGTTCCATACAAAAATTTCACTACAAAAATAAAGGTCGCTAAAAAAAGCTCACCCGCCATGCAAAAAGTCCTTCGAATTTAAATATTACCATTTTTAGCCATGAGTACTTCAAGAGTTATAAACTTTGTAGAATATTGATGGATTTCGATAACAAAGAATTTGTTGTTGTTTTTTTTGGGTTGTTTTAAAAGAGCGTGTTTATGTCGATTTCACATCAGCGACGATTTCCATAACAAACAAATTGTTTCACATTTTTTAATGAAAAGCGTGTTTGGTAAACATTACTATTATCGACATAAATTATTTTTAAGTAAATACGGTTAGGAAATCAGTCAAAAAGACTTTTGTGACATATTTGCATTTTGCCCCTGTCCTCTCCAAACTCTACAACAGGGGCGGGCAACCTCCGGCCCGGGCAACCTCCGGCACGCAAAGGCTTAGCGTCCGGCCCGCCACTCTGCTATGCTTTATTATTGCAATCCGGCCCGCGGACCTCCCAGTAAAATTCATATCATTTTGTGACATAGACGTAAAAGTAGGTTTCGATTAAGATTTACAGCGGGATGAAAATGTATAAATATCAGCGAGCGATGATGCATGTATATTTCATTTTTCTTTAACTATTAATTTCAAATCCTTGGCCTCAGATAAAAAGAGAAAGAGAGAGGCAAAGAAGAAACGAGAGACGAGGAAAGGGCATGAAACAGAGAACCTATGTGAGGTGTGTCAAAACGAATGATGGATCAACTTGCTACTTCCCCCATCATTATTTTTTATGATTCCAAAATGGCTCTTCGTCGGCACCTTTTATAACATCACATACAGAAATATCCTGAGAAAAAAATATCAGATTTGAAGAGTTTTCAATGACATTTTTGTACAATTTATTCATGTAAACAAAATATAGTAATTCTGAGATTTCGTTTTTCTCTCCGGACCGCGATCTCCTTCCAAAAGTCTCATCTGGCCCTCACTCTGAAAAGGTTGCCAGCCCCTGCTCTACAACAAATGCCTAGCTGAATCTTGCTTCCCCGATAGCTGGAAAATTGCATCTGTGGTACCAGTCTTCAAGAATTCTGGAGATAGAACTGATCCTCAGAATTACCGCCCAATCAGCCTACTCCCGATCTTTGCTAAAATCTTTGAATCTTTAATCAATTAAATCAATTATTTTAAAGTAAATACGGTTAGGAAATTAGTTAAAAAGACTTTTGTGACCTATTTGCATTAACAAGATAAAATAAATATTTAATAGAAGTTATAAGACTTTAAAGTTCCATAAATATCGGATCTGAGGAAAGTGGTCATTTTTATTTAGTCAGTAACGTAAACAAAAATGGCTACTTTCCTCAGATCCGATATTTACGGAACTCTAAAGGCCTATAACTTCTACTGAATATTAAACATTTATTTTTTTAACGCAAATAGTTCACAAATAAGTAGGTAAGATAATTTATTTTAGACTAATTTCCCAACGGTATTTTCCTTTTAAATAATTTATGTCGGTAATAGTAATTATTACCAGTGTGTTTGTGTTGATTTCAAATCAGCGTCGTTAGGTTTACTGGCATATTTTAATAACAAGCAAAATTGTTTTTTTTAGTTCATGTAAGACCTCGGGAATTAACCTGATATTTAGTTTTTTTCATCCAGAGTGCTCCTATTTTAGTGGGTGGTTCAACAGTAATTTTTTTTTGAAAGTTTTACCCAATCAGAACGCGGCATTGTCGAAAGGACCACTTGCCTCTGGAAGGTATATTTTACTAAGTAATGAAATAACGGTTATTTAATGTTCCCTAGAAAAGCACATCCCGTGACCAATTATTCATGAATAAAATTTGAACAGTAGTTGTTACATTCTTCTAGTATATATGTATGTATATATGTTAGTTGTACATTATTAAAACATGAAAAAGTTAGTTGTTACATTCTTCTAGTATATATGTATGTATATATGTTAGTTGTACATTATTAAAACATGAAAAAGTTAGTTGTTACATTCTTCTAGTATATATGTATGTATATATGTTAGTTGTATATTATTAAAACATGCAAAAGTTAGTTGTTACATTCTTCTAGTATATATGTATGTATATATGTTAGTTGTACATTATTAAAACATGCAAAAGTTAGTTGTTACATTCTTCTAGTATATATGTATGTATATATGTTAGTTGTATATTATTAAAAAATGAAAAAGTTAGTTCTTACATTCTTCTAGTATATATGTATGTATATATGTTAGTTGTACATTATTAAAACATGAAAAAGTTAGTTGTTACATTCTTCTAGTATATATGTATGTATATATGTTAGTTGTACATTATTAAAACATGAAAAAGTTAGTTGTTACATTCTTCTAGTATATATGTATGTATATATGTTAGTTGTATATTATTAAAACATGCAAAAGTTAGTTGTTACATTCTTCTAGTATATATGTATGTATATATGTTAGTTGTATATTATTAAAACATGCAAAAGTTAGTTGTTACATTCTTCTAGTATATATGTATGTATATATGTTAGTTGTGTATTATTAAAACATGCAAAAGTTAGTTGTTACATTCTTCTAGTATATATGTATGTATATATGTTAGTTGTACATTATTAAAACATGAAAAAGTTAGTTGTTACATTCTTCTAGTATATATGTATGTATATATGTTAGTTGTATATTATTAAAACATGAAAAAGTTAGTTGTTACATTCTTCTAGTAGATATGTATGTATATATGTTAGTTGTATATTATTAAAACATGAAAAAGTTAGTTGTTACATTCTTCTAGTAGATATGTATGTATATATGTTAGTTGTATATTATTAAAACATGAAAAAGTTAGTTGTTACATTCTTCTAGTAGATATGTATGTATATATGTTAGTTGTATATTATTAAAACATGAAAAAGTTAGTTGTTACATTCTTCTAGTATATATGTATGTATATATGTTAGTTGTATATTATTAAAACATGAAAAAGTTAGTTGTTACATTCTTCTAGTATATATGTATGTATATATGTTAGTTGTATATTATTAAAACATGCAAAAGTTAGTTGTTACATTCTTCTAGTATATATGTATGTATATATGTTAGTTGTATATTATTAAAACATGCAAAAGTTAGTTGTTACATTCTTCTAGTATATATGTATGTATATATGTTAGTTGTATATTATTAAAACATGAAAAAGTTAGTTGTTACATTCTTCTAGTATATATGTATGTATATATGTTAGTTGTATATTATTAAAACATGAAAAAGTTAGTTCCAAGTTTATTTTTAAAAAGAGGAATAAAATAAAACAAAAATCTCTGACTTACATCTGGCATGATAAGACTCATCGGATGCTATTTTTACTTTTCTGGTTGTTCTGTAGTGAATGCTTTTAAAAGTTTTTTTCTAAATACAAATATTTTTATATCTCATTTCCGGTGCATACAATAAGTGTATCTTATTTACATTTACATATCATTTCCGGTTTCGATTGGGAGAGTAAGAGTAGATCATTGAGGCTAAAAACTCCTCTATTACTAAAAATAAAATACTGATCAAGATTAAATAGTTTCAATAGATGAAATATTTTTATTAAATCATAGACGAATGCTTGGAAGAGATTTCTTTATTTACATTTTGTTATTAAAAGTATTCCCGTCAATGAAATAGGGTGAAAAATATTTATGTTACAAATCAACAATAATGTCTGACTGTTACAAATTCCACAAAAAAACAATGACAAATACTTCGGTGAAAAATTATTAAAATTAATTCCACATCATAATCCACGAGATAAACTTAAAAAACAATGATTCTCCATTTTGTTTTTTGAAATATATATATATATAGTTTTACAGTGATTTTATTAATAATCTTACCTAATTTACTATCTCGAGGGAAATTCTTTTCCACAATGTGATAGAATTCTTTAGGGATATTGTTTAAAATATGCTTGCAATATGGTGGATAAACCCATATGGAATTACGTCGCCTATTTATCTTCTTAGTGGTATTGAATTTGTTGGTTGATGTTGTGCATGTTTGAGGTCCATATTATGTATATGCAAGTTTTTGTTTGTCTTAATGTTACTCATAGCCATATTATATAACTATATAATATAGTGTAGTGTTGTTTTCTATTCACAAATTTACCCACCAAATTTCTATATGGTTCATTTTTAACAAAATTTATTTCCTTATTACATCTAGATCCATTTAATGCTTCAATTTAATATTTAATATAGCTTAGATATTCTTTTAGAAATACTTGGAATAAGGGCGTTATGTATATAGTGCATGTAAATTATTTTAGTTCCCACTTGTCAGAGTAAGATAACCTTTGTTAATTTGACTCATTTAAAATTCAGGTGCATCGAGACCCCACCAAAACAAAAGGTTTAACACTCATTGGCTGATGGAAATAGATAGCTTGAGAAGGGTAAATAAAACAAACAAATCTCATTGGTTAGTAACTAGAGTAAGCACTAGTTTGATATAAAAGCAACAGTTAAATATAAATTCATGCAATTAGCTTGAGGGTTTACTCCGAGAATGAAACACTAAGGTTTTTTTGCAACTTACTTTCCATAAATATATTTTCGTACCATATTACCATATCATCATATTTAGTTTAACGTCCATTTTACTTGCTGGCATGTGGTGAATATATATATATATATATATATATATATATATATATATATATATATATATATATGTTACACCGGCCGTTCTTACACAGGAGAAACAACACCGGTTGTCACTATAAATAGTGCGAGTCACCAGAGACACAGAAGACAAAGCACAGTCTTGTAACTGTCTAGCCAAGAGCTAGTCACTTTCTTACTTTGTTAATACACTTGTTAAACCAACCCTCGACTTGACTTCCTTTATTTATTATTTACTGTGGAACAACTTCACAACAATATATATATATATATATATATATATATATATATATATATATATATATATATATATATATATATAGGGTGGGCAAAAATAAGGGTCCTATTTTTAAAAATTCATAACTTTTTTATTTATTGATTTTTTTTTTTTTTAGAATAAGTGAAGGACCCCTTCCGAAGCAAGCATGAGCCGTATTAGCCCTAAGGAACGTACCCTCATTTAGAAAACATTATTTTTGCTTAAAAAACTCAAAACAGTGTAAAAAACAATACTTTAGTTTTTGTAAGTTTTAAGAAGTGTTTTTCGGCTAAAATTTGTTTTGTTTATTTCAAAAAATCTCGGAAGGGTCAGTCTACACACACATAAAGTTTGGTGAGTTTAACTTTTATTTTGTGGAAGTTATTCAAATTCAAGTTATTCAAATTTAAAGATAGGACCCTTATTTTGGCCCACCCTGTATATATAGGTTCTCTCCAAATATGATCTCAAGTTAAGATCGGATTCTAACTCTGCCTGATGAGATCTCAGTTTATAATAACTGTTGATCGATAACATCGACATGCCAGTGTCGCAGATTTTGTACATGTCTGTGTAAATATAAATTATCATATATAAAGCTCTATTTTGATATTGAGTACTCTTTATAAACCCGGTTGAAATTCTTTGGATTACCACCCTGTGGATATTTTTACCTGGATTATTACCATTATTATATATATATTGTTTGTGTGTGTGTATTCTTTAATTTACGCAACACAACAGAATTCTTCTGTTTAATTATACTTTTTTATTTTTATTATTTTTCTAAACATCTTTTTTGTTTCAAAATTAAAAAGATGATTAAATATTCTATATGTATCACGAGTACTTTTGCTTTTCTGTCGAATCATCTTCAGGTGACAAAAAACAATGAATAAAAAGCTGGAGAAAAAAATAATTCGAAAACAAAAAACAACTGAAAACAGGACCAGTGTTAGTTGCAGATAGGATCTTCACAATTTATGTTCTGGGAGAGCGACAGAATTAGCATCCTGGAATAAATATTAAAAATATTTTTACTAGTTTCGTACGTAATGTTATTTACTGTACATTACTAGGCTTTAATATAGATAGCTTCAAGTATTAAAAAATTAAATTAGTTTCAAAATGTTATATCTTAACTAAATTTTGTGTAAATTCAGAGAAGGCAGGCAGTTCAGTTTTTTAAATGTTGATAAATAGAACTAGAATTTAACATGCATAGTGAGTCTACGTGAAAGGGTTGTAGTGGTAAAACCAATGTAGCTACTAGTTTCTATTTTATTATATATATATGTGTGTGTGTGATATTTTATTGTTAAGTTTTTATGTATGAGATTGTTCAGAAATATTTGCCGATTTTTTTTTAATCACTTTTAAAAAGTTGATTGACGTTGCTACTTTTCAGGGTTTCATACAAGTTCTTACATGCTTTATAAACTTTCCATAATTTCTTTCGGAATACATTTTCCGAGCAGATAAGCTCTTAATAAGAATGAAAAGAGAAATGTGTAGACTTTTCTTGCATGAGTTCAATAATAAAAAACAGATACCATCGATTTTTGTGAAATTTTAACAATAGGTATTAGACATCAATTAATAAATATTCCGCAAATTTCAGTTTCTCTGGAGTATTTTAAAGGGTGTTTAGAGTGCATAATATAGGCGCAGCCTCCTATTTGAAAATTCAAATATTTCAGATTTACATTGAAATTTTATATATATATATATATATATATATATATATATATATATATATATATATATATATATATAACCACAGTCATATGCAGTAATAAAAGTACTGATATATAGTGATAAGCAGTAAGACTACAACATAGAAAAAAACAAGAATAGGTTTAAGGCTCCCAAAATTCATACTAGAACTGTCTGCAAGGACCCGTGGCGCAGTGGATGTAGTACTAAGTTAAATTCAGTTCTAAGACGAAGAATTTCGAATTACTGAAGACTTCTCCCAGTCATGACTGACGGAACAAGAGCATGCTACCTCCGTGGATTAAATAAAGGGTTCCATTCGAAATTCCGTCCAGATTCCCGAGTTCGACAGAAATATTCCCGAGTTCGAAAAGATACACTTGAAGAAGGGCGGATGTTACAGCGGCCGAAACGTTGTGATGATAACACTCAAGATAAGAAACGTAGTATGAATAACCAAAATTTTACAAATTATCAATCCTCATCTAAAAAATGAAGAAATAGAATTATATACATATACGACTGTAAACTTCTTGTGGTGAAACCACATAGTTACAAATATTACAATACTAGAAATAAAAAGATGAATAAAGACACATCAAGAATGTGTTTAGCTTGAAAAATATGAAAAAAATAAAAAGTTATACTAAAAAGATGAATAAAGACACTTCAAGAATGTGTTTAGCTTGAAACATAGAAAAAAATTAAAAGTTATACTAAAAAGATAAATAAATACACTTCAAGGATGTGTTTAGCTTGAAACATGAAAAAAAATAAAGTTATAATAAAAAGATGAATAAAGACACCTCAAGAATGTGTTCAGCTTGAAACATATAAAAAACATTAAAAGTTATAATAAAAAGATGAATAAAGACACTTCAAGAATGTGTTTAGCTTGAAATATATGAAAAAAATTAAAACTTATAATAAAAAAAATTGAATAGATACACTTCAAGAATGTGTTTAGCTTGAAACATATGAAAAAAATTAAAAGTTATACTAAAAAGATGAATAAAGACACATCAAGAATGTGTTTAGCTTGAAACATATGAAAAAAATTAAAACTTATAATAAAAACATGAATAAAGACACTTCAAGAATGTATTCAGTTCGAAACATATAAAAAAATTAAAAGTTATAATAAAAAGATGAATGAAGACACATCAAGAATGTGTTTAGCTTGAAACATATGAAAAAAATTAAAAGTTATAATAAAAAAAATTGAAGAAATACACTTCAAGAATGTGTTTAGCTTGAAACATGAAAAAAATTAAAACTTATAATGAAAAGATGAATAAAGACACCTCAAGAATGTGTTCAGCTTGAAACATATGAAAAAAAATTAAAACTTATAATGAAAAGATGAATAAAAACACATCAAGAATGTGTTTAGCTTGAAATATATGAAAAAAATTAAAACTTATAATAAAAAAATTGAATAAATACACTTCAAAGCATGTGTTTAGCTTGAAACATGAAAAAAATTAAAAGTTATAATAAAAAGATGAAAAAAGACACATCAAGAATGTATTTATCTCGAAACATGAAAAAATTAAAAGTTATACTAAAAAGATGAATAAAGACACTTCAAGAATGTGTTTAGCTTGAAACATGAAAAAAATTAAAAGTTATACTAAAAAGATGAATAAAGACACTTCAAGAATGTGTTTAGCTTGAAACATATGAAAAAAATTAAAATTTATAATAAAAAGATGAATAAAGACACTTCAAGAATGTGTTTAGCTTGAAACATATGAAAAAAATTAAAGGTTATACTAAAAAGATGAATAAAGACACTTCAAGAATGTGTTTAGCTTGAAACATGAAAAAAATTAAAAGTTATACTAAAAAGATGAATAAAGACACTTACAGAATGTGTTTAGCTTGAAACATATGAAAAAAATTAAAAGTTATAATAAAAAGATGAATAAAGACACATCAAGAATGTGTTTAGCTTGAAACATATGAAAAAAATTAAAACTTATAATAAAAAGATGAATAAAGACACTTCAAGAATGTATTCAGCTTTAAACATATGAAAAAAATTAAAAGTTATAATAAAAAAATTGAATAAATACACTTCAAGAATATGTTTAGCTTGAAACATATGAAAAAATTAAAAGTTATAATAAAAAGATGAATGAAGACACATCAAGAATGTGTTTAGCTTGAAACATATGAACCGATTTAGAATGACTAACGATTAAAAAACAGAAAGAATTCTAATCAAAAAGCTGAAGCAATTTATAGTTCGTTCGCGTTCAAATTCCTGGCCGAGTTGAGCCGTAGTTTTACAGTGAGTTAATATTACTTTCTGTTTGACATTAAAAACAAAACATAAAATTCTAAAACTGTCATAAAAAACAAACATCATAAAAATCGCAAGATAATTGAGCATTGCAGAAAACTTGTTCGATTTTTTATACAAGTCAAGCCATCAAAAAATATGTCTAGCAAACAAATAGCTGTCAATCACGCAACGCTAGAAAACAAGGCTATAAAGCAGGAGACCCCGGAGAATAAGTAGTCATCTAGAATGGTGAACACTTGACTGATTCGTTGTCTACAGAAATTGCCGCGCGTTTATCACGGGAGAGGGGGGGAGGAAGTCACGCATTATTAAAATCTGCAGGAACAATGACAATGATCAATTGCAGTTCATTGTGAAATTTTCAAAGATGAAAGCCTAAAGTCTTTATTAGCATACATATTAGCTGACCTCCAAAGTTATGTTATTAGCAATTCCAATGTTATGGTCTCAAGCGAATTTACTCATAGTATTACTGACAAAATAGTCGAATGTATTCATATTCAAGAAAATGAGATTCTACTTGTTTAACTTACTTATTCACAATCGTCACATATATATATATATATATATATATATATATATATATATATATATATATATATATATATATATATATATATAGGGTGGGCAAAAATGAGGGTCCTATTTTTAAAAATTCATAACTTTTTTATTTATTGATTTTTTTAAAAAATTTTTTAGAATAAGTAAAGGACCCCTTCCGAAGCAAGCATGAGCCGTATTAGCCCTAAGGAACGTACCCTCATTTAGAAAACATTATTTTTGCTTAAAAAACTCAAAACCGTGTAAAAAACAATACTTTAGTTTTTGTAAGTTTTAAGAAGTGTTTTTCGGCTAAAATTTGTTTTGTTTATTTCAAAAAATCTCGGAAGGGTCAGTCTACACACACATAAAGTTTGGTGAGTTTAACTTTTATTTTGTGGAAGTTATTCAAATTCAAGTTATTCAAATTTAAAGATAGGACCCTTATTTTAGCCCACCCTGTATATATATATATATATATATATATATATATATATATATATATATATATATATATATATATATATTGTGTGTGTATTTAGGCAGCATTTTCTCATTTATGCAAACATTGTTAAGAACCAATGTTATTGATAAGTGTAAATGCCCCTTTGGCAGAAAGTAACTCCCATAATGATAATAAAGCTAATAGCTACATTGGTTTTACAAGCACTACCCTATCCCGCCGCATAACAATGCATTTTGTAAACTCTAGCTCAATTTACCAACATCTACAAAAACATAACTGCCCTCCCTTCTGATTTAAGACAAATTTTAGTTAATATCACTAAAATTATACATTCCGAAACCAATTTAAAAAAAATTAAAAATACTGGAAGCTATCTACATAAATACACAACAACCTAAAATTAATAACATCACATATGAAACTAGTGGTAACATTTTAAAATGCTTAACGTAATGCGATTTTGTTCTGTGATGCCAGTCAGCATTGCTGATTTTAAATCGTCAACGACTTTCGTGGAACAATGCGAAAAACGTTTCTTTGCTGTCTTTTTTTTAAATTCTCTTCTTTCTCCAGCTTTTTTGTTCATTTGCTTTTGACACCTGAGGATGATTCGACGAAAAATCGAAAACGTTCATGAAACATATGGAACATTTATTAATTTTTTGAATTTTATACAAAAAAGACCATCAGAAAAATCAGAAAAAATAAAAAAGGTATAACTAAACAGACAAATTCTGTTATTTTTTACAATGTTTGCATATATATATATATATATATATATATATATATATATACATATTTCCGCACGTGTTTTAGAGATTTGAAACACCCACCATTTGATAAAAAGCTCTCCCTCAAAATATATTATGGAACACGGTCACACACATTACATCACAGTGTTGAAGTCTTGCCTAATCAAGTAAGATTTGCTATGAAAAAAACATTTTTTTTAAATATATATAGAAGATTTAAAGGGCAGATAACTGAAATCTACTTAAAAAACAAGATGGACGCTTACTGAACGAGTCGCTGTTATAATACGCAGAATGGAAAAATATTTGTAATTAAAGTTCTAGTGGATAATTTTTTCTACTTTTTCGTACAGTGAGTAAGAATATAATTCTTAATAAGTATATATTATTGTTTTTATATGAAAATATTTTTTTCATATGGCCGCTAATCAGCATAAGCACCCAAATGGCCGAGTGTTGACGAGCCGATTTGTACCAGACGACAATTTTGATACGGTGCTGCGTCCTATGATCATAATGTTTTGCTTGTTTGTTTTTTTTGTTGTTTGTTTGTTTGTTAGGGTTACGGTTAGGGTTTAGGGTTAGGATTTTTTTAAAGAAACAACAAAGAAAATTAAACATATTTTCATGAATTTTTTTGGAAGAAACAACAGGAAAAAAACATAGCGAGGTTACTGTTATAAAATAAATACTGTATTTTTTTTTTTTTACAAGGAATTTTTTGAAGAAACAAAAAAAGAAGAAAAAAAAACCCAAATTGCTGTTATAACGACATATTTTTTTACTTTTATTATTTCTTTTTACTTGCTCACTGTTCCATGTTTTCTTTCGCACTGAGCACAGTTTGGCTAATCACTCAGTATCTCCACCAATCGGCTCGTCAACACTCGGCCGTTTGCGTAGAACAACCGAACGATTCCGAGTCGAACGTCACGAAAGCTGGTTCGGGATCGATATCAGTACCGATATTTTTCAGGCTGTTCACATGTAATCGCCCCCAAAAAGAAGAATCTTAAGTTTTTTAGGGGGTAAACTACGCCGGATGTGATAGCCAAGAAATACCGTTAAATTCCCCCTTCCTCATTATATTTAAAACAGCAAAAAAGTAATTTGGATGAGAAAAAATTTTAAAATTTTCCCGTCCCAAAATTGAGAAACCATTCGATGATACGTAAAATTCAAATAAACAAATTATTTACGGTAATGTTCAGAAATATTTAAAAATGTGTTTGTTCGAAAATAGAATTTCAATTATGGTATTAGGAAGTTTAAAATGTTGAAGTTTAGCGAAGAAATTATGTTTATTATGTCTCTGAAGAAATCATCTTAGACTGAGGCAATTTTTTGGTATGGGTAAACGTTATGTGTATTAATGTATTTGTTAAATAGTTTGTATCGGAGTTTTTTTATCAACGAAACGAAAACATTAATTTAATGATGAAAATAATTTTTAAAAGCCTTGCATAACGTGTAAACATGAATTTAAAATGAACACCTCGAAATCGTAGTTTAAATCGGATTTTTGTTGTTAATAACTAAACGAAAGCATAAGTTTACTGATGAAAATAATTGTAAAAAGCCTCTCAGAACATAAACTATTATAAAGTGAAAAAAGAAACTTACTTTAAGCGACGTCATTTTAACTGAGTGGATGCTGTGATTGCTGCTTGTTGAGAATGTAATTTGGAATATCGGAATAGTTACACAGGGTATTGTTGTGTACAATGCATGTAACGGTCATTGTATTTGATATTCAGTCCGATATGTCAATATTTGTCAGAATTTTTCATATTTACATATAAATATAAACTGATTAGAATATAAACTGGTTTAATAGATTGTATGGACATCATTTCCGGAGGGTGGGTGGGGGGGGGGTACTGAATGGAGGTGTAGCAGTTACCTCCTCCTTTCAAAACATAACTACACCGGTTGGCCGTTAGGTGTCGCTTTTTCACCAACAGGTGGCGCTGGAAAGCGACACCAGAGTTATCTGCCCTTCGGACTATACAAGCCGGTGCAAAACGGAAATTCTCTCTCTTGTTCACAAACCAGCCTCGGCAGAACAACGCTGGCACCAGGGCTCCGTTTCACTCGCTTTTTCCTACTCAATTGGCCTCGACAGAACGACGCTGACACTAGCGTTCCGTTTCACTTTTCTCTTCTGGTTGATTGGCCTCGGCAGAACGACGCTAATACACTAGCGCTTCGTCTAACGCTTTTCTCTTCAAATGGCATCGGCATAACAACTACCAACACACGTGGTCAAACAAGTTCTCAACTCATTTTCTTTGTGTACGGCTTTCAAAGACTTTCCTCACGCCGGATTCATTTCTTCTTATACCTTTTCAAGAACTGTTTATCCATCGACACACATGCATACATCACACACCTCATCATTCCACGTACACACACGTTCAATAAACGTTATTTGAACTACTTCATTTTGTTTATTAATTATTACTCTGTCTTTTGCATGCAACATTGCTTGGTTTAATGAACACGTCCATAATCGGGGGAACACGACTCTCGATCTTAACAGAGGAATAGAAGACGCCATGTTTTATTTTTCAAAAGGTCTATTTTAATCGTTCAGCAATGATATTCCTTTATTCCTGAATAGGTTTGTAACCAGCCAATCAAAGCGCCGTAAAATAAAGAACATACGCTGAAGGGAGCGATCCATATTTACTTAGGGAATGTATATTGGGTGAAAGATAATATCACGGAATAAAAAAATGAAACAATGACGGTCTGAGCTGGTAAATGTATCTAATGAAGGAGAAGACCCGGTGATAGATGGGGGAATGGTAATATATTTTTGTATGTGAGTAAAAGTTACTCCGACTTACTCTAAGTATAACATTTTTGTGAAAGTCAGTAAGGTCTGAATTAATGTAGGAAATTATGAAATTGAATGAAATAATTTATGGAAACACGCATCAGTTATTGGCAGGCAGCGTGACCATATTGGAATTATATATAGCGGCTGTGTTTATAATCTTATAGTGAATGAATTTACAGGGAAAATCGACATTATATTATTATATTGGAGATAAGGTAGAGCTAATATATAATTTTGGATCGAAAATGCATTTAAATCAAGTTTCAGATTTAAATGCATAAATAAACAATTTATATACACACACACACACATATATATATATATATATATATATATATATATATATATATATATATATATTAGTGTACACCTTCTGTCAAAAATGACCGGAAAAATTTATGCTTCGCCAGTATTCGCACTATTATTCATATAAAATCATAGAATTACGTCAGTAATTTAATTTTTCATAGATAAATTATCATTTCTGATGACTTAAAGAAGAAAAAAACACAAACACTTGACATTTTCTTTAGAATAGAGGATTTCTTTCCGAAGTCATTTCAGGCGGTGAGGGTGTCTGACTTACTATTTGCTTTCTCGCTTCCCCTCGCCATTTGAAATGGTTTGTCTGAGGGCTAGAAAAAGGCACGTTTTTTACTCGTTAACTTGTGCGTGACGGGACGGATTTATATACAAATAAATACACATTGGTCTTTATTATAGAGTGGAGGATAATAACAATTGTATGTATATATAAGAATAAAGTATAACAAAACATAACACATACCAGACAATAATGTTATTTCGGTCTCACTGGCCTCTTTCGGGTCTGAAAGTAAAAGTTAGCTGAAAGAGGCAAGCGAGGCTGAAATAAAATTATTGTCTGGTATGTGTTAAGTTTTTTGTACTTTATTCATAAATATTCACTGTGTACTTTAAATGCATTTAGCTCTTCAGTCGCAAATATGCCGGTTGGAAGAAACATCTTCATATAAAATGAATACCACCATCAGATTCCTCTTAAAATTTTACTCAAAAAAAATTGTGTTTATATAAGGATTTGTTTTCACTTGCACAAGTTTATATAGTAGTAGGCATTTGTCGGTCAGGGTCGACCATGGGTGAGATTAAACGTGTTGTATCTGCGCCACTGGCGAAGCTGGAGTGTCCTCTCCAGGCTGTAGGTTTGTTAGTTGAGTGTTGTTGGATGCTAGCCTGGGCGGTGTGATATGGAGAACAGGCTTTTGCTCACGTAGCACGCCCCCTCCCTCTCCACATCGCTGATGGATCTAAAGTGACAGCAAGGCTGTTACAGTTTGACACCAACGCCATCGCAGGAGCTGGTAGAGCAAAGTTGTAGGCAATGCTGAACTGCCTTAGGGGCTCCACTCCTGATTTTTCCTCAAGGTTTTTTCCTGAAGTCTTTCCCCATGGGTGGGTATTCCACAAAGCAGCGGAGGTTTTGAATCAGGATTTTACCTTCCCTTAGGCGGACTGCCTTCCAAGGCTGATGAGTTCCGCCTACCCGAAGCAACTGATTATAGCGCACGTGACCCACCTTTAGCCTTTCTCCTGTCGGTAAAAGCAGGTCTGCCGGGATTATATCTAAGCCACACGAGCAGGTCAGGAGCTGGACTTAGTGTCAGACGCTATTTGAAACGCACGCCAAGTTTATATAAGGGTTTCATAAATCAGCCTTGTTTGCCCCTCATATTTATTTATTTTTTTTAACCCCACAAACACATTTATTTTTTATCTTTTTAATATTTTAAGATAATATTTGTTGCTCTATTTACGCAGTTTAGTAGCAAAATAATAAATTATGTGTTTTTAATGAAAATTCTATTTTTACGAGATTTCTGTTAATTACAATGTGTACAATTTGGGACATTTCAGAGTTTTTATTCGTTGTAGACGCCACAATCGATTTTTTTTTTCAATTTTCTTCCGGTAAACATAGACTTTTAAACCGTCTGATTTAAAAGTAAGCGATGACAGTTTCGTTTGCCCTTTGTTACTCACTTACTATTAAAAAAAGATAAAAATGAAAGACAAATTTTTTTTAAAAATTAATTATGTTTTAGTATCGGCTTTTTTTAAAGTGAGTGAACACTGCCATGTTCATAACATATCCGGGATTTTATTTTCATAGAAATATTAAAAAAAACTTACAAATGAGGACATCTCAGGTGACCAGCAATATCACCACTCCGAAAGGGGGAAGATAATGCCTGGGAAGATGGTACAATGGTAACTGGACATATATTCGACCTTCTTTACTTAAAGAATACACGGTTCAAATTGCACTCTTGTTGTCTTGTCTAATCACTTGCTTCCAAATTTTCCTTGACCAGCCAAACTTCATGCGCTTTAAGGCATCTATGCTTCTATAGTGGTTTATTGAGGAGGACGAGTGCTTTGCATGATCTTACCAGTGTAACCGAGCCGTCCTAAGGAAAACCTCTATGCTGGACAAATGTAGTGCTTCCAGCAAATTCCCTGACCTGATGTGCTGGGTTTAGTCAGATTTCACATTGCAGATCCATCTAATCATGGATCTGTCATTAACGCTGTAGTCATGCAAGAGAAAATTGGGTGAGAGTCCAGCATTCACTGCCATATAACATGACGCTTCTGCCACAACTGCTGTATAACTGACTCCAGAGAGAGAGAGAGAGAGAGAGAGAGAGAGAGAGAGATAGCTCGCTATGGTATCAGAGGCAACAGCTCATAAAATTTTGCCCATGCTGCCTTCCCCCTTTGGCCGTACTGCGTTCAGATCCACCACCTGCACTCAGCATATCTTCTCGGTAGAAGAAAGAGTCTACTACCTTCAGAGTATTGTCATCTCTTTGTGGAGCCAACCATCAATAGGATATGCCTGTCCCATAGATCTCCTATACTTAAAGTTGGGGTTCGAGACTAACTTACCCTTCAGGTCACTGCATTCTTTGTGGACCCACAATAGGCACAGATTACATTGTATCGCATTGCATGTAACATCCTCCTGGTACCTAGAACAAGGATACAGACCAGAGTCTTTTGGGGATTTTTTTTTTTAGTTTAATCTTATTCGAATTGGCCTTAGCGGAGCTTGCATCTAACCGGGAAGTTATGGTTTGCACTACTCCTATCAGCTCATTGGGAGTAAGATAAAAACTGGCTTTGTGCCTAACTCCTGGAGAGGAGTAAATCAATACTCCTATCAACTCGTAAGAACCTTTAATTGGACATTATAATATTCAACACCAAGTGAGTTTTCTAAACTTTTCATATGATTTGTTTTTTTCTATCGTTTTTTTCAATCGTTTTATTAATTTGCATACACCTTGGATACACTTTTCACTGTCATCTACTGCATCGATAGCAAACAAATTTCCCGCCTGGATAACTTTTTCGTTTTTGGACTACCATTCACCACTTGGATTATTTTTTAATCAACCTCTTTGATATCTTTCTTGAAGCTGTTTTAAACTTTATGACTTGGATGAACTGTATAAGTTTAACAAAAAAGTATGTTTTGGGTCGATATATTTGATGTTTTATATACTTTTATGTATTTTATATATATTTTTTATATATTTTCAAAGTTTAATTTTATTACCTGCAATAATGTCATTGCGGTAATGGTCCTCTGAGGAGAAAACTTTCTTTGAAAACTCATAAGTTAAGGACATAAAGTACTTTGCTTGAACATTGAATTCTAATAAAATTTGATTCGCACCTTATTTTATTCTTTCACTTTATCTAGTGCTATTAATGCTCTATCCAGTATATTGAGCTTCATTTTTATCCGGATGTCAACTAATTAAAGATATTAGTTGCCTCTTATATCTTTTGTTGTATTAACCTTATATATATATATATATATATATATATATATAGAGAGAGAGAGAGAGAGAGAGAGAGAGAGAGACAGAGACAGAGACAGAGACAGAGTGTGAGATATTACTATTCCATGTATATACACTTATATAATATAAAATAATATAATATATTACATTTTTTTTCAGTATTTACTTCAACAATACGTGAGTAGAGCTTAGTATTAGTATGAAAATATACTTATCGCAAGTAAAATACACAGAAACGTTTGTGTTTCATTCCCGGGGAAAATGATCAGGCTGATGATTTCCACTAGGAATGAAACACATAGTTTCTGTGTAACTTATTTGCCGTAAGTATATTATCATGCTACTATATATATATATATATATATATATATATATATATATAGATAGACAAACAGACAGACAGACATAGATAGATAGATAGATAGACAGACAGACAGACAGACAGACAGACAGACATAGATAGATAGATAGATACATGCATACATACATACATAGATAAATAGATAGATAGAAAGATAGATTAATAGATAGACCGACAGACATAGACAGACAGAATAGATAGATAGATAGATAGATAGATAGATAGATAGATAGATAGATAGATAGATAGACATACAGACAGACAGACAGAATAGATAGATAGATAGATAGATAGATAGATCGATAGATAGATCGATAGATAGATAGATAGATAGATAGACAGATAGATAGATAGATAAAAAGATAGATAGATAGATACACAGATAGATAGATAGATAGATAGACAGATAGATAGACAGGCAGATAGATAGATAGATAGATAGATAGATAGATAGATAGATAGATAGATAGATAGATATATAGATAGATAGATAAAAAGATAGATAGATAGATACACAGATAGACAGACAGATAGATAGACAGGCAGATAGATAGATAGATAGATAGATAGATAGATAGATAGATAGATAGACAGATAGATAGATAGATAGTGAAAAAACTCTGATAGAAAGAAAAAGATTGACATTTAGAAATCATAAACAAATCTTAGGTAAATATTTACACATAGAATATATATAATATGAATGTGCGCACTGAGGTCATTATGGGGTGTAGAGTCATTTCTGGTTGGGGTGAATAGTTCTTCCTTTTTTATCTGGGTCACTACCCCCCCCCCCACCCCCACCACCACCACCACCACCACCAAGACCAATCATCCAGATGCGAGATAAGATCAGAAATTACAAACCGGCCAATCAAAACATTCTCTCTAGAAACCAAGTGAGCAGAATGGTGAAGGCAAACAACAAGAAAATGTAAAAGGGAAATAGAAGAATGGAGAATTGAATAAAATGGTAATATTCAACTTAGCCACACTTGCGTGATTTGAATTATCTGCTAGGATGTCTGATTTTCTTCTGCTGGAATGCCCTTCGGTTAGGGTTAGGGTTAGGAAAGAAAAAGGAAAGAAAAGGCGGCAGACTGCACTGGATAATGGACCATCAGTTTTACGCATCTTGGAAGGCTCGGCTTATTTACTTACTGCGCAAAGTTCTTGGCAGATTCTAAAAGAAATCTATTAAATAATCCACAGCGTAATAAGATGTTATTTAATAGTTTTTCCCCCATTTTGTGTGGTCATCTTGCAAATTTGAGCTGATGTGAAAGCACTGCTTGCACTGACTTTGCATTTCATAAATGCATGTTGTCATCGTAGGAGTGATTGAATTTCAAAGGCGCAATCCTTAACGACTGCCGTAGACTTACAAAGAATTCTATGGAATGAAGAACACGAATAGAAAAATTGATAAAAGGAGACAATCGAGTTCTTGGCAGCTTTTGGAATGCGACCGAATCTTGGGTGGACAGACTGTCACAAATACTCGAGTCAATTACCAAAGCTGAAAATAGGAAGACAAATTAGAGCTCCGTTAACTATATTGTATTCTACAAATGACAAAAAAAATGGTACAAAAAGAACAAAGGATCAAATCCAGAAAAGACAGAATTTATCGTGCAAAAAGGCCACAATACAGCTATGATAAATAGAGAAAACGGAAACAGTGTGTTGGCCCATGCAGATCAAATAAGGGTGAATATGAAGAGCAAAATGAATACATCGCTACGACTCCTTCCGTTATTGAGTTATTAGAACAACCTGTACAGAATGAAACGTCAGAAGATGAAACAATGCAAGATGAAGCAGGTCAAAATGAGGATTCGGATCAAAGTATGAAAGGGGACGACCCTAGTTACAGTTTTGTCCACTGTTTTACATCTGATGAAAAAAAACGCATGTGTAGGCTACTTTGCCTTATATACCTAAAAGTTAACAGTGTATATAAGACTACGAATTTGTCAGTGGGCTGTGTGACACTTACTGACTTACAAATAAGAATGGAGACAGACTCGAAAAAGATGAAGAGGTAAGCAGGAAGTAAAGGAGTGTTGAATGGGAGTTGAACACAGCAGACGGTGAAGAGGAATAAAGTGTACCCACTGAAAAATCTACTGTGGAGATTTCTGTTTACTATTAACACTTACACACAGTTTGTTATTGGCTATCAAGTGCATCTGTCTTCAACACTTTCAACAAGTTTATTGAAGTATTCCTATTTCATGTACTCGTTAGTAACAAGCAATCGATTTCAAAACTTCAACCCTTAAATTGACATATATGATCCCAAACATGATTCTTTTATAGAAAAGGGCCAATCACCAAGAACAAAACGTGCAGCTCAACATCTCTATAAAGTTAGTTATGTTTATATATTTGTATGTACAGGATTCACTCCTAAACTTATTAACCGATCATTATGAATTTTGGAACACAGCTGTTAGGCGTAACAACAGATAATGTGAGCTATATTTAGTTTAATTTAGCTTCATGCAAAGAGGAGGGGGATCTCATTGTGAAAATTCAGATAATACCTCTGATTTTTATGAAATCTTAACAATAGGTATTAGACATCAATCAATAAATATTCCCCAAATTTCAGTTTATTTAAAGGGTTTTTAGGTAGCATAATATTGGCAAAACCTCCCATTTGAAAATTAAAATATTTCAGATTTGCATTAAATTTGATCCATAGTCATTGTAATAAAAACTGGAGCCAGAATAACTTACTGATAAGCTTTATTTAACTTTTCGTTACTTAGTGTTACAAATGGTGATAAAATATCTACTCCTAATATACTACGCGAATATAGCATATCCCATTATTAAGAAAGGGGTGAAATGGGTATCAATTAATTTTGATACTAGTCATTAGATACAAATTAAGCAAGATCCCTTGAATTTCAATTTCTTCTTAAGATCTCTTAAGCTTAAGCCTTAAAGTTTAGCCATTTTCGAGAATCAAAATCATGTCATGGATTTTGATCAAAATTAGAATAAGGATTCTAGACGTAAGGTTCAGTATCTTGATTTTAATCTTCGTAAAGGGGCATAAAAGTGGTGCAAAACTGTTCTGTTCTGGAACAGGTAATCTTCTTCAAACTGGTAATACCTAGTGTGGTATTAGTCCTGGGCAGGCTATGCCGGCCTTCTTCGAAGGGAATACCAAATTTGCAAGCGGTCTCCAGCCGAATATATATTCCGGTCATGGAAAGACAACATACAGTGCCTATCATTCCCAAATGGTCACTCATCTGGTATTGGCCATGCTCCACGTTGCTTAACTTCGGTGATCTAACGAGAATCGGTGTCAACGCGTTTATTCCATATTCTTCTACTTATCTATAAAATATACTTGTATTCCAGGGTTATTGGGGGGGGGGGTCTATCCATCAAACGAATACCCAGTTATGGTTAATTTTGGTCCCTTTGTTTTGTTGTTGTTTTTTTTTTTATATTTATCAATTTTTAAACGTTCGAAACAAACACCAAATTTTCCTAGAAATAAAATTTTGATGCAAGTTCATTTTCATGCCGCTCTTGGATCGTGTGTAAGTCTTTTCTATATTTTTTTTGTGTGGATTAGGGGCATTTGGAAACATTGGATGTTTTTTATCTCTTTTTATAAAAATAGAATAGATCTTTCTTAGCATGCTGTTCTGTCTTAGCCCTCCCACGTCACCACCCCCCCCCCCCCTGCGTAAGCGACCTCCCCTCACAACCCTTACACCTGAAACTTATCTTTCATTTTTTTTTTAAGAAAGAAGTGTGGCAGGATTCTTTGAGCATTCATGCTTTTTTCAATTAACGGTCTTTCCTTAAGCTCCTTCTCCGTGGTGGGGAGGGGTGTCTGAGTTTAGATGAGAGATCACTTTTGTGCACTGCAGTCAGTAACTAACCAGAAATAGAATAGATGAACAGAGAGACAGGGTGAATTGGAAGAGAAATGGAGGAGGGTTTATTTTTCCTGACAGATGTATTTGTCTGTGTTTTCTTTTTCTTTTCTAACATGACAGATGTATTTGTCTGTTTTCTTTTTCTTTTCTAACATGACAGATGTATTTGTCTGTGTTTTCTTTTTCTTTTCTAACATGACAGATGTATTTGTCTGTGTTTTCTTTTTCATTTCTACCGTTACAGATGTAGTTGTCTGTGTTTTCTTTTTCTTTTCTAATGTGACAGATGTAGTTGCCCGTGTTTTCTTTTTCTTTTCTAACGTGACAGATGTAGTTGTCCGTGTTTTCTTTTTCTTTTCTAACGTGACAGATGTAGTTGTCCGTGTTTTCTTTTTCTTTTCTAACGTGACAGATGTAGTTGTCTGTGTTTTCTTTTTCTTTTCTAACGTCACAGATGTAGTTGTCCGTGTTTTCTTTTTCTTTTCTAACGTAACAGATGTATTTTCCGTGTTTTCTTTTTCTTTTCTAACGTGACAGACGTAGTTGTCCGTGTTTTCTTTTTCTTTTCTAACGTGACAGATGTAGTTGTCTGTGTTTTCTTTTTCTTTTCTAACGTGACAGATGTAGTTGTCCGTGTTTTCTTTTTCTTTTCTAGCGTGACAGATGTATTTGTCTGTGTTTTCTTTTTCTTTTCTAACGTGACAGATGTAGTTGTCCGTGTTTTCTTTTTCTTTTCTAACGTCACAGATGTAGTTGTCCATGTTTTCTTTTTCTTTTCTAACGTGACAGATGTAGTTGTCTGTGTTTTCTTTTTCTTTTCTAACGTGACAGATGTAGTTGTCCGTGTTTTCTTTTTCTTTTCTAACGAAACAGATGTATTTTCCGTGTTTTCTTTTTCTTTTCTAACGTCACAGATGTAGTTGTCTGTGTTTTCTTTTTCTTTTCTAACGTGACAGATGTAGTTGTCTGTGTTTTCTTTTTCTTTTCTAACATGACAGATGTATTTGTCTGTGTTTTCTTTTTCTTTTCTAACATGACAGATGTATTTGTCTGTGTTTTCTTTTTCTTTTCTAACATGACAGATGTATTTGTCTGTGTTTTCTTTTTCTTTTCTAACATGACAGATTTATTTGTCTGTGTTTTCTTTTTCTTTTCTAACGTGACAGATGTATTTGTCTGTGTTTTCTTTTGCTTTTCTAATGTGACAGATGTATTTGTCTGTTTTCTTTTTCTTTTCTAACATGACAGATGTATTTGTCTGTGTTTTCTTTTTCATTTCTACCGTGACAGATGTATTTGTCTGTGTTTTCTTTTTCTTTTCTAATGTGACAGATGTAGTTGTCCGTGTTTTCTTTTTCTTTTCTAACGTGACAGATGTAGTTGTCCGTGTTTTCTTTTTCTTTTCTAACGTGACAGATGTAGTTGTCCGTGTTTTCTTTTTCTTTTCTAACGTGACAGATGTAGTTGTCTGTGTTTTCTTTTTCTTTTCTAACGTGACAGATGTATTTTCCGTGTTTTCTTTTTCTTTTCTAACGTCACAGATGTAGTTGTCTGTGTTTTCTTTTTCTTTTCTAACGTGACAGATGTAGTTGTCTGTGTTTTTTTTCTTTTCTAACGTGACAGATGTAGTTGTCTGTGTTTTCTTTTTCTTTTCTAACGTGACAGATGTAGTTGTCCGTGTTTTCTTTTTCTTTTCTAACGTGACAGATGTAGTTGTCCGTGTTTTCTTTTTCTTTTCTAACGTGACAGATGTAGTTGTCTGTGTTTTCTTTTTCTTTTCTAACGTGACAGATGTAGTTGTCTGTGTTTTCTTTTTCTTTTCTAACGTGACAGATGTAGTTGTCCGTGTTTTCTTTTTCTTTTCTAACGTGACAGATGTAGTTGTCCGTGTTTTCTTTTTCTTTTCTAACGTGACAGATGTAGTTGTCTGTGTTTTCTTTTTCTTTTCTAACGTGACAGATGTAGTTGTCTGTGTTTTCTTTTTCTTTTCTAACGTGACAGATGTAGTTGTCTGTGTTTTCTTTTTCTTTTCTAACGTGACAGATGTAGTTGTCCCTTTTTTATTTTTATTTTCTAACGTCACAGATGTAATTGTCTGTGTTTTCTTTTTCTTTTCTAGCGTGACAGATGTAGTTGTCTGTGTTTTCTTTTTCTTTTCTAACGTGACAGATGTAGCTGTCCGTGTTTTCTTTTTCTTTTCTAACGTAACAAATGTACTTTCCGTGTTTTTTTTTCTTTTCTAGCGTGACAGATGTAGTTGTCCGTGTTTTCTTTTTCTTTTCTAACGTGACAGATGTAGTTGTCCGTGTTTTCTTTTTCTTTTCTAACGTCACAGATGTAGTTTCTATTTTTTTCTTAGCTCACACTATTTCAAATGTTGGTGCTGATAATAATAATAATAATAATAATAATAATAATAATAATAATAATAATAATAATAATAATAATAATAATAATAATAATAATAATAATAATGAATATCCTTGAACATTTTCGCCACTTATTTATTTTTCTTTCCTAATCCTGACTGACCACAAGGATTGATTTCATCCTGACAATCTTCCTCTCAGTTGAGCAACAGCTATCTTTTGTGATTGGTCAAGATTTTAACCTCTCTCTTTCGTTTTTCTTGTTTTTACTTGTTTTTTGTGGGGGAGGAGGGGGTCAAGCACTCCGTAATTTAAGAGAGCAATTCGACCACATGTTTCATACTCTGTCTGATGATCTACAACATTTGGTTTAAGCACAAGAGAAAAGCCAAAAATAAATATCTCTTCAGATATATTTTTTGTTTTTATCTATCCTTTTATTCTTGAAATAATCCACTATAATAAAGAGCAAGGTGTATTTTATTTGTAAATATATATCCGTCTCGTCACACAAGAGTCTGCTCAACAAATAGGAGGAGAACGCAAATCTTTTTCCATAACGATTATTTCTCTTTTTGCTCTCTATACCGATTTATACGTTTTTCGTTTCTTTTTTTGGTGGTTTCACAGATTAGGACCCACACTAACTTTGACCCCGTCGTTAGGGTTAGTGTTAGAGTTAGGGTTAGGTTGTAAGGTTTAAATGTTAGGGTTAGGGTTAGGGTTTAGGGTCAAAGTTTGTGTGGGTCCTCATCTATGAAAGTACCCTTTTTTAAACTCTTTATATAAACCACAATTGTTCTCTTTCAATTTCATTTTTAAGCATTTCACTTCCGTTAACATCTTTGATGTTTTTAACATTCGGCGTCATTTGTTTTTTTAATGTTTAGTCGTCCCCTATCTCTCAATAGCAAAAGGAAGAAAGTTACAGAAAATTTTAAAAAACAAAGTCAAGGTTGGTTATTTTTTTTCTTTAGGTTATCAGAAATGACTCACGTTTTTTTTCAACTCATGATAGTTCAGTCCTATCCTAATGAAAAAAAAACATATTAGAAAAACTTACATTGGAAAACAAATAGCAAGTCACACAACCCCCATAGTCTGAAATGAATTTGGAAAGAAATCCTCACTCTAAATAAAAAGTCAACGGTAGGTGTTTTTTTTTAGATTTTGACTTTTTTTTAATTATGACCAAGGCGGCAGTCTGATTGCGGCTTGCTGTTGTGAATTCGGAATAGCGGCTCGCTAACTCAAAGTCGAATGTTTTTCTGGAATGCGAAACTTACGATCAAGAACTTTGATGTTTTTTCTACTTGTGATACAAGACAAACCTATGACTTATTATAGAATAATATCATTTGCCATCTATTGATCAGCGGAAGAAGATCGATGTATTAAACCTGAAAATGTCGATTTATTTATATTGGTATAACAATAGTTATTTCCCCTTTGGAGAATCGTACCTTTCCAATAGTCAGACTATGTTCAGCTTTTGATATGATATCAAGATTATCTAATATTATTAAAAATCATGAAAAGATTATAATGGATAAGCAACAAAGGAATAATGGACACTTTTAAGCATTCACATGCGATATTAAACAACACATAAGATGCAAGCTTGGAGACTTTTAATATTATTCCTTGGTAACGTTAGGAAATTCCTTGGTAACGTTAGGAAATTCCTTGGTAACGTTAGGAAATTCCTTGGTAATGTTAGGAACTATTCCGAAAAAAGAGCACCTCTGCGTTTAGTTTGCGGTTAAAGGGTAAAACACTTGGAAATATTATTTGGGGGGGGGGGTAAAGGTAAAAACACTTCCAAAAAAGGGATCCAGGTTGATCAAGATGGCTATAACCAAAATTACCAATCTCACTTCTGAAACCGTGTATTGTTATCTAATATTTGGTAAAGGGTTGATTCTATTTTGTATGGCTTTGTTCGCTGTCTCGAGGTTGCCATAATGAATACTGAATTGAACTGTCCTCAAGCAGTAACGCTTAACCTAATTTATACAAAGTATAAATGTTAGCATTAACCAATATGTTCGGCCTAATTTACATATAGCCCAAAGGCGATTATTCTACAGTCTCTAAGACCTTGTCAAAACATTTCAACGTTTTGATAAAAAAGTACATGAAACCAGCTTAATGGAAGAAAACAAACAAAAGAACAAATCTTTGTGTTAGTTACACATCGATTTTTCGCATTCAATGTTGGCAGCTATTCATTAACTAGCTGAAGAACCCATCTACATTGGGTCATAAATTATAAGTATAATCGCTAAAACAACATTCCTTACATCTCAATACAAGTTGATCCGGAGAAAGTATTGTCTATAACTAGAATTAACAATCCACTTCTGAAACCATCTTGGCTAATATTTGGTAAAGTGTTAACTTATAGAAAAACCAACTTATAGAACCTCCTGCCACGGTGATGTCTGACACAAATGATTGGATAGAATGAGTAAGGTGAATCTGAGAAGAATTTTCAACCTGATTGATTGACTGACATCTCTTTATAGATTTTCATTTGATTATTAACGAGGGTACTATGCCCTCCGTCAAAAATGACAGAAAAAAATGCTTCAACAGTGTTTGCACTAATATTCATATAAAATAACGTCTCAATCGGTGAAGTTGACAAAAGAAATAAAAAAGGAAACATCTCAAAGTGGAAAGGTAACAAAAAGAAGAAAAAAAAGAAAAAACATATAAAGCGGTATAGAAAGAAGAAAGGAACAAAAATAAATAAAACGTCTCATTATGGAAATAGAGTGGGCGAATTTCTTCCGAATTAATTTCAGACGGCGGGGAAGGTCTTACTAACTATTTGCTTTCTCTCTTCTCCTAAACACTTGAAATTGTTCCGTCCGGTACATTTTTTACTTGGATGATGGGATATATATATATATATATATATATATATATATATATATATATATATATATATATATATCAGGTTGGAAAGAAAGTAATGTCGTATTTTTTACTTCATCACTTTGCAGTCTCCTAAGTTGTATACAGTTCTAGATATTTTAGTGAATTGGTGTCTTAATATCTTGCTTTGCCTTTCAGATATAGTAATTAGTTGGAACATATTTAGTTTAACGGTTTCAGTCGTGAAAAAATGGATATTAGTGAGGAGCATCTAAGACATTGCACGCTCTATGAATTCTAAAAAGGAAACTCAGCTGCAGAAGCTACAAGGAATATTGGAACTGTCTTTGGGATAAATGTTCTGAATGATCGAAAATGTCAACGGTGGTTTGCAAAATTTTTTTCTGGAGACTTTAACCTGTCAGATCGGCAACGTTCGGAAAGACCAAAATCAATTTATAGACGCCATTAAAGACGCTGTGGAGGTTAATCCAAAGTAATCTAGCAGAGAAGAAGCTCAACAATTCAATACAACCCATACCACAATTATTTCATGCCTTCGCGAGTTAGGAAAAGTTTAAAAACTTTGACTCTGTGTTCCCCACGATTTAACCGACGCTCAACGAAATCAAAGATTGACTGTTTGCACATCTTTGCTTTCCAGGAATCATCGAGACCACTTTTTTCAAATTATTGTGACTGGAGATGAAAAATGGGTTTTTTACAATACTCAACGCAAAAGACAATGGTTAGACAGAAACCAAAGTCCACAGCCTGTTTCAAAACAAGGACTACACCCAAAGAAGGTTATGTTCTCTTTATGGTGAGACTTGAGAAGACTGATTCATTATGAGTTACTAGAGCCTAATCAAACAATCACAGCAGTAAAATATTGTTCGCAGCTGGATGATCTAAAAATTGCTCTATCAAAAAAACGACCAGCATTACCCAATAAGAAGGGTGTAGTGCTTCAGCATGATAACGCGAAACCTCACACAGCAAAACTCACTTAGGACAGGTCATGAGTTTCAATTGGGAAGTTTAACAATGTTTGCATGTTGTCTGATTGTGGAAATAATTATATATATTATCTCACATTCAAAAATCTAATATTTATTTGCTCGTTTCGTTAGCTTGTTGGATGACATCGTCCTAGCGAGTATAAAATCCTACTTGTGAGACATTGGCCTGGGTTCTAAGTAGTTGGATGACTACACCCCTTGTTGAGAAGAATATATATATATATATATATATATATATATATATGTGTGTGTGTGTGTGTATATATATATATATAATAATTGTGTAGATTATAAAATCTATGACATAATTAATTAAAAGTTTTACTACTATAATCAAGCTCAGAAAGTAAACATTTAACACTTTTTTTATTTGCTTAAGTGTTTAATTTCAGAGTTTGCTTATAACACTTACAATTTTAATTATGTCATAAATGTTATAATGTGCACAATTCCAATATGAAAGTTCTATTTGGCAAAACCTGTTAACCATTGGACTTATTTTATCTGCAGTATTTACTTATATCCTGGGAAATTCATAAGATCTAATTTGTTAAAAAATATTTTTTTTTTATATTATTTGATCTCCCGGGGTTAATTGTTTAGCTTCTGCTTGGATTAAACACGAAATTGGTTTTAAAAAAGGATGTACCCATAGAAATGTTTATAAATGTAAGTTTTCTGTTTTTCTCTGAGGTTTTGTTTATGCTGTTTATTTTTGGTTTTTTTCTAATGAATCATCATTCTGCAAAATTCAGGATATTTTTGTTTACCTTATTTGTTTGGATAGATGATGAAACTACCATAAAGAATGAACCTCTGCACTGATCAATAAAGATATAGTCGCTATCATCTGCATTCAATTGTTTATTTATATATATTTACATAAAAATAAATACACATTGGTTATTATAGAGCATAGGATAGCTGGAGTTACGTGCTAGGATGGCAAACCCGTTGTATCCCTTGATAAGTAAAAGGAAGTAAATAATTCAAAGCTATCTAAAACATACCGCCATTGTGAAAATGAAGTTTAAACAACTAAATTCATGGGATTAGAATATTTTTAATGTTGTGGGGTAAAACTATGAACTATGAAAATGAAGTTTAAACAACTAAATTCATGGGATTAGAATATATTTAATTTTGTGGGGTGAACCTATAAACTATGAAAATGAAGTTTAAACAACTAAATTCATGGGATTAGAATATTTTTCATTTTTGGGGTAAACCTATAAACTATGAAAATGAAGTCGAAACAACTAAATTCATGGGATTAGAATATATTTAATGTTGTGGGGTGAACCTATAAACTATGAAAATGAAGTTTAAACAACTAAATTCATAGGATTAGAATATTTTTAATTTTGGGGGGTAAACCTATAAACTATGAAAATGAAGTTTAAACAACTAAATTCATGGGATTAGAATATTTTTAATGTTGTGGGGTAAACTTATAAACTATGAAAATGAAGTTTAAACAACTAAATTCATGGGATTAGAATATATTTAATTTTGTGGGGTAAACCTATAAACTCTGAAAATGAAGTTTAAACAACTAAATTCATGGGATTAGAATATATTTAATTTTGTGGGGTAAACCTATAAACTCTGAAAATGAAGTTTAAACAACTAAATTCATGGGATTAGAATAATTTTAATTTTGTGGGGTAAACCTATAAACTATGAAAATGAAGTTTAAACAACTAAATTCATGGGATTAGAATATTTTGTACTTTTGTGGGGTAAACTTATAAACTGGTTCAAATTTGCTCAGATTTTTGAATCGATAGAATTTTATCTCATTTTTCTCAAGTCGAATTTTCTTATAAATTCTAGGTAAAACATTTTGTTGCCGATTTTTAATGAACGATGAATGTATATAATCTACTATGTTGCCTACATTGAATTCCTTTTCCAAATTTAATAAGAATTGGTTGAATGACTCTGGAACCTTTCGGTTTTCGGGCTGCAATCAAAGTGCAGTATCTGTTTGTCCTCAGTGTGTGAAGTAGATATTCTTCTAAACTGAGGCAATTTTTTTTATTATTCTTGTTATCAATCGAGAGTGCCCCTCATGATCTCAGAGTAAGGTTAATTCTGAAAAGTATAGGGTGAGGTGTGCAAAACAGGAGACTTAGTTGGTTTGGTCACATTGAAAGAATGGATGAGAGTTCTTGGACTAGTAGATATAGAACAGTTGAGGTTGTATGATCTGTTGACATGGGGAAAGCTAAGAAAAACATTGGAGAAGTTATAAGGATGGATGGATCGATGATAATCATTATCATCATTATCATCATCATGATCAAAACTTAGATACTTCATTTGAGTACTTCTGTAGAGTTTGACTGAGAATTAATAAATTTGAATTGCAGAAGAAAGAAAATCAAGCTAATGAAATTTGAAAGAAGATGGCGTTTTTGGCTTGATGTTATAAAAAAAAATCCGAAAGCTTTTTTTTTAATCTCACAGATTATACATTGTTGGATAATTGCACGATTAAGTATTGAATCAGATGAGATTAACACTCATTAACCTTGTTGCATGATTGGAAAACACTGAGATAAAAGAGACTTTGAACAAAACCATTAACACTTTTGTCAGTTTTGTACTTGCTGCTCAGAAAGCAAAAAACAATCAGGAAGTTCCTGTATTAAAACAAAAACCTTCAAGGGAGACTACTCCCAAGAAATAGAATTAGCATAACAATAGAATTAGCATAACAATATGCATTAGCATAACAATAGAATTAGCATAACAATAGAATTAGCATAACAATATGCATTAGCATAACAATATGCATTAGCATAACAATAGAATTAGCATAACAATATGCATTAGCATAACAATAGAATTAGCATAACAATAGCATTAGCATAACAATAGAATTACCATAACAATATGCATTAGCATAACAATAGAATTACCATAACAATATGCATTAGCATAACAATAGAATTACTATAACAATATGCATTAGCATAATAATAGAATTAGCATAACAATATAATTATCATAACAATATGCATTAGCATAACAATAGAATTAGCATAACAATAGAATTAGCATAACAATAGAATTAGCATAACAATATGCATTAGCATAACAATAGAATTAGCATAGCAATAGAATTAGCATAACAATATGCATTAGCATAACAATAGAATTAGCATAACAATAGAATTAGCATAACAATATGCATTAGCATAACAATAGAATTAGCATAACAATATGCATTAGCATAACAATAGAATTATCATAACAATATGCATTAGCATAACAATAGAATTAGCATAACAATGGAATTAGCATAACAATGGAATTAGCATAACAATAGAATTAGCATAGCAATAGAATTAGCATAACAATAGAATTAGCATAGCAATAGAATTAGCATAACAATAGAATTAGCATAGCAATAGAATTAGCATAGCAATAGAATTAGCATAACAATATGCATTAGCATAACCATAGAATTAGCATAACAATAGAATTAGCATAACAATATGCATTAGCATAACAATAGAATTAGCATAGCAATAGAATTAGCATAACAATATGCATTAGCATAACAATAGAATTAGCATAACAATAGAATTAGCATAACAATATGCATTAGCATAACAATAGAATTAGCATAACAATATGCATTAGCATAACAATAGAATTATCATAACAATATGCATTAGCATAACAATGGAATTAGCATAACAATAGAATTAGCATAACAATAGAATTAGCATAACAATAATAATAGAAATAAAAATAATAGAAATCGTTCTCTGCATCAGTAAAGACTTTTAAAGTCTTCCAGATTTCAAATAAATATTTTGTCTCAAGTTGAACGGTATTTTTTTCCTTTTGATCCTTCACGATTTTTAGAATTTGATCTCAAATAAAAAATTGAATTCTGTTATATAAAAATGTTTTATTTTAATCCATAACCGACACTCCATCCTGATTATTCATTTTGTTGAAACTAATTTGAAATGAAGCTCAGCGCCGCACTCTACGGGATGTCGTTTTTTATTTAATTTCCTTGTCGCTAATAGAAATCTCCGAACAACATGATATTGAGTTGGTGTTCAAATCGATCAGCTATATCGAATGAGATGGAAAAAAAAAACAATTCTAAAAGTTTTGTTTAAATAATGATCGTTATCTGGATAATCTTAATCTCTTTGGAAATATTCTGACAAATGATTGTAAAATGTACAATTACACGAGATTCTGTAAAGAATAAAAAGAAGGACTATGTAATAAGAGGTAGCAATTCATGTGAATATTGTGTGTGTGATCGCTTTGATCAAGGGCCAAAATGAGGGAATGGTGGCTCAGATGGTTTGGACATGTGCCGGCGACGACACTGTTGCAAAATTAGAAGTCGCCAGGAAGCAACCAAAAAACAGGTCGATGATGAGATGAGCAGACGACCTACACAATAATCTCTGCAAAACCAGCCTTCGCTTGAACTAACCCTTCACTTGAACCAAGCCTTCACTTGAACCAAGCCTTCACTTGAACCAAGCCTATGATTGTGCTAAGTGGAGACAAACGTCCATTATTCTGGATCCACCCGTAGTTCAGAACTAATGCAAAAAAAAATGAAGTATGTGTGTGTGAATAAAATGCACAAATTCATTACAAAAAAAACAATTTGAAATCTTTCTTCTTTTGAGGGAAAAACACACAAAAAAATGAATGTAAATATTATGATATTATGTATTCCTTATGCATGTTCTTTGATAAATTTTGCTATTTACCTATGGGGTAAATGACAGGATGGATGGTGGCGGGGCGCGGCACGATGAGAAACTGTCTGGTGAAATTTTAATTGATTGAGTTAAATTATTGGTTTGCTAAAGGACATTTTTTTTAAATAATTAATGAAGTGACAATTTTTATTCTGATTTTCTACAAAATCTTGAAAATATTCAATCTTTTTTGCTTTGTTGTTAAATTTATCATGTGAATTAGAAAATAATTTGAAAAAGACGGAAAGAAAAAGATAAATGAATGTGGCTCGCATATTTTGAACACTGTGCTTAAATATATTCAAGAATTTGGCTTATATTTCACACTTGACTTGAAAACCAAACCTAAAACATGTTAGCATGAAAACATTGGAATAGTAAACACAAAATTTTTTTTTAAATGAAATATTTTTATTTATGCAATCAGTATGCATCAAAAGCTACTATTTTGATTTAGGGTTAACTTACTATTTTGATTTAGGGTTAGGGTTAACTTACTATTTTGATTTAGGGTTAGGGTTAACTTACTATTTTGATTTAGGGTTAGGGTTAACTTACTATTTTAATTTGGGGTTAGGGTTAACTTACTATTTTAATTTGGGGTTAGGGTTAACTTACTATTTTGATTTAGGGTTAGGGTTAACTTACTATTTTGATTTAGGGTTAGGGTTAACTTACTATTTTGATTTGGGGTAAGGGTTAACTTACTATTTTGATTTAGGGTTAGGGTTAACTTACTATTTTAATTTGGGGTTAGGGTTAACTTACTATTTTAATTTGGGGTTAGGGTTAACTTACTATTTTAATTTGGGGTTAGGGTTAACTTACTATTTTAATTTGGGGTTAGGGTTAACTTACTATTTTAATTTGGGGTTAGCGTTAACTTACTATTTTAATTTGGGGTTAGGGTTAACTTACTATTTTGATTTAGGGTTAGTGTTAACTTACTATTTTGATTTAGAGTTAGGGTTAACTTACTATATTGATTTAGGGGTAGGGTTAACTTACTATTTTGATTTAGGGTTAGTGTTAACTTACTATTTTGATTTAGGGTTAGGGTTAACTTACTATTTTAATTTGGGGTTAGGGTTAACTTACTATTTTAATTTGGGGTTAGGGTTAACTTACTATTTTAATTTGGGGTTAGGGTTAACTTACTATTTTAATTTAGGGTTAGGGTTAACTTACTATTTTGATTTAGGGTTAGGGTTAACTTACTATTTTGATTTAGGGTTAGGGTTAACTTACTATTTTAATTTGGGGTTAGGGTTAACTTACTATTTTAATTTGAGGTTAGGGTTAACTTACTATTTTAATTTGGGGTTAGGGTTAACTTACTATTTTAATTTGGGGTTAGGGTTAACTTACTATTTTAATTTGGGGTTAGCGTTAACTTACTGCTTTAATTTGGGGTTAGGGTTAACTTACTATTTTGATTTAGGGTTAGTGTTAACTTACTATTTTGATTTAGAGTTAGGGTTAACTTACTATTTTGATTTAGGGGTAGGGTTAACTTACTATTTTGATTTAGGGTCAGTGTTAACTTACTATTTTGATTTAGGGTTAGGGTTAACTTACTATTTTAATTTGGGGTTAGGGTTAACTTACTATTTTAATTTGGGGTTAGGGTTAACTTACTATTTTAATTTGGGGTTAGCGTTAACTTACTATTTTAATTTGGGGTTAGGGTTAACTTACTTATTTGATTTAGGGTTAGTGTTAACTTACTATTTTGATTTAGAGTTAGGGTTAACTTACTATTTTAATTTGGGGTTAGGGTTAACTTACTATTTTGATTTAGGGTTAGGGTTAACTTACTATTTTGATTTGGGGTTAGGGTTAACTTACTATTTTAATTTGGGGTTAGGGTTAACTTACTATTTTAATTTGGGGTTAGGGTTAACTTACTATTTTAATTTGGGGTTAGGGTTAACTTACTATTTTAATTCGGGGTTAGGGTTAACTTACTATTTTAATTTGGGGTTAGCGTTAACTTACTATTTTAATTTGGGGTTAGGGATAACTTACTATTTTGATTTAGGGTTAGTGTTAACTTACTATTTTGATTTAGAGTTAGGGTTAACTTACTATTTTGATTTAGGGTTAGTGTTAACTTACTATTTTGATTTAGGGTTAGGGTTAACTTACTATTTTAATTTGGGGTTAGGGTTAACTTACTATTTTAATTTGGGGTTAGGGTTAACTTACTATTTTAATTTGGGGTTAGGGTTAACTTACTATTTTGATTTAGGGTTAGTGTTAACTTACTATTTGTATTTAGGGTTAGTGTTAACTTACTATTTTGATTTAGGGTTAGGGTTAACTTACTATTTTAATTTGGGGTTAGGGTTAACTTACTATTTTAATTTGGGGTTAGGGTTAACTTACTATTTTAATTTGGGGTTAGGGTTAACTTACTATTTTAATTTGGGGTTAGGGTTAACTTACTATTTTAATTTGGGGTTAGGGTTAACTTACTATTTTAATTTGGGGTTAGGGTTAACTTACTATTTTAATTTGGGGTTAGGGTTAACTTACTATTTTGATTTAGGGTTAGGGTTAACTTACTATTTTGATTTAGTAAGTTGTTATGGTAACGTGTCAAGAGAATGAGAGTCGAACTGAAAAAGATGAATTGCAGAGAAAATTGCCGACTCTTGTTTCGTTTAGTTATTCTTAAGCTGAGCCAACACAATAATAGATGATCTTAGTTGCTTGTGTAAATAGGAAATCCTTTTTTTGTCTCGTTCAGATTTTCTCATTGTTTGAAATATTTGAAATGCAAGGAATAAAAGTTCTAAGTAATAATCAGTTCGAAGTGACAGTCTTCTGGGGGTTGAAGGTTCAATCCTCAATACAGGCGATACTAATATACGTAATTGTATTAATTACAAATTACTTAAGAGTTAACAAGGAGTAAATAAAGGGTTCTGTTCAAAATTCTATACAGATTCCCGAGTTCGACATAAATGTTCCCGATAAGACTAATTTGCTTGTCTGTTTCATCACAAGGGTTTTATTGTCTTACTAGCCTGAACATGATGGGTTCAATTCGTAGCAAAATCTATGAAAAATATTTTTTTCTTTTTACTGAAAGGTCACCATTTATAAAGGTCAAGAGCCACTGGAGGTCAAGGGTTAATGAGATGGGAACATTGTCAGTCGAAAGATGAGGTCAAGGGTTAATGAGATGGAGACATTGTCAGTCGAAAGATGAGGTAAAGGGTTAATGAGATGGAGACATTGTCAGTCATAAGATGAGGATAAGGGTTAATGAGATGGAGACATTGTCAGTCATAAGATGAGGATAAGGGTTAATGAGATGGAGACATTGTCAGTCATAAGATGAGGATAAGGGTTAATGAGATGGAGACATTGTCAGTCGAAAGATGAGGTCAAGGGTTAATGAGATGGAGACATTGTCAGTCGAAAGATGAGGTAAAGGGTTAATGCGATGGAGACATTGTCAGTCGAAAGATGAGGTAAAGGGTTAATGAGATGGAGACATTGTCAGTCGAAAGATGAGGTCAAGGGTTAATGAGATGGAGACATTGTCAGTCGAAAGATGAAGTCAAGGGTTAATGAGATGGAGACATTGTCAGTCATAAGATGAGGATAAGGGTTAATGAGATGGAGACATTGTCAGTCGAAAGATGAGGTCAAGGGTTAATGAGATGGAGACATTGTCAGTCGAAAGATGAGGTCAAGGGTTAATGAGATGGAGACATTGTCAGTCGAAAGATGAGGTAAAGGGTTAATGAGATGGAGACATTATCAGTCATAAGATGAGGATAAGGGTTAATGAGATGGAGACATTGTCAGTCGAAAGATGAGGTAAAGGGTTAATGAGATGGAGACATTGTCAGTCGAAAGATGAGGTCAAGGGTTAATGAGATGGAGACATTGTCAGTCGAAAGATGAGGTCAAGGGTTAATGAGATGGAGACATTGTCAGTCATAAGATGAGGATAAGGGTTAATGAGATGGAGACATTGTCAGTCGAAAGATGAGGTCAAGGGTTAATGAGATGGAGACATTGTCAGTCGAAAGATGAGGTCAAGGGTTAATGAGATGGAGACATTGTCAGTCGAAAGATGAGGTAAAGGGTTAATGAGATGGAGACATTGTCAGTCGAAAGATGAGGTAAAGGGTTAATGAGATGGAGACATTGTCAGTCGAAAGATGAGGTAAAGGGTTAATGAGATGGAGACATTGTCAGTCGAAAGATGAGGTAAAGGGTTAATGAGATGGAGACATTGTCAGTCATAAGATGAGGATAAGGGTTAATGAGATGGAGACATTGTCAGTCGAAAGATGAGGTCAAGGGTTAATGAGATGGAGACATTGTCAGTCGAAAGATGAGGTAAAGGGTTAATGAGATGGAGACATTGTCAGTCGAAAGATGAGGTAAAGGGTTAATGAGATGGAGACATTGTCAGTCGAAAGATGAGGTAAAGGGTTAATGAGATGGAGACATTGTCAGTCGAAAGATGAGGTAAAGGGTTAATGAGATGGAGACATTGTCAGTCATAAGATGAGGATAAGGGTTAATGAGATGGAGACATTGTCAGTCATAAGATGAGGATAAGGGTTAATGAGATGGAGACATTGTCAGTCATAAGATGAGGATAAGGGTTAATGAGATGGAGACATTGTCAGTCGAAAGATGAGGTCAAGGGTTAATGAGATGGAGACATTGTCAGTCGAAAGATGAGGTCAAGGGTTAATGAGATGGTGACATTGTCAGTCGAAAGATGAGGTCAAGGGTTAATGAGATGGAGACATTGTCAGTCGAAAGATGAGGTCAAGGGTTAATGAGATGGAGACATTGTCAGTCGAAAGATGAGGTCAAGGGTTAATGAGATGGAGACATTGTCAGTCGAAAGATGAGGTCAAGGGTTAATGAGATGGAGACATTGTCAGTCATAAGATGAGGATAAGGGTTAATGAGATGGAGACATTGTCAGTCGAAAGATGAGGTCAAGGGTTAATGAGATGGAGACATTGTCAGTCGAAAGATGAGGTCAAGGGTTAATGAGATGGAGACATTGTCAGTCGAAAGATGAGGTCAAGGGTTAATGAGATGGAGACATTGTCAGTCATAAGATGAGGATAAGGGTTAATGAGATGGAGACATTGTCAGTCATAAGATGAGGATAAGGGTTAATGAGATGGAGATATTGTCAGTCGAAAGATGAGGTCAAGGGTTAATGAGATGGAGACATTGTCAGTCGAAAGATGAGGTCAAGGGTTAATGAGATGGAGACATTGTCAGTCGAAAGATGAGGTCAAGGGTTAATGAGATGGAGACATTGTCAGTCATAAGATGAGGATAAGGGTTAATGAGATGGAGACATTGTCAGTCGAAAGATGAGGATAAGGGTTAATGAGATGGAGACATTGTCAGTCGAAAGATGAGGAACAATCAGTGGAATGAACTAAGTTTGATTACTTAAGGGACGGTTTATGACAAGTATTTGTTGAAATTGGATTTGAAAACGACCAGGCTGTAATCTGTAGGGAAGCAGTCTTGCGGTAATGTGTGTTCACAGATTGGAAGCCTTTGCAAAGAAACTCTGTCCATGGAAATTCTGCCTGATGCTAGGCACATGGAGGAAGAAAAGAACAGTCTTTTTCCATTGTGGTAGGAAGACGATTTTTTTGCTGTGAATGTCTTAAAAGGAAGAACCCGAGATTGGAGCTCAGTCGAGCACCTTCTATGGAAATAATGATAGAGTAGAGAGAGACTAGCAATGTTTCTTTTGTGACAAAAGGGCTACAGGGATGAGAAGCGATCATTCACTACTAGATTTTGACATTACCACAGGAGTGCTTCCCTGCAGGCTATAACATGGTCATCTTTAAATCCAATATCAACAAATACTTAAACCGTCCTTATAAGTAAGCAAATTTTGTTCACTTCATTTTTAATTTTCCATAATATTCATCATTATTCAACTGACAATCCATCCATCTCATTAACCTCATTATCCTCGAGTGGTTCTTAGCCTTTATAAGTGGTGAGGCCTTGATAAAAGATTATTGCTGCAAATTTGTTTTCATGTGACTGATTTTAAGCAAGAGACAAACACATTTGATAAAAATGGTTTTGTTTATATAATAATAGCCATAACGATCAGTGTCAAATTATTCAACTATTTTAATTCAGATATCGGTTGTAGTGGGGGCAACTGGTCTAGTGAAAAAAAATCTAAGAAAATACTAAAACACAATCCCCGGAAGACCAAACTGTAGGGAAGTACAGATAGCAGCCCTAAAAGGGACAACATCTATTCTTAAGAGAGCCCTCGGATATTAGTTTTACTCATAGGGAAATCAAGTGTTAGCTTCAAGAGGGGCCCCTTGATCTCTTTAGATCAGGGGCGGGCAACCTTTTCAGAGTGAGGGCCAGATGAGACTTTTGGAAGGAGATCGCGGGCCGGAGTGAAAAACGAAATCTCAGAATTACTATATTTTGTTTACATGAATAAATTGTACAAAAATTGCATTGAACACTCTACAAATCTGATATTTTTTCTCAAGAGACTTCTGTATGTGATGTTATAAAAGGCGCCGACGAAGAGCCATTTTGGAACCATAAAAAATAATGATGGGGAAAGTAGTAAGTTGATCCAGCATTCGTTTTGACACACCTCACATAAGTTCTCTGTTTCATGCCCTTTCCTCGTCTCTCGTTTCCTCTTTGCCTCTCTCTTTTTCTATTTTTATCTCGGGTCAAGGATTTGAAATTAATAGTTAAAGAAAAATGAAATATACATGCATCAACGCTCGCTGATACATTTTTATCCCACTGTAAATCTTAATTGAAACCTACTTTTACGTCTATGTCACAAAATGATAGGAGTTTTACTGGGATGTCCGCGAGCCGGATTGCAATAATAAAGCATAACAGGGTGGCCGGCTGGACGCTAAGCCTTTGCGGGCTGGATGTGGCCCGTGGGCTGGAGGTTGCCCGCCCCTGCTTCAGATAAACTGAATTAAAATGATAAAAAAAAAACTGAGAAGGAAATAATAATACCATGTAATTTACACAACTCCAGTTAGTTCTTAATAAATGGTAAACAATTGCTGATAAAGATTTTTACCCGTTTTGCTGTCAATCTCATTAGTATTAATATTGCTTTTTGAGAGTTGTGCTGACGTCACCAAACTCAAAAACCTCTTGAGGAAATGTCAAATGCCATGAACCAGAGACAAAGATGTTAACGTTGGAACATTAAATGTTCAAGGATGTCGAGATGAAACCAAGCAAAAAGGTAAGGATTTACGCATTCTAGGACTCGTCAAAAAACAATGTCATCGATAAAAATATTACTGGTAGAGGAGGTGACAATGTGGTAGTGCCAGAGCTATGCCGTCTGGAACTGTGGCTCATGGCAGGACCACCCAGAACAAACAGATTTAACACTAAGCAGTATTAGAGTCGCAACCCAGCTAACAGGGATATGGTGAAAATCCAGGAGGAGCCAACATCAGGATCCGTCGTCTTCTGGTCGCCTCTGCCTCTGCTTGTGTCAAGACAAATAAATAGGGTGGTAGTGGTAAATTTGTTTCTATGCAATTGCTTTGTGTGTTCTGGACCCAACCTTTCTTGACTATGCATGCAACCGCTGAGCCATGCTGCTCTTAATGTCAGGGGTAAAATACCTGCGACCAACGAGGAGGACTTCATGCAGACCATACAATCCTGAGGCACAATCTTTGTGAGCTCTATGCAGAAGGCTAACTCACTTAACTGTTAAATAAAGAACCTATAACATATCAGGTAGTTTACACAAGTAAAAAAGAGTGAACGGACAGTTGCATTGTAGACAATTGCATAACAGACAATTGCATAACAGACAATTGCATAACAGACAATTGTGTTCTTGGATAATCGTGTCCATCTTTTGAAATTACCAAATACTTTCTTTTCTTAAACGTTGAAATTGCAAACTAACTTTTAATGATTCTAAACAAGCAATATGTAACCCTACCGTCGGGAATTCTCCAGATCCCAACAAATGGCCGGTGGTGTTTAGATAACAGCTGTGTTATGCTGACAAATCTCATTGTAGTAGCAGTAGTTAGAGTAATGTGTGTTGATGGTCTGTTTCTCTTTATTTTTTTCTTAACAATGATCCGACAGTATATTTTGATATACGTGCTGATAGCAAATATATAAAAACAACAACACCATTATTTTGCTCCGGGTTTCTTTTATAGATTCATTTTCTTTTGACATTATACATTAGTATTGCATACAGTATATATTAGCATGTTTCTCTAGACTAGTGTACAATATTAGGCTTCCCTTCGCTCGTTCCCTGCAGGGGAATGGAGCGACAGCTCCGAAAAACATGCCTGTTTATTTTTTGTCTTTTTAAACAGAGTATTTGATAATATGTAAATAAATGTCATCCTCTTCCAACAAAACTTTTTAAAATCAAATGTTTTAAAAAAAAAAAATTCTTTAGAACGTAAGCATTTTTCACTATTGTCTATGTGGATTTAACATAATCTCACAAAACCATTTTCTTTCTTTTGAGTGTTTTATGTTTAAGGAAATAAAGATTGTCGGCCATTTTGATGGATTTTTTTCATTTATTTTATTTTTATTTTTTGAAGTGTCCAGTTTGTTTTGTTTGAAATGAAACAGTCATCATTATTCCGACATGGAATTGGCCGACTGGGAAGCAACAAAATGACAATGAATATCAGTTTATTCAAGTAAAACACAAAAAATATTTCAGTTTATGAGTTAATTTGAACTTTTCTTTTTTGCCTTCTTCTTTTTCTTCTTCTTCTTTTTTACCTCCTCCTTCTTCTTCTATGCCTCCTCTTCCTTCTTCTTCTTCTTCTTTTGCTCTACCCCCTCCTTCTTCTTCTCTACTTCCTCATCCTCTGCCTTCTTCTTCTCTACTCCCTCCTTCTACAATTTCTGCCTCTTCTTCTTCTTCTTCTTCTTCTTCTTCTTCTTCTTCTTCTTCTTCTTTACCCTCTCCTTCTTCTTCTCTACTTCCTCACCCTCTCCTTTCTTCTTTTCTCTACCCCCCCCGTCTACATTTTCTTCTCCTTCTTTACCCCCTCCTTCTTCTTCTCTACTTCCTCATCCTCTGCCTTCTTCTTCTTCTTTACCCCCTCTTTCTACTTCTCTATTCCCTCCTTCTACAATTTCTTCTTCTTCTTTTTCTTCTTCTTCTTCTTTTTCTTTACCCCCTCCTTCTTCTTTTCTACTTCCTCACCTTCTTCCTTCTTCTTTTTCTCTACCCCCCTCCTTCTACATATTCTTCTTCTTCTTTACCTCTTCCTTCTTCTACTCCTCCTCCTTCTCCTCCTCCAATTTCTTCTTCTTCCAAATAAATCTTTCTTTTTTGTTTTCTAAATAAATATGGTAGACACCAATAAAATGATGTGCAGATAAAAAAAAAACTTTTAAATACACTGACACACATAAATAGACTGAGAAGACAAAACAAAGGAATCAAAATTTGTCGCATAATGGAAATTATGAAATCATACAAGTAGAAATTATCCTCTTTGACTGCTTATAAATTGAAATAATTGGTCTTATCTATTTCAATACTCTTGTGTCTGTCGCCATTATTTTCCAACCCAACATGGGGAGAGAGAGGGGATTAATGATTGCTGACATGTTTTATGGAATCGCCAACAGCAGCGCATTGTTTACTATGCACCATTTACAAAAGTTATTGCATTTTAACATTAAACAACTCACAAAATTGTCACACATATGACCTTCCTGCTACCCTCTCCACTCATAATGAGACGTATTTTTTTCTATACTTTCTATACTGTTAAAAAATATGTTGTACTCTTAAAAAATATTTTGTGAAATGGAAACTTACTAACAATGCTCACTGGTCAACTGCACTATTTAAATAGGTCATGTTCCCGTTTTCGTCTCCCCTATCGGTGGGGCCACAAATTCGCCGACTGCAAACCCATGCAGAGGGGTAAATCTCCCTCCCCCCCCCCCCGACAAACAGGACTAATTGTTGGTCATGGGTGGCGACCCGTGATGTCTTAGAATGGGATTCTGGTGGCTGAGCGGTCCGTAGCTTGGTTGCATAAATGGTCACGTGATTGTGTTATGGCATTAAATACAAAAATGTATTGTCCCTCATTACTTGCCTCCCCACGAGGGCAAAGTTAAACACGAGATCGGTTTTTAATGTTGGGAAAATCCAGCTCCCCAAAAAAGGGAGACTCTAGATTGGAACAAAAATTAGAATTGTCTCAGTATAGAAGGACTTCTCCTTCCCTGACCGAGAACAGAAAAGATTAAGTGCAGTGTAGCAGCTTACATGAATAGACTATTTTCTGTCGATCTACTGCAGTTGTGATTCGGCTTGGCGAATCATTGTAATCATCGCCTCTTCACCAGGTGCGCGTCTGCATGTAACGAGATTCAATGTGCAATCACTAAAGACAGATTAGTTCCGGCCTAAACAGGACTCTGTAAATGTAATCATTTTTAGGAAATACTTTTGAAAAAAGGAACATGTTAAAAATGATTTTCAAACGTATTTCCTTTTTTATAGATGTCAAGCGTGAAATAAAATAAGAAAAATTCCAACATGACCTCCAACGATTAAGGCATTGCTTTAGAGTTCGATTTTCAAGTTTTAAAAAAGTAAATTAGAATTTTATTTCAGGATAAAAAATACAATTTAATAAGTTTGTAGCAGCTTACATGAATGAACTATTTTCATTTCGGCTTGGCGAATCATTGTAATCATCGCCTCTTCACCAGGTGCGCGTCTGCATGTAACGAGATTCACATGCGATTGCTAAAGCCGAATCACGTGATCAACATGAACACTCCAGTTCCAGCCTGTATCCCAAACAGACAAGATGTAAATTCTGCGTTCTCTACTAGATGAATCGACGGTAGATGAATCAAGGAATTCCAAAATTAAGATTAGTTCATCTTGTCTACATTTACTCAACCCAATGTATTATCATTTTTTTTTCTTTAACGTAGTTCACCCCAAACAAGGCAGGCTGCCACTGTAGACGTAAGGGGCTACTGAGAAAAAGGAAAAGGGGAGTAGGTTGGGGGGGGGGTTCAACCTAAACTGGGATCTGCGCAGCGAGATGTCTGTTTACATTAATTTTAAATTTCTGCATGTCAGTACTGTCGGGGAAACAGGGGGCAGGGAGGGAGTTCCAGAGGCCAGCAGCACGAGGAAAGAAGCTATTTGAGTAGAAAGCTCTCCGGCATCTGGGGACCTCCACAGTGAATGGATGAGATTTAGTTGATTGTCGAGTTCGTCTAGTGAATTTACGTGAGGGGGCACCAGAGTAGTCAATTCATCGGAGCATAATCCATTGAAGTATTTGTAAAACAAGCACAAGGATGCTACATTGCGGCGATGGGACAGGGATTGGAGCTTGGTTGACAGTGAGCGACCTATTAGGTTGGCGACTCTTTTTTGGACCTTGTCAAGGAGGGAGAGAGTAGTAGATGATGCACCAGCCCAGATGTGGCAACAATACGCCATGCATGGGCGGATGGTGGCTTTGTAGAGATAGAGGATAATGTCATTTGTATTGTCCCTGTGTTTCTCCTACATTAAACTATTACCAGTCTGTGCATCGTGTTGTTCAATTGTATTACGTTCCAAAGAAAAGTTACACAAACCAATGCACCTATCCTTTTTCCTTTGATCCTGTGTCCATCTCATCTAAAATTGGCTTTCACAGCTAAAGCAGCATCAAAACAGATACTACATTTTGTTCCTAGCCAAAAGGCCAAGGAAGAATACCAAAGGTATTGTTCTTAATTTAAAGCCAGGTATTTGTTTTCATGCTCATCTCTGCGACATGATTGTTCCCATGTGTTGGTCATGTTAACAAATTGTTTTCTCTTTCCCCGGTAGGGGCGCCTCAGGCGATTAGCAATAAACTAACTCCTTCTCAAAGGGTGAGACGGCAAAGCCTGGGAGGGTGCACCTCCTAGAACTGCACAGGACTGACAACCGATAGACCGGCGTAAAGCCAGACCCGAAGGACCGGACAATACTGGTTTATTAATGACTCAAAGATTTTAGCGAAGAAATGGAGGAGACTGATGGGGTGATAATTAAGTGGGTCATTTTTTTTCACCAGAATTCTTGAATATCGCTACCACAGAGGTCATCAGGACACACGATTCGGCAAGGCATTTGTTGTAGAGTTTAAAGAGAATAAGGGCTCAGTGGAGCATTTCTTTATTAGTATAAGGGATAAGGTATCTAAATCAGATTAATTAATGACTGGGAATCATCATCAAATTTGATTTAACGTCTGTTGTTTTACATGTTGGCATGTGTTGGACGGCTTTTAGAAATTGACTTCTAAACTAACCCATCTTTGGATAGGTCTTGATTTATCTCTCTTTCACTCTTAACCTTGATAAGTCGTGACTCTTTAGTAAAAAAAAAACAAAAGTCTATCCTTATATCTTCCTCCTATGTTTTCATTCGTCTTCTCTTGCAAACTGAATCTGCTACCTCAACTGTTCTACATCTACTAACCAAAACACTCTCGTCCATTTTTTCAATGTAACCACACTAACAAAGTTTTCTGCTCTGCACAAATCTCCGTATATTGTCCAGATTTAATATTCCTCTGAGGTCATCAGATCTAAGCATTTCGTTAAGACTTACATTATACATCTATTGTATCATTCTCATATCATTTGTATCCATGCAACGCATGTCTTCAACCCTCACTGGCCAGGTTACACTTCCATGTATCATCACACTTGGTACACATGCTTGATAGACTCTTCCCTTGGTCGACAGTGGTAACGCTCTGCTGGTTAGTAATGGCAGAAGTTCTCATCTAGCAGCAACTTCTCCTTGGGATTCAATGGTATCACCAAGATAACAATACTTCGTAATAGCCAAAAAAAAAAAATAGGGGGTCAAATACTCTGGGAGTTTAGGAAAATATTCTCCTTTATGTCATCATGGTCAATAGAGGACCCATAAATCTGAAGTTTGTTCCTAAAAATTTTTCAAACTTTAATCCCGGTTTTAAAGATTTTGATCATTCATCATTTTTTGAGTCTTTCAAAAATGTGTATTTCACGATTAAAAAATTAAATTTTCTTTTTTCTTTCATACGTTTATTAGCTTATCAGAATTATTTATTTGTCATCTATGAATAAATAGTGTCACTGCCATCACAAGAGTTTGAACCCTTATCTCTGGGTAATGGAATGAACGGCCACCATTTGAAATAAATAGTGGTGTGTGCAAGCTTACATCTGTTTACCAAGCAATTAAGGAGAATAGAAAATAGACGGTGAGTTTACTTTTCGGCAGCCTCGTAACTCTCGCTTCCCTTATTTTATCCTTTAGTCCTGACAGTCCATGCGCGATGTTTCTGACAAAGGGGGGAGAATTGCTGTTTTGGGGGTTGTAATCTATCCATCTAACACTTATCGTTGGCTAGTCTTTTTATCTTCAAGTAGTATTTTTTCAAGCTCCTTACATCAAGTGGCTTCATGCCTTGTCTGGAGCGATTTCCATAAAAAAAGGGGGAGTTCAACTTGTGCATAGAACTCACAAAGATTGTGCCTCAGGATTGTCTGGTTTGCATGAAGCCCTCCTTGTTCGTCACAGCTATTCAATAAACCTGCAAAATTATAGGTTTTTACCCACGACACTGAGAGCAACAGGAATCGGAGAATGTCACTTTCTAACCTGACCAAAGTTACAACTTCATGCAAACTTTCAGACAAATTAAATGGATGGTTGCGGAGAAAAATCCAGACGGACGGACAGACGGACGGACGGACGGACGGACGGACGGACGGACATGCCTCAAAACATAAGTCCCCCGATTTTATAAATCGGGGGACCAACTAACAACGAAGTATTCACATGACTACTGAAATATTGAAGAACTAAACATGAACAAGCCGCACGTGCGTGGTCCCCCTCTGTATGTGACTCGATGTGGCGAGTGTAAAATGCAATAAATTTGGGCAATTTGGGGCATTTTTGACCCCCCTTGGACCCACTGGGGGCGCGAACCAGAATTTTTCTCAGGTCAATGGTGCTCATTTTAATATCCAGAACAATTACCTCTACATTTTGGCCAAGTTTCAAAAAAATTTAATGGATGGATCAAACATTATGTGAGAAAAGGGTAATTTTTTGCCATTTTAGGGGGCTTTTGACCTCCTGGGGGCGCGAACCAAATTTTTTCCAAAAGCAGCAATACTTATTTTCTATTAGGAACAATTGCTCCACATTTTGGCCAAGTTTCAGAGAAATTCAATTGATGGATGAAAAGTTATGGGGCAAAAAATGTCAGAGCCTTTTGACCCCCTGGACGGCTAACCAGATCTTTTTCAAAAATCGAAGAATGTCACGTTCTAACCTGACAAAAGTTACAACGTTATGCAAAATTTCAGAGAAATTCAATGGATGGTTGCAGAAGTAAAATCCAGGCGGACGGACGGACGGACGGACAGGCGGACGGACATGCCTCAAAACATAAGGCCCCCGATTTTATCAATAGAGAGGCCAACTAACAACGAAGTATTCGACTTACTACTGAAATATGAAAGAACTAAACATGAACAAACAACAAAGTGTTAACATGACTACTTAAATATGGAAGAACTAAACATGACCTAACAACGTAGTATTCACATGACTACTGAAATATGGAAGAACTAAACATAAACAAACAACGAAGTATTCACATGACTACTGAAATATGGAAGAACTAAACATAAACAAACAACGAAGTATTCACATGACTACTTAAATATGGAAGAACTAAACATGACCTAACAACGACGTATTCCCATGACAACTAAAATATGGAAGAACTAAACATGAACTAACAACGAAGTGTTCACATTACTACTGAAATATGGAAGAACTACACATTGACGAACAACGAAGTATTTACATCACTACTAAAATATGGAAGAACTAAAACTTGACGAACAACGAAGTATTTACATGACTACTAAAATATGGAAGAACTAAACATGAACTAACAACGAAGTGTTACCATGACTACTGAAATATGGAAGAACTAGACATGAACTAACAACGAAATATTCAGATGACTACTTAAATATGGAAGAACTAAACCTGAACTAAAATCGAAGTATTCAGAGGACTACTGAAATATGGATGAACTAAAACATGATCTAACAACGAAGTATTCACATGACTACTGAAATATGGAAGAACTAAACATGAACAACGGAGTATTCATATGACTACTTTAATATGGAGAACTAAACATGAACTAACAACGAAGTATTCACATGACTACTGAAATACGAAAGAACTAAACATGAACTAACAACGAAGTATTCACATAACTACTGAAATATGGAAAAACTACACATGAACTAACAACAGAGTATTCACATGACTACTGAAATATGGAAGAACTAAACATCAACTAACAACGAAATATTCAAATGACTACTGAAATATGGAAGAACTAATCATGTACTAACAACGAAATATTCACATGACTACTGAAATATGGAAGAACTAAACATGAACTTAAAACGAATTATTCACATGACTACTGAAATACAGAAGAACTAAACATGAACTAACAACGAAATATTCACATGACTACTGAAATACAGAAGAACTAAACATGAACTAACAACGAAATATTCACATGACTACTGAAATACAGAAGAACTAAACATGAACTAACAACGACGTATTCACATGACAACTGAAATATGGACGAACTAAAAAAAATTGTGATTAAAATGGTGGAGCTATAGAAAGAACTACAAAAAAAACAGAAATTCTGAGAATTATTATTAAATACAATGTCGGAAGAAAAAAAGGTCAGATTTATTTACTCCAGATGTTGTCGCTAATTCAATTAGTGAATCTTTATACAATCCGAAAGAATAACATTCCCAGATTATTCTAGAAGATACGAAGAATTCTTCAAAATAGATTGTTTGCATTGGAATGGTTTTGAGAAAACAGTTCGTTTATTATTAAAGAAAACTGTTTCCTTTGAAACGTGCAAAGTATACGAATTTTTCTTTACAAAAAAAAATTAGGTGAAATAAATTTTGTTGAAACTAGTATTTTTTTAGGCGGGGGGGGAGTGGGGGTCACCACTTATCAAGGTCAGAAGCCACTTGAGGATAAGGGTTAATGAGAAAGCATAACCAACCCACACAGATTTAATTGCAATCAGATTTAAATCATAATTACATCATCGAAAATTAAGATTCTGAAAAAGATGGCTTGATTACACAAAATTAAAAACCTTTACAATCCCATAACTTTTTTTATAATTGGGTCACTACTTATCAAGGCCAAAAGCCACTCGAGGATAAGGTTTAATGAGATAGAATGATTTCTAGCCGAAAGATGAGGAACAATCAATTGTACAAACTAAATTTGATTAATTATGGGGTGGTTTGTGATAAGTATTTGCTGACATTGGATTTTAAGACGATTATGTTGTAATCTGCAAGGAAGCAGTCCCCCGGTAATGTGTTCCGCAGACGGAAAGCCCTTGCAAAGAATCTCCGTCCATGGAAATTTCTCCTGACATTAGGTACATGGAAGAAGAAAGGAAAGTCTTTTTCCATTATGGTATACGACGAGTTCTTGCTGTGAATGTCTTACAAGGAGGAACTAGAGATTGGAACTCAGTCGAGTACCTTCTATGGAAATAACGATAGAGTAGAGAGAGACTAGCAACGTCTTCTGGGAGAAAGGTGCTACAGGGAAGAGAAGAGATCATTCCTCACTGGATTTCAAAGTCGATTTTGTACTTTGTCAAAGTAGGAGAGAGTGCTATGAGTGGCACCTCCCCAGATGTGGCAACATTACTCCATCACAAGACGTATACAGGTCTCTTATATAAGTAGTAGATGGCATTGATACTATAAGAAATTGTTCAGTGATAGGAGTCAATTATTCAATGTTTGCTAGCAATGTCTTAACTGAAGATGTTGTCGTTTATGCTGGAGTAGTGAAAGATGGAAGTGAGGAATTCAAATTAAATGAAACAACATCGGATTTATTTAAACACTTAATAGTTGTGCAGGGTTTACTTGCTAACAAGGACGCTTAAATAAGATCCAGGACACTTGCTAAGCTAGAGATGGATTCCAAATTATCTCCCCAGAAAATAGCGGAAGAGTGTCAAGATATAGTAAATTGAAAAACTGATATTGTAAAGATTAAGGAAAGAGATATTTCACACGTACATAATGAAAGTTATAGACAAGGAGAGAAGCATTTTAAAAGTATTTCTTTTTCAGGGAACAAATAAATGCTACGAATGTGGGAAAATTGGATTAAAAAGTGCTCATTGCAAAAAGGCCACACTAAACCGCAATGCATATTCAGGGGAACAAAATAGAAGAACGTATCTGAATGTGAAGCCCAGTTTATTAATTTCTGGTAAAAATTACTCGGAGAGTTTCAGGGAAGGAATTGAACTTTATGGATGAATTCATCTGAAACATTTCATTTTTTAATAAACCTAACAAAAAGGAGTGTTGTGTTTATATTAAAGAATAATTTGTTGGGAATAGATTGGGCTGCATTATTCCATCTTCCAATTAACTCATTCTACAAAAAAATAAATATGGTATCTTTCAGTGCTAATATCATTGAGTAACTTATTTGAATGTTTTATCACAAGATTCAAGATGAAGTGACTAGGGTTAAAACCAAAAATAATGGTTGTATATCTGAAACAAAAAAAACTATCTACTTCTTTCATAAAGAAACAAAACCTGCTACGATCATCATCATCATCATCATCATCATCGGTGTAACGTCTTTTTTACATGCTGCCATGTGTTGGACGGCTTTTAGAAATTGACCTCTAAAGTAACCTATCTCAGGCCAAGCTTTTATCAATCCTTCTTTCTCTCAAATCCATCCTCATCACTTCCTCCCATGTTTTTCTTGGACTTCTCTTGCCAACTGACTCTGTTACCTCAACTGTTCTACATCTACTAACCCAAGAACTCTCATCCATTCTGTCAATGTAACCAAACCAACGAAGTCTCCTGTTCTGCACACATCTTCCTATATTGTCCAGATTAATCTCTCTCTGAGGTCATCAGATCTAAGCCTGTCTTTAAGACTCAAATTACACATCGATCGTATCATTCTCATATCATTTCTCTCCAGGTAACATATATCCTCAATTTTCACTGATCAGGTTTCACTTCCATATATTATCACACTACGTACACGTGCCTCATAGACTCTTGATTGTCTTAAAATAAACAAAGTTTTGTCATGAGAAAAGCCTTATTTGTTAATATCACATATTTATTGGATCTAAGTAATAGTTATAACTCGAACATATCTTGCATTAAATTGATGCCTCGGTTGGTTGATTTGTTTAGTTAGTTTTTCCCCTGAGTTTTTAGCGAACAGTTAAAAACAGGTTTCATTTTGATTATGAATTGCTCCTTTTTATGGAAATCGCTCCAGACAAGGCATGAAGCCACTTGATGCAAGGAGCTAATAAGAACGAAAGATGATTATCGCAAAGACATGAGATGTCTATTGACATCAGTCTTGAAAAGATCAAGGTTATAGGTAGGAGAAAAACAGTGAGCAGGACGAGAGTTTCACAATTCTGCAGTTCTTGGAAAGGAGCTACTGGAATAGGAAGCTGTATTACAATGAGGTATCAAAACAGCGAATTGATGGAGACCACTATACCAACGAGTCAAACGAGCTGGAACAAAAGAAGCAGGGAATAGATCACATAAATCTGAAGAACACATGCCATAATGGTATTTATATAAAAGACTGAGACTAGCAACATCCTGTTTGGGAAAGAGAATGTGTACAGAAGAAGAAATGGTAGGGTCAATCAAATTAAAGACACGTTTCTGCACCTTATCAAGAACCCTCAAATAGGACAGATATTCACCAGCCCAAATATGATAACAGTACTCCATATCATGGTCTGGTTGTAGATTTGTAGAGATAGAGAATAGCCTCAGGTGTGAGAGAGTGTTTGGAGCGATAGAGAGAACCGACTTTACGAAAAGCAGAATGAGCAATGGATCTAATGTATGAACTCCAAGAAAGATTTGATGAGAGAGAAAGACCAAGAAGTTTCAGAGTCGATTTCTCCTCAAGAGCAGAGCCATCTATGAGAATCCCAGGAAGAAAAGAGACACGCTTACGATTGAAAGACACGAGTTGAGTCTTAACAGTATTAAATAAAACAAGCCATTTCGTCCCCCAATCCACAACCGAACCCAGGTCAACTTTTGGATCAACTACATATTTCAACTTCTGTTTAGTCGATAAGCTTATGTGGTATCCAAAAGTAATCAGTACAACTTTCAATAATACCTTCACGCTATATCTACATAATCTTTAAATAAGTTTTGTTGCTCAAGTTTGTTACCAACTCTGTCTAAAACAGAAATAGCTATGCGGTGGTTAGAAGACAGAGACTTGATTATATCTTCTACCAACGAAGCTCAATCTGACTGGCATTATGTTCATATTTAAAGGGATTTTCGAATTTTAGCATTTTTTTTTTTTTTTTGTCCAGAGAATCAATACGGGACATTTCCTCTAAACTTTGCTGTCATCAAAACTTTCAATAAAGAAATCATGATAACATTATATTGGGTTCATGATAACATTATATTGGGTTCATGATAACATTATATTGGGTTCATGATAATATTATATTGGGTTCATGATAACATTATATTGGGTTCATGATAATATTATATTGGGTTCATGATAACATTATATTGGGTTCATGATAACATTATATTGGGTTCATGAGAAAATTTAGTCTCGTACATGAACACTACCCAGAAACTATAGTGTGATATCTATCTATTTATCTATATCTATCTATCTATCTATCTATATATATATATATATATATATATATATATATATATATAGAGAGAGAGAGAGAGAGAGAGAGAGAGAGAGAGAGAGAGAAGCAGTGGCTGCTTGGGGTTGGGCGGTTGGTTGATGGGGGTACCTAGACAGGTTGACCTCTTTTTTGAGATACCTTGACTACCTTCCCTGCCCCCTATATACCGCCCTTGGTAAATCTTAAATTTCCCCCCTCTCTCTATATATATATTGCTCTCTTCCCCCTCTCTCTATTGCCTTCCATTATAAATCGTGCAACCTCCCCTCTCTAAAATTATATATTAAATATGTTTGCAATCTCCTCCTCCTGAATTTACGTCTTAAATAACTAATTTCCCCCTCTCTCTAAATATGTATTAGATATGTTGTCGCTCTCTCTATATGTATATTGAATTGGTGAGTGTGAATCTCTCTTTTTTCATTTTCAAAAATGTTGTCATCTCACTTGGATGCTTGACAATGCCGGAAGGTCGAAATAAATTATTGCACTAGTGATTATGTGATTCCGTGTTACTTTATTTTATTCTTGCTCTGTTTATTACATTGAGCTCTCATACCCGGATTTCCTTCTGAAATTTATAACTATATATATATATATATTTATAACTATATATATATATATATATATATATATATATATATATATATATATATATAAATATAGGCGGCTGTTTAAAGAAGAAATACCTGTAAAACATTTCCATGCATTCCACCATTTCAATGTTTTTTATAGACTTCAAAATATATTCTACATACCAATCGTATCCAAAACAAACAAAGGTGTTGGCATAAGATGACTCAACGCTTACCCTACCCCTACCCCTAAACCCTAAACCCTAACTCTACTCCTAACCTTAAACCCTAACCCTAAACCCTAAACCCTAACCCTAATCCTAACTCTAAACACTAATCATAAACCCTAAACCCTTACCTTAACCATTAAACCTAACAACCATTAGTAAAAGTATTTTTTGTACTCATTTTTCAAATTTCTGAACAGTTTTGTTCTATCACATCTATTTTCTTTTCTTGTATAACGTACCTCGAAACTGATTTTTAATGTTTCGGGTGGAGGTCTTATCTGAAAAAAGAATTGCTTACGAAAAACAACAAAGAAATTTACTTTTTTAGAATAGATGGTCATATAATTATTAACAGATATTCTTTATCTGAGGCGTACCGTATTCAAACAACAAAGACATTACTTGTCTATTGAGAGAGCGTCTTATCACTATCATGTCTATTGGGAGAGATGCTTATCAGAAACAGCTAAAATCATAACGTAGATCATTAATTCGAATCGTCCATTCCGATTGGATCCATCACGAGTGGCCATGAACATGAATAGTGTTGCTTTTATCACAAATAAAATCTAATTTATCATTTAAGTTAATGAAATTATTTTTTTACGGTTTCAAAATTATCGAACTTGATGTTCATGTCGAAATCGTCGCAAGGGTAAAGAACTCCGTCTGTTTACTTCAATACAAAATACAACATGTCTTCATTTTTGTCCTGATCTTATACTGTAAAATTCTACAGGAGTTAGGAAAGATTTGTTACATGTTACATTTTTATGACATTTTTTGGAGAAATAGGATCTCCTATTGTCGGGGTACGAATTGACAGTTGAGATTATATTCATGCATTCTCTTTGATACGACTATTGACATTATAGGCAAGGTTAAGAGGTGGTTCCTGAATGCTAAGTTTGGTAAACACATAGCAGAGAAATAGTTGTCTTTTGGGTTGGTTTTTTGTAAATATTTTTAACATGGTTCACCATAAACAAGGCAGGCCGCCACTGTAGACGTAAGGGGCTACTGAGAATTAGGGTGTAAGTTTTAGGGGGCCATCCTAAGTTGGGAGCTGTGCAGCAAGATGTCTGTTTATATTAGTTTTAAATTTCTGCATGTCGGTACAGTCGGAGAAACAGGGAGCAGGGAGAGAGTTCCAGAAGCCGGCAGCACGAGGAAAGAAGCTATTGGAGTAGAAAGCTCTCCGGCATCTGGGGACCTCCACAGTGAATGGATGGGACTTAGCTGATTGTCGGGTTGGTCTATGTATTTACGTCGAGCACAATCCATTGAAGTACTTGTAAAACAGGCACAAGGATGCAACATTGCGGCGATGGGACAGGGGCTGGAGCCTGGTGGATAGTGAGAGACCAATTAAGTTGGCGACTCTTTTTTGGACCTTGTCTAAGAGGGAGAGACTAGTGGATAATATACCAGCCCAGATGTGTTTCCTTTAATTCTTTACAAAGAGGCCTAACGTGACAAGTTGATTTGGAATTTCCATATTCACTTGTTCGCTTACTTTTTTTTGGGGAGGGGGTACAATCTTCAATTCTATGATAGATGGCAGCATGTAAAACAGACAGACAGACAACAATGAAAAGCAGAAGAAGAAGAAGAAGAAGAAGAAGAAGAAGAAGCCACAAGTCAAGCTCTTTACATCTAGAACGTCTACACTCAATGGAAGAATACAACAACTCATAAAATGCCATTTTGCTTACAAAGCTTAATGTTGCATAACGAGGTCCGTTGTTTGAAAAGAAAAGTTTGAATAACACCCTTAGGGTCAGAGGTGACCTCCAAAACGGAAGTCGACGAACCCGTGTGACTTTCGGACGGTGATTTTCTGTCTCTTGTCTGGCGATACTTCAAGCAGGGAAGCCGTGTCCAGGGCGCCGTCCACAACGGGGGGGAGGGGGCAGACACACATCATGTAACTAGGTGTAGCAAGACAATTTATCCCTCTATCTGTCTGTCTTTCTCTCTCTCACGCACACGAAAGTAACTTGTCTCTCTGATGTTTTCCCGCACTGTTCTTCTCTTTCTAATAAACCTTTATCAAAAACTAAACATCGGCGTTCGAGTGATTGTATGCACAGATGACCAAGAAGCTACACATACACACACCAGTAAGTGAAAACATAACAAAGTGTTAATAGTTTGCTAACTCTTGTGAATAGTGCGGTTCTTTAATATCGTTCTCTTCACACGATTTAAAATTGTCTTTGTAGTAAGTTTTTTTATAAACTTGTTGTTTCTAAGGTTTTTATTCCTTCATTGTAATTATCAAACATTTGGTTGATTTTTTTTCGGTAAGAATAACGAATTTCACAGATTAATTCCGTTTGAAGTTAATTACTTCAAAAATCGGTATGTTCTCTACAAAAAAAAAGATCAAAATTATAAGACGATTTTAATTCAAATAGATTGGCCTTAATTTCCGACATTAATGAAACAAAATTTGAGTCATACGTAGAATTATTATCTCTAATTGTTTGACAATTTAGTCAATAATGAATAATATATCTAAGAATTTCCTTTTCAATAAATGTATGACCACGTCGTAATTATCATCTCCAAATGAAAGAGGCGAAATTATTTGTGAGCATCGCCTGTAAAAGAAAATGTAAGTGACAGTCTGACGTTCTCAGAATCTACGGAGGTTCATTTGGCATACTGATTAGTGTTCGCTAATGGACTGAGCGACCAGGGTTCAATCGTTGGTCGAGTCATACCAAAGACTATAAAAAAAAGCTGCCCCCAGCGTTATGATGTGAGTGTCAAAGGTAAGTGAAATAATCTGAGGAAAAGTGGTGCCCTCTCTTATACTTCAGTGTAGTGTAACTAATGAACAGGGAGCCTTTTGGTTGCCCTCGACTATGATAAGATTTTAATCTTTGCAAAGCCTGGCTTAAGGAATGAAATTGAAAGAGAAGAAGAAGAAATATTTTTATTCACTAAAGTCTCCTTGTTCTGAACAACTGAAGATATTGATTTGCTTCCATTTGCAGGTCTAATTATTTTTCATTGACTCATCATATATATATATATATATATATATATATATATATATATATATATATATATATATACATATACATTCTTATATTTCCGGAGTAAAATCCTTACATTAGGGGTTAGAATTTATTCCTTGGAGTTGTTTTTAAAATAAGCTCGACGTCAACATGGCATTGTTGATCACCAACCGTCAAGCAGCATCAGTTAAAAGTGGTGTTCAATGTAATAACGGCTAGTAAAGATAATCTAAAAAAAACTGCGCCCAATTATGTAATGAATAGTAATTTATGCACTCTTTAACGTTGTTGATTTTGATTTTTTCAGTTTTTAAACTTGGACATTTCTTTTTTGTAGACGGAAATAATGTTTGTTTTTCTTTTTTGAGAAAGGTATTTTCTCTCGAAATATCAAAATATTTTTAACCATCCTGGATGTTATTCACAGTAAGTGTACACTTTACTGAAACTGTATGGGAAAGATTTATTGAAAAATCGATATGTTTTTGAAGAAAAATATCACAAATATTGTCTTCAATTGTTTGTTTTTGCTCATCTTCTCTTTCACCATTCCTGTTTTTCGCATTGCTTACAGCGTTAAGTAATACCTACATACACGATAACTGATACGCAAAAACAATAACGTGTAAGTCATGTAGAAGCGAGAAACACACATACATAAATTTGTCTCATAATTTAATTAATACAGAAATGAGTCATAGTTTGTTTACTCTTGCTGAAACGTAAGAAGTGACATTTTAGATTGTAAAGGGTTAAAAAAGTGAATTTCATAAAATTAAACTTATTGAAAATTAACTACAAGAATAGATTTTAAGAATATTTTAGTCTTCATTATCATAAGAATTAAATATTTTAGTCTTCATTATAATATAAATTAAATATTTTAGTCTTCATTATCAAAAAATTAAATATTTTAGTCTTCATTATCATAAAATTAAATATTTTAGTCTTCATTATCATAAAAAATAAAATATTTTAGTCTTCATTATCATAAAAAATTAAATATTTTAGTCTTCATTATCATAAAAAATTAAATATTTTAGTCTTCATTATCATAAAAATTAAATATTTTAGTCTTCATTATCATAAAAAATTAAATATTTTAGTCTTCATTATCATAAAAAATTAAATATTTTAGTCTTCATTATCATAAAAATTAAATATTTTAGTCTTCATTATCATAAAAAATTAAATATTTTAGTCTTCATTATTATAAAAATTAAATATTTTAGTCTTCATTATCAAAAAATTAAATATTTTAGTCTTCATTATCATAAAAAATTAAATATTTTAGTCTTCATTATCATAAAAATTAAATATTTTAGTCTTCATTATCATAAAAATTAAATATTTTAGTCTTCATTATCATAAAAAATTAAATATTTTAGTCTTCATTATCATAAAAAATTAAATATTTTAGTCTTCATTATCATAAAAAATTAAATATTTTAGTCTTCATTATCATAAAAAATTAAATATTTTAGTCTTCATTATCATAAAAAATTAAATATTTTAGTCTTCATTATCATAAAAAATTAAATATTTTAGTCTTCATTATTATAAAAAATTAAATATTTTAGTCTTCATTATCATAAAAAATTAAATATTTTAGTCTTCATTATTATAAAAAATTAAATATTTTAGTCTTCATTATCATAAAATTAAATATTTTAGTCTTCATTATCATAAAAAATTAAATATTTTAGTCTTCATTATCATAAAAAATTAAATATTTTAGTCTTCATTATCATAAAAATTAAATATTTTAGTCTTCATTATCAAAAAATTAAATATTTTAGTCTTCATTATCATAAAAAATTAAATATTTTAGTCTTCATTATTATAAAAATTAAATATTTTAGTCTTCATTATCATAAAAATTAAATATTTTAGTCTTCATTATCATAAAAATTAAATATTTTAGTCTTCATTATCATAAAAATTAAATATTTTAGTCTTCATTATCATAAAAAATTAAATATTTTAGTCTTCATTATCATAAAAAATTAAATATTTTAGTCTTCATTATCAAAAAAAATTAAATATTTTAGTCTTCATTATCATAAAAAATTAAATATTTTAGTTTTCATTATCAAAAAAAATTAAATATTTTAGTCTTCATTATCATAAAAAACTAAATATTTTAGTCTTCATTATCATAAAAAATTAAATATTTTAGTCTTTATTATCAAAAAAAATTAAATATTTTAGTCTTCATTATCATAAAAAATTAAATATTTTAGTCTTCATTATCATAAGAATTAAATATTTTAGTCTTCATTATCATAAGAATTAAATATTTTAGTCTTCATTATCAAAAAAAATTAAATATTTTAGTCTTCATTATCATAAAAATTAAATATTTTAGTCTTCATTATCATAAAAAATTAAATATTTTAGTCTTCATTATCATAAGAATTAAATATTTTAGTCTTCATTATCATAAAAAACTAAATATTTTAGTGTTCATTATCATAAAAAAATTAAATATTTTAGTCTTCATTATCATAAAAATTAAATATTTTAGTCTTCATTATCAAAAAATTAAATATTTTAGTCTTCATTATCATAAAAATTAAATATTTTAGTCTTCATTATCATAAAAAATTAAATATTTTAGTCTTCATTATCAAAAAATTAAATATTTTAGTCTTCATTATCATAAAAAATTAAATATTTTAGTCTTCATTATCATAAAAAATTAAATATTTTAGTCTTCATTATCATAAAAATTAAATATTTTAGTCTTCATTATCATAAGAATTAAATATTTTAGTCTTCATTATCATAAAAAATTAAATATTTTAGTCTTCATTATCATAAGAATTAAATATTTTAGTCTTCATTATCATAAAAAATTAAATATTTTAGTCTTCATTATCATAAAAATTAAATATTTTAGTCTTCATTATCATAAAAAATTAAATATTTTAGTCTTCATTATCATAAAAAATTAAAAATTTTAGTCTTCATTATCATAAAAAATTAAATATGTTAGTTCTTATCTAGAGTAGTTGCTCCTCTGGGAAATACTGCTTATATTTGGTATTAGGCGTTCAAATGAAGTACGCTCAGTGAAAACGACACATGTACGAACAGGAAGAAATCAGCAGTAGCATTACAGTGAGAGAGAGAGGGGGGAGAGACGAAACCATAACAGCAGTAGTGGTTGAAAACAAATATGCTCAGTCAACCCAACACAATGAAATCAGCAGAAGCGTTATAGATAAAGATATCAAACATTAGTAGCACCAGAAAACAAACTATGGTCAGTCAAATCGACACAACAGGAAGAACTCAGCAACATGTCGCCTTCATTTTGGTATGTTGTTGCTATGTAGCCTGGTCAATTAGCTACAATTAAATTTGTTTTAAGTTGTGAAGTGTTTAACGAACGTTTTGTAATCTGAATAAAAACTGAATGTCGAATTCAATGTTTCTTCTTCATATTATTCGGCATGGAGAATAGTTAAAGGAATTCCTATAGACGCCATGTTTGTTTATATGTACAAGTATATTTCCTGGATTGCATCACGTAATACATCGTGTGTTATGACAAAAACAAAGCTGCTTGTGTCGATGAATGAAAACAACAATGTAATTAGTTACTCGAAGGTGAATCAGTATATCTCATCTTATTATATACAAGTAAATGTAAGGAATAAATAATTAAATAGTTCTTTTAAACGAATGTAAGTGCTTATCCGAAAGCTGACATAGTTAGATAATATGTAGATTTTTTTTATGTTATAAACCTTATTTCTGAAAGCGGTGAAACGGTAAATTGTCTCTTACTAAATATTTGCTCCTGATGAAATTAATGGCGGTCGTGATGGAAATAAAATGGTGAATATTCCTGTCTTTATTTACGACAAAAAATTAAATATCAAACAGGACTAAATATTTAAAGCAAAGAAAGAGATTTACAATTTCAAAAATTTAAGCTAAGATAAAAAAAAAATTGTCCGAAATCACTGATAAATCAGATTTTTTTTATGTATCTTCTGTTATGAAAGCTATTCTGGTTCAAGAAATTGGGGAAATTATGGCTTGGATTTATATATATATATGATTATCAGATTTTATTTTTTTGGTGGTATAGCTGACGCACCATGTTTCCGTGATTCTGCGTCGTCAACGTTCGGGCAGATCTGGGAAGCGCCCGAGAGTTGACGAAACTAATAACCAAGAAACATTTGGTTATAAACAGTCTGTTTTTGTAAAAATAAGAAAACAAAACAAAACAAATTTGCTTAAAAACAGTTGTTGTAGTGTTTATGTTAACAAGAAAAAAATGACAAAAAAATGTAAAAAAAAAAAAAACAATGAAAAAACATTTGCTTAACAAATCAAACAAAATCATCATTTGAAACTTTCCGGTGCACAAACAAAATAACATTTGATTTAAAAACATTTGATTAACAATGGTTCCTTTGGCAAAAAACAACCAAAATAAACATCTAATTACTAACAGTTGTTTAGCTATGGTTTTGTAGCAGTTACCTCCTCCTTTCAAAACATAACTACACCGGTTGACCGTTGGGTGGCGCTTTTTCACCGACAGGTGGCGCTGTAAAGCGACACCAGAGTTATCTGCCCTTGTGACTATAAAAACCGTTGCAAACGGAAAATCCATCTCTCCTTCACCGACCAGCCTCAGCAGGACAACGCTGGCACCAGCGTTCCGTTTCACTCTTCTCTGGTCGACAGAACGACGCTAATACACTAGCGCTTCGTCTAACGCTTTTCTCTTCAAATGGCATCGGCATAACAACTACCAACACACGTGGTCAAACAACGGTAAGAGTTCTCAACTCATTTTCTTTGTGTACGGCTTTCAAAGACTTTCCTCACGCCGGATTCATTTCTTCTTATACCTTTTTCAAGAACTGTTTTTCCATCGACACACATGCATACATCACACACTTCATCATTCTACGTACACACACGTTCAATAAACGTTATTTGAACTACTTCATATTGTTTGTTAATTATTACTCTGTCTTTGCATGCAACATTGCTTGATTTACTGAACACGCTTATAATCGGCGGAACGACCACTCGGTCCCGTAAGAATTGGTGACCCGACCTGCAAGCTTTGTTGTATGTGGCGGAGTAATTAATTTCGTACTAGAACAAAAAAAGAAAAAAAAATCATTTTTCGTTTTTTCTTCCGTGGTGAAACGAATTACGCACCCATCTTTTTCCTTTTTTTCTACCCACATGGTAGAAATATACAAACAAACAAAAAAAGCAATACCGTCATTTTTTCCTGGCCACGTGGAAATACCCAAGCAAAGAAAAACAAAAACATTTCTCGGCTCTCTCCGAGTATAAAACAATTTACAATTTCGTTTTGTCTTCTTCTCTTTCTCCACCCACGTGTCGGAAAAATATATACAATAAAGACAAACTTTTTTCTTCTTTTTCGACGAACAAAAGGACCTTACAAGACGCCATTTTCTTTTGTTTTGAACACGTGGAGATAAAAAGAAAACAAAAGAAAACAAACGCTCACGCTGCCCATCTTTGTCGTGACCACGTGTTGAAAAAAAAAAAATTCAAAAAATGCCGCCACCCCTTGCCATGACCACGTGTTGATAAAAAAAACGCCATTTTTATCTCTCGGACCACGTGGAAATAAAAATTCAAACAACAAAAAAGAAAATACAAATTTATTTTCTGTTTTAACAACAAGCAAAAAATAAAAAAGGAAGCCGCCCTTTTTTTTTTCACGACCACGTGTTGATAAAAAAAAAAAAAACGAAAACAAAAAACGTCATTCCGTGTGTGAAACAAATTACGACTCTATTTTTTCTTCTTTTTCCCTTCTACCCACGTTGTTGGAAAATATATAGAAAACAAAACTGCTACAAAACAGACAACACACGATGCCAAACTCGAACATCACCAAGCCCCAAGACTTAATACTGGTTGTAAAAAGTCAGGCTCAGCAAGCACCAACATCACCCTTCAAGGGCTACCAACCCTCTTCAACAACTGGAAGTTCATTGATCAACAGGAGGACCCATCAACTTGAACAACCACATCTTCCCGGACATTCATCAAGCACCAAACATTTCCGGACATCACTGACAACACTATGGAAGAAATCACACCAGTTTAAAATGAGTACAACTGCACAAGCACGACTAAATACTCAACAACTGGACGTTCGTTGATCAACTGGAGAACACATTAACTCGAACGACGCACACCAACACCAGTACAGACCCACTTGTACCTGGACCTGCTAACTCACTTGCAGACATTTGTGCATCTGATTTTGACCATAGTGTACCACCGATCTCAACAACTAGATGTGTGTTCATCAGTTCCACAACACGGACTAATTAACATGAACAAACTCAACAACTGCACAGACTAACTTGTGCTCATTCATCAACAACTGCACATACTCACTTGTGCTCATTCATCAACAACTGCACAGACCCACTTGTGCTCATTCATCAACAACTGCACAGACTCACTTGTGCTCATTCATCAACAACTGCACAGACTCACTTGTGCTCATTCATCAACAACTGCACAGACCCACTTGTGCTCATTCATCAACAACTGCACAGACTCACTTGTGCTCATTCATCAACAACTGCACAGACTCACTTGTGCTCATTCATCAACAACTGCACAGACTCACTTGTGCTCACTCATCAATACCGCACAGATTCACTTGTGCTCACTAATCAACAACCGCGCAGACCCAAGCACCAAACATTCCCGGACAACACTGACAATTCAACGTTCGTTCATCAGCTCCGCATCACGCAGACTAATCAACATGAACAACGCCACTAACAAGTGCAAATTCACTTGCACTCAACATTTTTCGACCGCAAACTCACTTGCGCTCAAACTTGATGCAGACCCAATTGCATGCAAACAACATGCAGATCCACATGCGTTACAAACACTCAATTCCGCAGACGCACTTGCGATCAATCATTCAATACAGATGCAGAAACAGAAATAAGTAGCGTGCACACTACTTTTTTCTAATCTTCAACAGCAAAACAGACATACCCACAAAGAATGCTTCTCATCTACAACTGTACATATTGAATAATATTTTCAATATTTTTCAATCTGGGGGGGGAGTCCTTGTAGCAGTTACCTCCTCCTTTCAAAACATAACTACACCGGTTGACCGTTAGGTGGCGCTTTTTCACCGACAGGTGGCGCTGTAAAGCGACACCAGAGTTATCTGCCCTTGTGACTATAAAAACCTTGCAAACGGAAAATCCATCTCTCCTTCACCGACCAGCCTCGGCAGGACAACGCTGGCACCAGCGTTCCGTTTCACTCTTCTCTGGTCGACAGAACGACGCTAATACACTAGCGCTTCGTCTAACGCTTTTCTCTTCAAATGGCATCGGCATAACAACTACCAACACACGTGGTCAAACAACGGTAAGAGTTCTCAACTCATTTTCTTTGTGTACGGCTTTCAAAGACTTTCCTCACGCCGGATTCATTTCTTCTTATACCTTTTTGTTGTGGACCTTGGTAAAGCTGAATGAATGACACAGGAACACATGGTTTAAATGAACAAAGGTATATATTATATAATAGAAAGAAAGATATTACAAGGAGATGTTGCTCTCAACCGGCATTGCCGGTTTGCCTGGGAAGAAGAGAACAAGTGTCACGTGCTTCCCGTATTTATAAGGTGGACGAGTCCATTAGTTCTTTGTAGGTAGGTACGGCACCATAACACCCCCCTTCCAAGCCTTACCTCCTCAGGAGTCTTAATAACGTTTCCTTTTCGGATCTATCTCTAGGTAGTCCGGAGCCATTCGTTTTCTTTTTGGTTGTCGTTTACGTGTGACTACCTGGGGTGCTGGTAAGTTGAAGGTGTCATATATCACGTCCATCACGTCTTCTCCTTGTGGGGCGCTGTCAGTGTCATCTGACAGTCTTTTTCTGATCTGATTTAGATGTCTCTTATGCGAGAACCGTGGTCCTTTTATGATATAGACCATCGATCCGATCCTCTTTTCAATTGTACCGGGTTCCCAGAACGATGCATTGTTTTTGAACATCTTAAAATATACCCTATCTCCTGGGTTGTATTTTTTCGTCGGTACCGTAGAGATTCGGTCATAATTATTATGTTTAGGTAATAATTTATCAAACACGGACTTCACATTCCGCGCAAACATCATCTCTGCGGGGGATAATGATGATGCTATGTTCATGTTTTTTGTAATTCTATATACCTGTAAGAATTGTTGTAAAGCCTTCTCCTTAGGAGTATCACCGGCCTTTTTTAATGCTCTTTTTAATGTGTCTACGAAGCGTTCCGCCTGGCCGTTTGACCTAGGATGATACGGGGGCGTCGTTATATGTCTGATTTGAAACGTCGCGCAGAACTCCTCAAAATCTGATGACGTGAACTGCGTCCCATTATCATTCACCAAACAATCCACTACCCCAAAACGGGCAAATAGTTCATGTAGGAATCTTATCGTAACCTCTGACGTGGGACTCTTGCAACGTAGTACCTCGGGCCACTTTGAAAAACTGTCGACTACGATTAAGTAGTAAAATCCTTCCAATGGTCCCGCGAAATCCACGTGAATTCTTTCCCACGGACGGTCGGTCTTTGGCCATGGGCTATGCTTTATATGCGGTGCTTTTGCCGCTAAGGCACAGCCTTTACAAAGCTTTACTGCTTTTTCAATGTCATTGTCCATACCTGGCCAGTACACAAAACTCCTCATTAACCCCTTCATCCTGGTTATCCCTGGATGGCCAACATGAAATTCTTTCAGAATTTGTTTTCGTAGTTTTTCTGGGATGACCACCCTTTCGTTATGCATGAGTACGTCATCACAGAGTAAGAAACTCTTTGCCGCATGTAAATCCTTATCTACCAATTTCATTTTTGTTCTGGTGATAAATTCATCCTCTTGAGCTTCTTTTTTTATCTCGTATAGTGTCACCGGGAGCTCTCTCACTGCGTTGCACAAAATCTCTTTAAAATCTCCTTCTGTTTGAAGAGACGCAATCACTGTGTCTTCTAGAGTCTCTCTCTGTTTTGGCACTAATCTCGACAATCCATCTGCATGATAGATTTTATTTGAATGCAAATGTTGCATTTTAAAGTTGTAGTTTAATAAGATAGTTCCCCATCTTTGTAGTCTATTAGCTGTATATACAGGTAGACTTTTTTAGATCCATAAATTGTAATTAGCAGCTTATGGTCTGTCTGTAAGGTAAATTGTCTACCATGTATGTATCGGTGAAACTTTGTTACTGCAAATATTATTGCTAGGGCTTCTTTCTCGATTTGAGAATACTGTTTTTCCGCTGGGAGCAAGGTCCTTGATGCATGTGCAATGGGTTTATGGGTTCCATCAGGCATTTTGTGTAGGATACATGCTCCTAAACCATATGAACTAGCGTCGCTAGCTACGATTATGTCCAATTCTGGATTGTAATGTGTTAGAAATAACTCTGACGTAAGTCTTTCTATGATTTTATTAAATGCATCCTGACATTCAGATGTCCATACCCAGGCTTTACCTTTTTTTAATAGCTCATTTAATGGAGCACGCAAATTATGCATTTCTGGGATAAAAGCCTGGTAGTAATTTGCTAGGCCCAGAAAACTCTGTAATGTCATGACGTTTTCTGGCGCCGGCATGTTTTTTATTGCGGTAGCCCTTTCTGGGTCTGGTCTTCTGCCGTCCTTGTCGATCACATGACCCAGATATTTTATTTCCTCCAGGAAAAAATCACATTTTTCTTCTTTTACTTTGAACCCATAATCTTGGATTCTCGCAAACACTTGATTTACATGTTTTTGGTGTTGTTCGATATCTTTGCTGTTAATCAAGATGTCATCGAGATACGCTATTGCGAAATCGAGTCCGCCCAGCATTGTGTCCATTACTTGTTGGAAAATGGCTGGCGCGACCTTAACTCCGAACGCTAATCTTTCGAATTTATATAAACCACGATGTGTGTTTATACATAACAGCTTAGAACAATCTTTATCCACCGGTATTTGTAGGTATGCCTCACTTAGGTCTATTTTTGAAAAAAATCTTCCTCCATTTAAGCTTGTAAACACTTCTTCCGGGGTATGGAGTGGGTAGTGATAGTCCGCGAGGGCAGTATTCAGTCCTGTTGAAAAATCTGCACATACACGAATCTCATTAGATTTTTTCTTTACATAAACCGTGGGTGCTGCCCACTGGCTGTGTTGTACTTTTGATAAAATACCCATCTTTACCAGTCGGTCTAATTCAGCGTTTATTTTTTCAATCGAGGCGAAGGGTACTTTCCTTTCTTTCCTAAATACCGGCAGTACATTTTCTTTTAGACGGAATTTTGCAGTCGTTTTAGTGCAGCATCCGAGACCGCCAGAAAAAACCTCTGGAAACGAGTTTTTTAATTCTCGTTGTAGTTTTTCCGATTCTGTTGCGCGACTATTTATTTTTTTACAAAATGTATTTATCGGCAACTTCCATAAATCAAATGCCTGCATAAAATCTGAACCAAAAAGATTATTCGAATCCTTCAGTACCAGTAGTTTGAGTTTTTTAGTATTTCCCATTAGGGACACATTTGTGATTAATTCTCCTTCAAATGTAATTCTTTCACCAGTAACTGTGCTTGCCAGCCTGTTTGTTCTTGATAGAGTAGGTTTATTTAATCTCCTCCATGTATGTAAATTTATAATGGAAACGTCTGAACCAGAATCCAATTGCAATTTTATATTTTTATCCAGGATTTTCACCTGTACATATTTTCTTATGTTCATGCCAGTTTCCTTCTTTGTCCTAGTGGCTTGAATCCGCATTTTATTTCCTCTGCCCGTTCTGCAGTGCGAACTTTTATGTCCAACTTTTTTGCATTTCATACAGGTTTTAAAACGGAATGGGCACTCATTGTACCAATGTGGATTACCACAGCGTGAACAAGGGCTTGGTGGCAATTTATTTATTTTTTTACTGGTTTGGTTTGTCTTTGTTACATCAAAATTATTATTTCTTATTTTTCTATAAGGTTCAGCTTTTGTTTTTTGATGTACCTTTTTTATGTGCGCAATGCCGGACAATTCAATGTCTTTTGAGTCCTGTTTTACATTTACAAATCTTTGACAGTCCTCAGCCAACTTTTGCAGCGTAAGGCTTGGTTCATTCTCTAATTTATTTAGAGCTCTACGCCTTATCTCCGTGTCATTTCCTGAGATTAAACCTTGTACAAAAATTAGACACTTGAAATTATCTGCACTTAATTCAGTTAGTTTAAAATCGTCACAATGCTTGTTCACTATCGATGCAAAAGTAGCGTAATCTTCCTCATCTTTCTTTACCAGGTTCATGCACTTCCATCGTTTGTGGAATAGTGTAGTTCTTGGACTAAACAGTTCTGTCAATAAACCAACCGCTTCTATGAAAGTTAGCTCGCTGGTTTTCCGAGGCAAAATGAAATCCACGAATTTGGTATGTTCTGTGGTATTTAGTTTTCTAAGAAGGAGGCGTAGCTTCTTCGCATCACTCCAACCACCGCAGTCAATTTTATATAGGTCTTCATATCTTCGGAAATATTCTTCAAATGTATTATTTTCCGTGTATGAGTAATTATCAATACTGTTCCAAATTTCGTTCTGCGAAAACGTGTCGTCTTTTTCATTTTTTTGATCACTGCGCGATATTGTTTGTATCAGAAATTCCAATCTTTCATCATACTCTTTTTTGTGTAATAAAATATTTTGGTTCTGTTGTAATAAAAGCTTTTGAAATCTTTCCTCAGTTTGTTGTTGCTGGGAGATTTGGAATTTCGTTAGTTCGGCGATTATAGACTTAATATCTTCCATATTCAACCATTTAGTTTCTGATTTTATTTAGAAAATTAATATTTTCTTATTATCTTATGATTTTATAAGAGTTCTTTTCTTTAAATTAGCGTTTGCTAGGCGCCGTTTTAATTATGAAAAGATTATGAAACTTTTCCTTTTCTCTATATACGCGTATATTCACTTATTTTTTTATTTTGAAAATTAATATTTTCTCGTTATTTAATGAATTTATAAGAAGTTCTTTTCTTTAAATTAGCGTTTGCAAGACGCTGAGTTTTAGTTATGAAAAGATTATGTAATGTTTTTTCTTATACACGTTTTTAATTTTAACGAAGAGAAAAAAAATCTGTTTCACAATTAATTCTTTCTGCATTTTAAAATATTTCAGTACAAGTCGGAAAAAAGAGAGAGAGAAAATAAAACTGACCTTTTTGTTTTATCGTGCGTCTTTTTTTTTTTATATAGAGTAACGCACGTGTGTTCATTTCATGTTTTTGTTTCATATCTGTTCTTAAAATGAAGCACGTGGTGTCGGTTTCATTTTTTTGTGTGTGTGTTCGTCAAAAAAAACTCGCTGTGACGTTTGTCTAAAAAAAAACAATACTTGCTTCCTCGTGTTCGGTATTTCTTTTGTTTTGTTTTTTTAGTTTTCCAACCCAGAGAAAAAAACGCGCATTCAATTTCAGTTGTTTTTGTTTTTGTTTTTTAACTAGTTTTCAAAAACTAGAGGAACGAGCACCTAATTTCAAGCTGTTTGTTTTTTTCGATAAGCAGTTTTAAAACTCAGAGCACAACAGGTCCATTTCAGTTTTCTTTTTCTTAAAAGAAAACAATTTTCTCGCACTTAAGAATTCAACGTGTTTTTTTTTTTTTCAGTTGAGTTCTTTTTTCTTCTCTCGACCGTACGGCAAAAACCTTTGTTTTTTTTTGTTTTGTTTTTTGTTTTGTTTTTTTTGCGTGCGGTTTCCTGCATTAACTTTGTGAGTGCATTTTCACGTGGTATTTTCAGTTTTTTGACCCAAGAGTTCGAATTGCCTCGTCGCCATTTGTTGTGGACCTTGGTAAAGCTGAATGAATGACACAGGAACACATGGTTTAAATGAACAAAGGTATATATTATATAATAGAAAGAAAGATATTACAAGATGTTGCTCTCAACCGGCATTGCCGGTTTGCCTGGGAAGAAGAGAACAAGTGTCACGTGCTTCCCGTATTTATAAGGTGGACGAGTCCATTAGTTCTCCGTAGGTAGGTACGGCACCATAACACTTTTTCAAGAACTGTTTTTCCATCGACACACATGCATACATCACACACTTCATCATTCCACGTACACACACGTTCAATAAACGTTATTTGAACTACTTCATATTGTTTGTTAATTATTACTCTGTCTTTGCATGCAACATTGCTTGATTTACTGAACACGCTTATAATCGGGGGACACGACCCTCGATCCGAACAGTTTGTTCGTTCTTTATTTGTATAGTTGGATTTTAGTTGGATTTTCTTCGTTGGCAGTCTTCAATTTAGCGTTTGGCAGTTTTCGTCTCGTCGACTCTCGGGCGCTTCCGCAACCTGCCCGAACGTCGACGACTCGAAGTCACGGAAACATGGTGCGTCAGTTATAAGAGTACCAACTTTTATTTGTTTATTTTATTGTTATATGTGTATCTGTTAATTTATTTAAATCTTTAACATTGTTTGTGTTTATTCGTTTGAAATTAAAATACCGTACATTTTAATTGTTAAGTGGAATTAATGAAAATAGTTATTTTAACATAATTTAATGTAAGACTGTACCATTAAATGTTAATTAAATTATATTTTTAATGGTTCACTGTGCTGTTTCTTACTTGTGCGTCAGCTATAAAAGTACCAGTTATTCCCCTTGTTGTGAAATGAAAGAGCAGCACTGATTAATGGCTAGTCAAACTCCTTCCCGACGCGATTCTTAGTGAGAGTGTGTTATATAGGCTCTCTCTTATGCTAATTATGCTAATTACGCAGATTAATTTGCCAGTATCACTACATTTCTCTTAGCTGATTTTACTTTTAAGGTGACTTTAAGAATTTCTACATATTAGAAGACTGCTTGATTGGATTAAGTATATTTTTCTAAATAAACTGTAGCAACTACGTTATATTTTTAATGATTCACTGTGCTATCTCTTACTTGTGCTTGTCATATTTCGTTATTTTATAATTAATTTAAGATATTGTTAATCAATTTATTTAGACAGAATACTACGTTTAACTTTAATCAAATTCTATATTTGTTTTCGTACATATTTATATTTGCATCGCATACATATCTCTGTGAATTCAAAACCTATCTTATTTCCTTATTTTTAGTGTATGTGTAGGTGTGTGTGTGCCTATTATGTGTGTGTGTGTATCTGATTGTGTGTGCATGTGCTAATTATGCGTGTGTGCGTGCCAGATTACCAACGACTAAACCGGTAATTCCTCCTTCTCATATTTCTGATGAGACGCGAGAAAAGTCGCCCAGCTGAATTAAGAAATGACAGAAGAGACATAACCGGGTAAAGGGATCAAGTGCTGCCCCCCGCACACACACATGCTGAAACTTGTGAGTTTGCAGTTTTCGAAAATTACTGCATTTGCTGGAAAATATCCAATGAATATATATCACTTATGAGATTGACATCACAAAGTCGAAATATAAAAGCTCATAAATATTTGAGGGAATATGTCAATGTTTTTTGTCAATGTGTTTTGTTAATGTTTTTGTCAATGTTTTTGTTAAATATTTTGTTTATCTTATCTTTTCTATTAATTTAGATGATTTAAAGCAAACAGATCACAAGTGAAGCTGCGTCAATGCAATTTGTTCAAATTTCAAGTTTTTGTCAATGTTTTTTGTCAATGTTTTCTGTTCAATTTTTTGCTTATCGTTCTTAGCTATTCTATTAATTTAGATGATTTAAATCAAACAGATTACAAAGGAAGCTGCATCAATGGAATTTGTTCAAATTTCATGTTTTTTGTCAATGTTTTTTGTTCAATTTTTTGTTTATCTTATCTTTTCTATTAATTTAGATGATTTAAAGCAAACAGATTACAAGTGAAGCTGCATCAATGCAATTTACTCAAATTTCATGTTTTTTGTCAATATTTTTTGTCAATGTTTTTTGTTCAATTTTTTGTTTATCTTATCCTTTCTATTAATTTAGATGATTTAAAGCAAACAGATTACAAGTGAAGCTGCATCAATGAAATTTGTTCAAATTTCATGTTTTTTGTCAATATTTTTTGTCAATGTTTTTTGTTCAATTTTTTGTTTATCTTATCCTTTCTATTAATTTAGATGATTTAAAGCAAACAGATTACAAGTGAAGCTGCATCAATGAAATTTGTTCAAATTTCATGTTTTTTGTCAATATTTTTTGTCAATGTTTTTTGTTCAATTTTTTGTTTATCTTATCCTTTCTATTAATTTAGATGATTTAAAGCAAACAGATTACAAGTGAAGCTGCATCAATGAAATTTGTTCAAATTTCATGTTTTTTGTCAATATTTTTTGTCAATGTTTTTTGTTCAATTTTTTGTTTATCTTATCCTTTCTATTAATTTAGATGATTTAAAGCAAACAGATTACAAGTGAAGCTGCATCAATGCAATTTACTCAAATTTCATGTTTTTGTCAATGTTTTTGTCAATGTTTTTTGTCAATGTTTTGTTTATCTTATCCTTTCTATTAATTTAGATGATTTAAAGCAAACAGATTACAAATGAAGCTGCATCAATGAAATTTGTTCAAATTTCATGTTTTTTGTCAATATTTTTTGTCAATGTTTTTTGTTCAATTTTTTGTTTATCTTATCCTTTCTATTAATTTAGATGATTTAAAGCAAACAGATTACAAGTGAAGCTGCATCAATGAAATTTGTTCAAATTTCATGTTTTTTGTCAATATTTTTTGTCAATGTTTTTTGTTCAATTTTTTGTTTATCTTATCCTTTCTATTAATTTAGATGATTTAAAGCAAACAGATTACAAGTGAAGCTGCATCAAGGCAATTTGTACAAATTTCATGTTTTTTATCAATGTTTTTTGTCAATATTATTTGTTCAATTTTTTGTTTATCTTATCCTTTCTATTAATTTAGATGATTTAAAGCAAACAGATCACAAGGGAAGCTACATCAATGCAATTTGTTCAAATTTCACAACTGCCAACATATATTGTGCCTAAAAGAATATGAAATATTCTTTTACTTAAAGAATTTTCATCCTACAAAAGCAGAAAATCTTGTGAGTTATTGTTTTTGGCAGATTGGATCTGGTTAACAATGTCACTTCCATACGAAGGATGGATGATTTCAGTGAAAGGAAGCTGTGCAGATCTCAGTCCCTCATCTCGATTCTCGATTGTGCAAGTCAGTGTTGAAGAGAAAATCTTAGACGATTGTAACAGAGTGACTATAGTGCATCTCAGCTTTTGGACTGGGATCAAAGTGTAATATCTGTTCTGTCCTCAGTCGGTGAAGGAGAAGTCCTTCTAGACTGCCTGTTGTTGCGGCATTCACCCTGGGCGAGTCGAACCAGTTTCCTCCGTATGAGGAAGTTTCTAGGGAATATTAAATTCGCATGTGTATCCTGGTCGGGGAAGATAATAACGTTAGGTTTTGCATTTTTTGCAGAGAGATATTGACGTCTTCCTAAATACAGCACCTGGTATTTCCAAATGGTCACCCATCTGGTACTGACCAGGCTCAATGTCGCTTAACTTCAGTGATCTAATGAGAACCGGTGTGTCAACGTTTTTATGCCATATACATAGACTAAACTAAGGCAATTTTTATTTTTATTCCAATTCAGAATGCCCCTTTTCTGCTGAGCTGGATTTTCCCCACATTAGAAACTGACATGATGTCTAACTCTGCCCTCGTGGGGAGGCAAGTAAATAGAAGCTACAGTGCTATCCCATATAAACCTCACTTGTGAGTTGTCAATATTCTACCTCTTAACACAGTGAGGCTGCCTGGATGAAATGGGCCTAACCCTAACCCTGACCTCCAACCTTTCATCCTGCTGGGCAAAAATTACGGCCAGAGGGAGATTATTTCGCTGTGTCATCACACTTGTTGTTTACAGGGTTATATTGAAGTACTTGCTAAAGGTATCTTTAGAGTTGTAGTTTTATTGCAGGAAGGTGTAGCCGTCCTCCCACATACAGTGTCTGGTATTCACAAATAGTCACCCATCTGGCCACGCTCAACATTGCATATCTATCTGCGCTGCCAACGTTATTAATGCGCTATCAATATACAAATCAAATTATATAGTAAAAATTCAAATTTATTTCCGGCAATATATCATGCATCTTGCTGCTTTTTTTTATCCGGTACACAAATAGAGCATTAATAAATAAAAAAAATAATGCAGTGAGATACATGATATATCAAATTCTGTTGAATATTCCATCCGATAGTCCCCAAAAATGTCCCCAAAATGTCCCTCTTTATCATCATTATTTTTGAAATCATCTAATTTCATCTTAAAATCTTCTACGCTATTGCTCTTCTTACTCTGATCTTTTGATGAAAAAATTCAATACGTCAGTCATTTCCATCTTTTGTGTCGCTTCTTCGAAGGATTTTGTCGATATAAATTTCTATTTCTAACTTATTGATAGCGTTGCAAGATGTAACTAATCAGAGTTACCTCCTCTTTGCTAATTGGGTGTTGGAGTAGGAGAAGGATTCAGATAGGTGAACATGGCAATTGTTATTCGGATCATGTTATGTTGATCTACCCTATTCCGTCATTGTATGGACTCTTCCTGACTCTATGAGCCGTTATGGCCAATCAGTAGAAGTGAGAAAAGAAGCGAAGTGAGGAAGCAGCCTCTGTCAACCCATTACTTCGGTACTTTCTGTTAATACGATTTCTTGTTAATTACCTTCTGTTCATCTCATTCCTTTTCGGCCCTTTAACAGATCAGTTTGTCCATCTTCAGACTACTGAAAAATTCTGATTCTAACTTTACTATAGCTGAAATAAAATTGTGGGGGTTCATACCTTTCCCAACAGTATTAGTGCCTAAATGACCGCAATAGATCCAGCGAGACTTGAACTCGGCAAAACCGATTCCATAATCTGCGACTTCATTTATTTGGCTAGTTAGATTTTCAGAGTGCAAGTTCTTAAAGAGTGTTGGTCTACTGAAAGACGTGAAACGATTTCATTTCGCATCACACGGTACAAAATGTTGAATAACTCGCATTCATCATCTGGATTCATTCTTATTGTCTTTTAATGAGAGCCACTTCCAGATCAGTGTTCTCAGATCGATTAAGAAGATCAATAGATTTGATTTTCATATTGCTAATTGATAATTAGGATTGTCGCCTTAATTAATGCTACGTTACGTTTTTACCAATTATAACGGAAGATTTGTAATGAAGTAGAATTGAACAGAGATAATTGTTAGTAATTGGACGGCAAATTTATATATTGGAATTGCAATCAGCAAAGCTTAGAGATCATTGTTGTTATTGCATCTGATTGTGATAAGTTTGAAATAACATTTTAATTGCTAAATCTGCAGATTGAATCGATGCATCTTAAGCAGATCGACCAAATTAATGATAGTTGGCATTGGAAGTAAACGCGCTCGGTTTCCCAGACTGTTGGAGAAAAGACTTCAGATCTCTTGAAAACCCTTTTCCTCCTCTAATTTAGTGCAGGGTTAAAAGGGTAATTTTCTTTGTTACCATTCACAGTGTCAACCTTATCTTTGGTATTATGTGCATAAATGAAGTACGCTCAGTGAAAACGATACATGTACGAACGGGAAGAAATCAGCAGCAGCATTACAAAGAGAGAGAGAGAGAGAGAGAGACGAAACCGTAGCAGCAGTATTGGTTGAAAACAAATATGCTCAGTCAAACCAACACAACATTTACGAACAGAAAGAAATCAGCAGAGAGACAGACAGAGAGATGAAACATTAATTACCATTAAATAGTACAATCTTACATTAAATTATGCGCCAACAAAAAGGGGGATAATGCTTAGGACGCTGCATGTCATCCCTTTTGGTCATCTCTATCTGATTAGCATTTTTTTTTTCGAACATACTGGCGCTTCAGGGATGGCAGAAGACCAAATGCTCTTTCATCTTATTATGGCCGCAATCTATTACAATTCATATCGAGCTAACTTTTCAAGGGTCATTGATTTTTCATACAACCAGATGTGGGGGGGGGCGTAATGGGCCTAATGGATACCATTGTGGACTATGAAATCAGCTATGCTGAGTTCAAATCAATTGTGGTAATTTAATACTGTTAATAAAGGCATGAACCCACAATTCCCCACCCCACTTATCATTAAACTAGCAACTTGGGTTCAATGATTCGTATACAATGAATTGTTAACAAATAGCCATTGTTTCAGCATTAAATAACCCTAAAAAGAATTGATATTCTGTTATTTGCTTGTCTTTTTTTACTCATGAGTCACCACTTATCAAGGCCAAATGCTACTCGAGGATAGATGGATCGTCAGTTGAATGATGAAGAATACTATGAGAGGATTGAAAATAATGAATGAGTAGCAGTGTTAAATTAACATTTATTTTCTTTCTTTATCAACAACAGAACAACTAACAAAAGTGGAATGCCCTTTTTTAAAATTCTAAACGTTTTTAAAAAATCAGCCATGTTTATTTAAAATAATGCAAATTATTAATTTTGTAATGGGGATTTTTTTTAAAAAATCAACTCAAACCAAACTTAACCATACAAAAGAAATATTCATATATGCTGAGAAAAAATATTTTTTTAATATTTGTTAAATTACCCAGATGTTGTAATGTCTGATTTTTTAGATCCTAAAGAAATATGTAACAATTTGGCCAAGTGTTAAATATTGTTTGGTACTAATATTGTTGGTCAACTAGTAATTATTAGAGAACTATGTTCACATAGAGATGTTACCACGTAAACAGGATGTGAGGGTCAGCTGGGTTCAGGCGGTTAACTCTTCAGGACAACAGCCTGGCCCGAGAACGTTAGCTATGAGGAAATGATGTCAGACGACCGATCAGGAGAGCATGAAAAGTGGGAGCCTGCCATGAGATAGCACGGCGAGCAGACCTTAAAGGCGATGTTTAAAGGTGAGTTAGAATGAAGCACTGCACTTCGAACAAGGGTCACATTTCTTCATTTCTCTTTGTCCCATTTCTTCATTTCTCTTTGCCACATTTCTTCATTTCTCTTTGCCACATTTCTTCATTTCTCTTTGTCCCATTTCTTCATTTCTCTTTGCCACATTTCTTCATTTCTCTTTGTCCCATTTCTTCATTTCTCTTTGCCACATTTCTTCATTTCTCTTTGCCACATTTCTTCATTTCTCTTTGCCACATTTCTTCATTTCTCTTTGCCACATTTCTTCATTTCTCTTTGCCACATTTCTTCATTTCTCTTTGTCCCATTTCTTCATTTCTCTTTGTCCCATTTCTTCATTTCTCTTTGCCACATTTTTTCATTTCTCTTTGCCACATTTCTCCATTTCTCTTTGCCACATTTCTTCATTTCTCTTTGGCACATTTCTTCATTTCTCTTTGTCCCATTTCTTCATTTCTCTTTGCCACATTTCTCCATTTCTCTTTGCCACGTTTCTTCATTTCTCTTTGCCACATTTCTTCATTTCTCTTTGCCACATTTCTTTATTTCTCTTTGCCACATTTCTTCATTTCTCTTTGCCACATTTCTTTATTTCTCTTTGCCACATTTCTCCATTTCTCTTTGCCACGTTTCTTCATTTCTCTTTGCCACGTTTCTTCATTTCTCTTTGCCACGTTTCTTCATTTCTCTTTGCCACGTTTCTTCATTTCTCTTTGCCACGTTTCTTCATTTCTCTTTGCCACATTTCTCCATTTCTCTTTGCCACATTTCTTCATTTCTCTTTGCCACATTTCTCCATTTCTCTTTGCCACATTTCTCCATTTCTCTTTGCCACATTTCTTCATTTCTCTTTGCCACATTTCTTCATTTCTCTTTGCCACATTTCTCCATTTCTCTTTGCCACATTTCTCCATTTCTCTTTGCCACATTTCTTCATTTCTCTTTGCCACATTTCTTCATTTCTCTTTGCCACATTTCTCCATTTCTCTTTGCCACATTTCTCCATTTCTCTTTGCCACATTTCTCCATTTCTCTTTGCCACGTTTCTCCATTTCTCTTTGCCACGTTTCTTCATTTCTCTTTGCCACGTTTCTTCATTTCTCTTTGCCACGTTTCTCCATTTCTCTTTGCCACGTTTCTTCATTTCTCTTTGCCACATTTCTTTATTTCTCTTTGCCACATTTTTTCATTTCTCTTTGCCACATTTCTTTATTTCTCTTTGCCACATTTCTCCATTTCTCTTTGCCACGTTTCTTCATTTCTCTTTGCCACATTTCTTCATTTCTCTTTGCCACATTTCTTTATTTCTCTTTGCCACATTTCTTCATTTCTCTTTGCCACATTTCTTTATTTCTCTTTGCCACATTTCTCCATTTCTCTTTGCCACGTTTCTTCATTTCTCTTTGCCACGTTTCTTCATTTCTCTTTGCCACGTTTCTTCATTTCTCTTTGCCACGTTTCTTCATTTCTCTTTGCCACATTTCTCCATTTCTCTTTGCCACATTTCTTCATTTCTCTTTGCCACATTTCTCCATTTCTCTTTGCCACATTTCTCCATTTCTCTTTGCCACATTTCTTCATTTCTCTTTGCCACATTTCTTCATTTCTCTTTGCCACATTTCTCCATTTCTCTTTGCCACATTTCTCCATTTCTCTTTGCCACGTTTCTCCATTTCTCTTTGCCACGTTTCTTCATTTCTCTTTGCCACGTTTCTTCATTTCTCTTTGCCACGTTTCTTCATTTCTCTTTGCCACGTTTCTTCATTTCTCTTTGCCACGTTTCTTCATTTCTCTTTGCCACGTTTCTTCATTTCTCTTTGCCACGTTTCTTTATTTCTCTTTGCCACATTTCTTCATTTCTCTTTGCCACATTTCTTCATTTCTCTTTGCCACGTTTCTTCATTTCTCTTTGCCACGTTTCTCCATTTCTCTTTGCCACGTTTCTCCATTTCTCTTTGCCACGTTTCTTCATTTCTCTTTGCCACGTTTCTTCATTTCTCTTTGCCACGTTTCTTCATTTCTCTTTGCCACGTTTCTCCATTTCTCTTTGCCACGTTTCTTCATTTCTCTTTGCCACGTTTCTTCATTTCTCTTTGCCACGTTTCTTCATTTCTCTTTGCCACGTTTCTTTATTTCTCTTTGCCACATTTCTTCATTTCTCTTTGCCACATTTCTTCATTTCTCTTTGCCACGTTTCTTCATTTCTCTTTGCCACGTTTCTCCATTTCTCTTTGCCACGTTTCTTCATTTCTCTTTGCCACGTTTCTTCATTTCTCTTTGCCACGTTTCTTCATTTCTCTTTGCCACGTTTCTCCATTTCTCTTTGCCACGTTTCTTCATTTCTCTTTGCCACGTTTCTTCATTTCTCTTTGCCACATTTCTTCATTTCTCTTTGCCACATTTCTTCATTTCTCTTTGCCACATTTCTCCATTTCTCTTTGCCACGTTTCTTCATTTCTCTTTGCCACATTTCTTCATTTCTCTTTGCCACATTTCTTCATTTCTCTTTGCCACATTTCTTCATTTCTCTTTGCCACATTTCTTCATTTCTCTTTGCCACATTTCTCCATTTCTCTTTGCCACATTTCTTCATTTCTCTTTGCCACCAGTCGTCGTTATAAGCAAACACGAACACAGCTAAATAAAACCGATCTTCTTCTATTGAGAATGTTTTCTTTGATTAATTTCGTTTGTGTTGGTTGTACCAGACTTTGATTCTAGATCGACAATCTCCTACCAGGAAGATCACTGCGAGATGCTGGTACATCGGAACACACTTTGAAGAATGCAGGTATGATTTTGAATTATACTGATTGTAAGATGTAGGTTACGTTACGATGTGTAACACAAGAAGGAATAGGTAACAATATGGCCAACCATCACTGATGGTCGACCAAGAATATAGGGACAGTATATGATTCCAACAACAACAATAACAACAACAACAACAACAATAACAAACAGACAATTAATGCTCAGTCAGTGATCATGTATGTTACTGACCAATGGATAAAGGTGGAAAGTATTAGTATTGTTGTATACCTGCGCCAATCGAATAGTATAGATGCTGCCGGGGTTGATGTCATGTTCCTGGTACTTTCTCTTTGAACAGTGACTGAAACTCATGGAAGCGGAAAGAAAAACAAACTACAAACTATATTTGATTGCACTTAATTATGGGTCCATTTCTTTATCTATAATGTGCTGCTAAGTGTCTTAGCAGGGGTTTAAACGCCCCTATCTATCCAGATATTAACTTCCAATATGTTTCTTTTGATAACGTTCAAACTGTAACTGTCCATATCTTCAATTTTTTTTTATATTAAGGCATATGACTAAACCAACCAATCAGACATTCACTGACCCTGGGGTCAAATCTTGTCAATCATACCTAATACTATTTGTCTATCTACAGAGGGTGTCTAAGTGCTCCTATCTATCCGGATCTTAATTTACATGTTTCTCGGATTAAAGTTTAACTGCAACTGTCTATATCTTCAAATGCGTATATACTACTACTACTACTACTACTACTATTATTATTATTATTCCTACTACTACTACTACATCATCATCATCATCATCAGTTTAACGTCTTTATCTCCCTTGGTTAGAGGTTCAACATTTTCTAGTAGCTTGCAATCCAAGACTGTCTTGAGGATCGATTCCGTTTAAATTCCATTGTCGACGATGTTTGTTGATGGCTTGCCTCCAAGTTTTCTTGGGTCATCCGACTTTCCTCCGGTCTTCCATCTCAAGATCTCTGCATGTGTTTATCCAAGAACCGCTCCTCTAATGTAGCCGAATGACCGTCAGGAGCTCATCAATATTCGCTATATTTAACCTCACCAACAGGGTATTAGAGCTGACTAATATTTAACAGGGTATTAGAGCTGACTAATATTTAACAGGGTATTAGAGCTGACTAATATTTAACAGGGTATTAGAGCTGACTAATATTTAACAGGGTATTAGAGCTGACTAATATTCAACAGGGTATTAGAGCTGACTAATATTTAACAGGGTATTAGAGCTGACTAATATTTAACAGGGTATTAGAGCTGACTAATATTTAACAGGGTATTAGAGCTGACTAATATTTAACAGGGTATTAGAGCTGACTAATATTTAACAGGGTATTAGAGCTGACTAATATTTAACAGGGTATTAGAGCTGACTAATATTCAACAGGGTATTAGAGCTGACTAATATTTAACAGGGTATTAGAGCTGACTAATATTTAACAGGGTATTAGAGCTGACTAATATTTAACAGGGTATTAGAGCTGACTAATATTTAACAGGGTATTAGAGCTGACTAATATTTAACAGGGTATTAGAGCTGACTAATATTTAACAGGGTATTAGAGCTGACTAATATTTAACAGGGTATTAGAGCTGACTAATATTTAACAGGGTATTAGAGCTGACTAATATTTAACAGGGTATTAGAGCTGACTAATATTTAACAGGGTATTAGAGCTGACTAATATTTAACAGGGTATTAGAGCTGACCAAATCAACCAATACACTAGGTGAAGCAAGAGTAAAACCTTGTGAGTAATGTCTAAGTAAACTAAGTAATGTCTAAGTAAACTAAGTAATGTCTAAGTAACATAAGTAATGTCTAAGTAAACTAAGTAATGTCTAAATAAACTAAGTAATGTCTAAGTAAACTAAGTAATGTCTAAATAAACTTTTGTCTTTTGCAATCATTCGACTCTCAACTTCGAAATCATATCTAGCCGGATTCGTGTGAGGAAACCGCATTAAAATTGATCTAACGTTCTCCTGTTTTTCATCTTTTACCTTTTGCTGCGTGTGTTTGAACAATTTTCCGCGTGAAGCTTTTAAACATGTCACCTGCAAGAAAGTCTGCAGTTTTTCATTTATCTGATAACGACCTATTTTCCACTGAAAGATCACGAAATGTTAATTAACAAACGATAATGAAAAAATGAAAAACTAATTAAAATGAAAAGAGCTTATGAATATAAAATTCGAAGAGAAACACAGAATGGAAAGATGAACAAAAGTAGAAATTTGAAACATTTCATCATAATAAACCAGGCTTAGGGTTAGGGTTAGTAATAAACCTGGCTTAGGGTTAGGGTTAGTAATAAACCTGGCTTAGGTTTAGGATTAGGATTGGAGTTGAGAATAAAACTTGACTTAGGGTTACGGTTAGTTATAAACCAGGCTTAGGGTCAGTGATAAACCTGGCTTAGGGTTAGGGTTGGGGTTGGGGTTAGTAATAAACCTGGCTTAGGGTAAGGGTTAGGGTTGGGGTTAGTAATAAACCTGGCTTAGGGTAAGGGTTAGGGTTGGGGTTAGTAATAAACCTGGCTTAGGGTAAGGGTTAGGGTTGGGGTTAGTAATAAACCTGGCTTAGGGTAAGGGTTAGGGTTGGGGTTAGTAATAAACCTGGCTTAGGGTAAGGGTTAGGGTCGGGGTTAGTAATAAACCTGGCTTAGAGTTAAGGTTAGTTATAAAACTGGCTTAGGGTAAGGTTAGTTATAAACCTGGGTTAGGGTTAGAGTTAGGGTTAGTAATAAACCTCGGTTAGGGTTAGGGTTGGAGTTAGTAATAAACCTGGCTAAAAGGGTTAGGGTTAGTAATAAACCTGGGTTAGGGTGAGGGTTAGTAATAAACCTAGCTTAGGGTTAGGGTTAGGGTTGGGGGTTAGCAATAAACCTAGCTTAAGGTTAGGGTTAAGGTTAGTAATATACCTGGCTTAGATTTAGGGTTAGTAATTAACGTGACTTAGGGTAAGGGTTAGTAATGAACCTGGCTTAGAGTTAGGGTTAGTGTTAGGGTTAGTAATAAACCTTGCTTACGGTTAGGGTTAGTAATAAACCTGGCTTAGGTTTAGGGTTAGGGTTTGGGTTAGTAATAAACCTGGCTTAGGGTTGGGGTTAGTAATAAACCTGGCTTAGGGTTAGGGTGAGGATTAGTAATGAACCTGGCTTAGGGTTAGGATTAGTAATAAACCTGGCTTAGGGTTGGGGTTAGGGTTAGTAATAAACCTGGTTTAGGGTTAGTAATAAACCTGGGTTAGGGTTAGTAATAAACCTGGGTTAGGGTTAGTAATAAACTTGGGTTAAGGTTAGGATTAGTAATAAACCTGGTTTAGAGTTACGGTTAGTAATAAACCTTGCTTAGTGTTAGGGTTAGTTATAAACATGGATTAGGGTTAGGGTTAGGGTTAGTTATAAACCTGGTTAGGGTTAGTTATAAACCTGGATTAGGGTTAGGGTCAGGGGTAGTTATAAACATGGATTAGGGTTAGGTTTAGGGTTAGTTATAAACATGGATTATGGTTAGGGTTAGGGTGTGTTATAAACCTGGATTAGGGTTAGCGTTAGTTATAAACATGGATTAGGGTTAGGTTTCGGGTTAGTTATAAACCTGGTTAGGGTTAGTTATAAACCTGGATTAGGGTTAGGGTTAGGGGTAGTTATAAACATGGATTAGGGTTAGGTTTAGGGTTAGTTATAAACATGGATTATGGTTAGGGTTAGGGTGTGTTATAAACCTGGATTAGGGTTAGCGTTAGTTATAAACATGGATTAGGGTTAGGGTTAGTTATAAACCTGGATTCGGGTTAGGGTTAGGGTTAGTTATAAACATTGATTAGGGTTAGGGTTAGGGTTAGTTATAAACCTGGATTAGGATTAGTGTAAGTAATAAACCTGGCTTAGGATTAGGGTTAGTTATAAACCTGGCTTAGAGTAAGGGTTAGGGTTAGTAATAAACCTGGTTTAGGGTTAGTAATAAACCTGGTTTAGGGTTAGTAATAAACTTGGCTTAGGGTTAGGATTAGTAATAAACCTGGTTTAGGGTTATGGTTAGTAATAAACCTTGCTTATTGTTAGGGTTAGTTATAAACCTGGCTTCGGGTTAAGGTTAGTAATAAACCTGGGTTAGGGTTAGTAATGAACTTAGCTTAGGGTTAGGTTTAGTAATAAACCTGGCTTAGTGTTAGGGTTAGGGTTAGTAATAAACTTTATTTAGGGTTACCGTTAGCAATTAACTTGGCTTAGGGTTAGAGTTAGTAATAAACCTGGCTGAAATGAAACATTAATATAAGTTCATGAGAAATAGATGCGTAAGATATTTAGTTTTGAAAGAAAAGGAAAGTGAAAATATGTTATAGCAACACAAATTGAATTACTGTTTAATAATAGGTGAAACGAATTGAACACATAAACACTACACTGCGACCATCGATAATAGCTTTCTAATAAAAATTGAATTTATTCATCATTCTGTTAACCAATTTCAGCAATTGTTTTACGGAAATTCTGGCACATTATGATAACATCATTTGATTGATTTAGAATTGATTGTTGTGAATCGTTTGTAGAGTCATTAACGAGGCGTTCAAAATCACTAACTGAGGGAGAAAACGAAATTATGATAAAGGAAACGGTGCAATTGCTCGAAAAATAAGTCGTCATATGGATAATGTAAAAAGAGTTCTGAAGGACACGTCCCAGGGAAGATACGATCAGATGCTGAAATATCCAAGACTGTGGCTAATAGAGATTTGAGGAATATTGGTCGTTACTCCGTAGGAAACTGGGACAATCAAGCAAATCAATCTTCACAGTAGCTGCGTGTCCTGACTTACCAAAATAAACAAGGAATGCAATTCTTCAAACAATGGCTTCTGTCAAGACACAAAAAATTAAAAATGGAATGGACAAAAGAAATATATGACGATGGATATGAGTAAGGTTCTTTTCACTGATAAGACCCGGACTACCCTTGATAGACCTGATGGCTGGGAAAAACGATGGATGTATTCCGAGGATGAGAGTTGTAATGGAAGGAGGGTGTTGATCTCTTCCTTACATTTATCGCACGAAATGAATTGAATGAACAACAACCGAGTAACAGGCAACAAAAAAGGGTTTATTTAACAGAGGGTTGGAACTGTGTCCCAGTGAAGAAAAAAGGCTGCCAGGTCGTCAGCAAATATATTCCCAGTGGAGATGGCTGCTGCTGGAACGATGCAGGGGAAATGCAGGAGAGAGATGTTTCTTCATTGCTGGCCGATTTCTCTCCGCTGAATTCTTCAACTGACCAGGTGGTAGAAAATAGTCCATGAGGGGACAGTTGATATCAATACGCTCTGCAAGCCGATTGGTCAGTGTATGACCAATTTGCTCACAGGGGACGAGAAGAAATAGATCCTATTTCAGTCTGTTACAGAGTCACCATCATTTGAGAATCGTTTAAAAGGGTGAAGTCATGATATGGGCAGGTATCATTGGAGATAGACTTGTTACTCCTATAAGAGCGCCCAAAGAAGTAAAACAATAACGTCTGCTGTCTATTGCAATCTTGAGAGAATCTCTTGTACTTTGGCTAGATTTCATGAGTCTTGCTTTACTAAGGGACTTTTTTATGCACGAAAAGGCTCCTTCTCACTCTGCCGATGCCACTCAAGCATTGTTGGCATCTTTGGGAATCTAAGGTACAAAGTTGCTGATCTGGCCTCCATGTTCCCCAAATTTAAACCCAATAGAAAACTTTTGGTCTATCATCAAACGATGACGTCATTTTTCTGTCTAAATCGGACTCATGGGAAGCCATTAATACTGCAGCAAAGGCAGTGCCATCAGCCACTGTTAAAAAGTTGACTGATTCAGTCAATAAAAGACTTTTTGAAGTGATAAAGGTACATGGTGTTTATGTGGGTAAATAAGGTATTTGTTCATTATATTTATTGAACTATATATTATTTTTTATTTAATTATATCAATTATCTTTTATTTAATTATAAAATTCAATTGTTTAATGCAACAGTCATTTATTTATTATTTATTTTCACTAATAAACGTTGATTTTGGTTGTTTTAATTGAAAAGCTATTACCGTTAGTCGGTAAACATTTTGTGATTTCAACAAATATTTTATTTTGCAAATACAAGCTATGAATAGTTTATGCTTAGCTTTTTAGCAACACATTTATAACAGAGTGCTAGATTAAGTATGAAAGATTTTCCGAAGTTGATAAAGAACTGGTCGCAGTGTTTTATCAAACCTAGAGGATTAGAAATCAACTCAGCAAGTATCTATGGTAGATGATATAAGAAACGGGCAAATATTAACATTCCCTTTTACAGGGAGGTGATAGATTCCTGCCCGATGTCAAAAATATTAACAAAAAATAGTTATTTCTTAATTTTCCATGACTCAATTTCGGAAAATCTTTCACAGGTAATCTAGTACTATTGGGTTTAAATTTGGGGAACATGGAGGCCAGATCAATAACTTTGTACCTTTTGATTCTCAAAGATGCCAAGAATGCTTGAGTGGCATGGACAGAGTGAGAAAGAGCATTGTCGTGCATAAAACCAAAGTCCCTTAGTAAAGCAAGACTCATGAAATCTAGCCAAAGTACAAGAGATTCTCTCAAGATTGCAATAGACAGCAGACGTTATTTTGACTCCTCTATGCGCTCTTATAGGATTAACAAGTCTATCTCCAATGATACCTGCCCATATCATGACTTCTCCACGGTATCTATGATAGATGATATCAGAAATGGGCAAATATTAACATTCCCTTTTACAGGGAGGTGATAGATTACTGACTGATGTCAAAAATATTAAACATACATTTGTTTTGTTTTAATATTCTGAATATCCTTACATTTTGTGACATAATAAAATACAATATTTTATTTTACAACAATATCAATTTAAAAATCTAAATGGATTGCTTTCATTTTTTTTGGTTTGTGATACGGGTTTAAAAAGTAAGAGTTGGTGCGATGTTTGGAAGTCACTGAAGGTGAATTGACTTCTCGCAGAATAGGGAGAGATTTTTCAAACCGGTGGAGGAAATTATTTTTTTGCAGCAAAAGGATTATAAAAAAAAAAAATGTTTGCTGGCATAAATCATACTTTTCCCACCGAAAGAAACGGGATTGATCTCAGTCAGAGCCTCCATTAGGGAAATTACTACAATATATTGCCATGCTAGCATCTTGTGAAATCATCAGCATTAACAAGCAATAACAATGGCGTCATCTACATAAAATTAGCTACACACAGCAGCAACAACAACAATGGCGAGCTCCAATCATCAGCATCATCTACATAAAATTAGCTACACACAGCAGCAACAACAACTATGGCGAGCCGCAATAACTAGCAACGTCTACATAAAATCAGCTGTGCACAGCAATAAAAAATATGCTGAGCAGCAATCATCAGCATCGTCAACATAAAACTGGTGATAATCTCACATACACATATTTCTACCAGCGAACTTTTCTATTCACAGAAAAATAGCATATGAGACATGTACATACACTTCTTACATTAACAATTGAATGCAGTGTCTTACAAAAACACTCATACTAAAACAACACAGCATGAACACATGCATACAAAAAAAAGAACATCTCTTTCTCTTAATAAAATATTGTTATCTTTACAATCATTGTTTGTCTGTGGTTTGATCATTTGAATTTGATTCTATTTTTGTTTGTCGTCTAGTTTAGAAGGTCAGTAACACTTCCGGAAAGGGAAATACATAAACTTATACTTTTCATTTACAATTCGAAACAAAGCATTTCTTTATTTACTTTTGGTATCTTTTCAAGAAACATTTACATAAAAATATCCAATAGTTATTTAAGAAAATGTCAAATCAGACATGAATAAAAACAAAATGGCGAATTGTTGATCTACTGAACGTGATGTCAGCAAAGGTGTAAGCCTATTGTAAACAACCGGTCGTGACTGAGCACCCAGCCATGAGTTGTATTAATCCGAAAAAATAAAAACACCGTTTTGTTAAACACGAATTATCTCCTCTTATTGTTGTCACGTTAACTCCTTTCATTTTTAGTTTTTAACACGAGTCATGGTACACGAGATGACACATTCAGCTATCTCGTCAGTGTCATGGCTTTTGTTACACTATGTCCACAAGTTGCTATCTAAAAGACTTCTAGAATTCAACGTACACGGTTCAATTTCAGTAAGTGAACACTGAAAAATCTTCCAGGATCAAATATTTTTACAAGTTACGATCTAAAAGACTTCTAGAATTCAACGTAGACGGTTCAATTTCAGTAAACAAACACTGAACAATATTCCAGGATCAAATATTTTTACAAGTTGCGATCTAAAAGACTCCTAGAATTCAACATGCACGGTTCAATTTCAGTAAGCAAACACTGGACAATCTTCCAGGATCAAATATTTTTACAAGTTACGATCTAAAAGACTTTTAGAATTCAACGTACACGGTTCAATTTCAGTAAGTGAACACTGAACAATCTTACAGGATCAAATATTTTTACAAGTTGCGATCTAAAAAACTTCTAGAATTCAACGTACACGGTTCAATTTCAGTAAGCAAACACTGAACAATCTTCCAGGATCAAATATTTTTACAAGTTACGATCTAAAAGACTTTTAGAATTCAACGTACACGGTTCAATTTCAGTAAGTGAACACTGAACAATCTTCCAGGATCAAATATTTTTACAAGTTGCGATCTAAAAGGCTTCTAGAATTCAACGTACACGGTTCAATTTCAGTAAGCAAACACTGAACAATCTTCCAGGATCAAATATTTTTACAAGTTACGATCTAAAAGACTTTTAGAATTCAACGTACACGGTTCAATTTCAGTAAGTGAACACTGAACAATCTTCCAGGATCAAATATTTTTACAAGTTGCGATCTAAAAGACTCCTAGAATTCAACATACACGGTTCAATTTCAGTAAGCGAACACTGAACAATCTTCCAGGATCAAATATTTTTACAAGTTGCGATCTAAAAGACTCCTAGAATTCAAACGTACACGGTTCAATTTCAGTAAGTGAACACTGAACAATCTTCCAGGATCAAATATTTTACATAATTACGATAACACTATGAATTTATTGTGTTTGTATAAACAATATCAAAGTAAATTTCCATGTTATCTATGGAAAATTACTTGAAATAGATATTCAGTTCATTTTTCTATACACGACAAACTAACACACAGACATACTTGCTCAACTTTATATATTAGAAGACATATATCCAGCTGGTTAACTTTTTTTTAATAAATAGTTTGTATTCAATGCAGAAGCGCTCTATACACTAAAGAGCAGAGCAATAATAATAATAATAATAATAATAATAATAATAATAATAATAATAATAATAATAAAATGATAATAATAATAATAATAATAATAATAATAATAAAATGATAATAATAATAATAATAATAAAATGATAATAATAATAATAATAATAAAATGATAATAATAATAATAATAATAATAATAATAATAATAATAATAACAATAATAATAATAATAATAATAAAATGATAATAATAATAATAATAAAATGATAATAATAATAATAATAATAATAATAATAATAATGATAATAATAATAATAATAATAATAATAATAATGATAATAATAATAATAATAATAATGATAATAATAATTTTATTTTATTAGTTTATTTTTTTTAAATTATTATTAGTAGTAGTACGAATAAAGTTATTAAAGCTGCTGCCAATAGTGTGTCAAAGCTACTCGGAATAGAAAAACGGAAAAAAGAAGTAAAGAAAAGTCCTGGTGGTGGAAAAGTTTAAATGGACAGATAAAACAACTCAGAAAGGATTTAAATAAAGTGCAAGCTGTCGGAAATGGCAAGCTCAAAAGTCAGAATGCTTGTGAAAGACTAATCTATAAGTTCAACATACACTGAAAAGGTTTCAAGTGTGTAATTGAAGAACTGAAACAGCGTGCCCTAGCTAAAACTTCGAAAGTTAAACGTTACAGCGACAGAACTGAGCAGTATCAGCAAAACAGACTTTTCAAGAACAACCAGAAACTTCTTTTTGAACAACTAGAAGGAATTGAAAGAGGGAATGACGTTATACCTGATGCTGACCAATCTCGTGCATTCTGGAAAGGCATTTGGGAAAAGGACGTAAAACATCAAGACGGTGCAGAATGGATCAAAGATATTGAAAGAGAGGTGTTCTCTAGAGTAGAACGACAAACGAATCTAGCAATCACTGTTTAGATGCTGAGAGAGAGGGTTAAAAAGCTTTCAAATTGGAAAGCACCCGGACCTGATAGAGTTCACGGATACTGGTTTAAAAACCTTCCGGCTCTTCACCCATTTCTTGCAGCAATGATAAATGGATGTTTGACGACAGGTAGCTTCCCTGAATGGCTGACAAAGGACACCTCAGTCTTGATCATAAAAAATAAAACAAAAGGGGGCGAAGTGACAAACTTTAGACCAATCACTTGCCTCTTAGATATGTGGAAACTTTTCATTTGTCTGAAAATATGTATGGTCATTTGGACTAAAACAATTTGCTGCCTGAGGAACAAAAAGGCTGCCGAAAAAGATCACATGGCACTAAAGATCAGCTTCTGATCGATAAAATGGTCCTGAGAAACTGCAAACCTTGCCATGATTATAAGAAAACATTTGATATGGTTCCCCATTCATGGATACACAAGTACTTGGAGATTTTCAGAATATCCCCCAACAGTCAAACAGCTTTAAAGAACAGCATGAAGAATTGGGAAACCAATTTAACTTCAGGAGGTGTTGCATTAGGTAAAGTGAAAATAAGGAGAAGGATTTTCCATGGCGATAGTCTTTCCCCTTAGCTTTTTGTCATTAGTTTGATCCCGATGACACTTCTCTTACGTAATGTGAAGGCAGGATATGAACTTGGGAAAGGGCGTCCTACAGTAAACCACTTACTATTCATGGATGACCTTAAAGATTTTGGAAAGAATAAAAACCAATTTGATACCCTAATGAATACAGTTAGATTATTTAGTGACGACATACGAATAGAATTTGGCATCACCAAATGTGCTATTCTTGTTATAAAAAGAGGTAAACTTGTTCACTCAGGTGGCTTTGAACTCCCAACAACAGATCTGATAAAGAATGTTGGCAGTGAAAGGAGCTACAAATAGTTGGGAATCTTGGAGGCAGATAACATTAAAAACAAGGAAATGAAAAGTCAGGTCACAGTTGAGTACAACAGAAGAGTAGGAAGTATTCTTAAATCACACCTCCACAGTCGAAATACAATCTATGCTATCAATATCAGAGAAGTAGCTATCATTCGATATACTGCTGGTATTCTTGACTTAAATGTAGATGAATTAAAATGTTTGGACACCAAAACACGGAAATTGCTTACAATTTATGGAGCTTTTGCAAAGAAAGGAGATGCAGATCGATTGTATCTACCTAGAAAAGAAAGTGGTCGAGGTTTACTTGGTGTTGAAGATGATGTGAATATAAAAATATTTCTGAAAGTAATTAGAGTCTTCTTCGTGAAGTGAAAAGAGAGGAAATACTAAGAACTGGGGTGAAAAAGAATCAAAAATTGCAAGAGAACAGATTAAAATTATTTGGAAAGAAACTACACAGTGTATTCTTTAAGAATACTGCATTTAGAGATAATGACAGCTGGAATTGTTTGGTCAGGGGTGATCTCAAAAGATTTATCGAGAGCAATTTAATGGAAGCCGAGGAACAACCACTCGCATTAGGTCCATCAAACATTACATTGACAAAACTGCAGAATCACCGATATTCCGATTGTGTAATGAAAGGGAAGAAACCTTAGCGCATTTTGTGTCTGAATGGCCAATGCTAGCACAACATTAATATAAAAAAATGGAGACACAACAAAGTCGCTAAGGTACTACACTGGAATATATGAAAACTTTCTGAATTGGACCACAATGAGAAGTGGTATGAACATAAGCCAGAAGTGATATAGGAGAACGACAATATCAAACTTCTTTGGGGCATGCGGATACAAACGGTTACGGTTCTTGAACATTTCAAACCTTAGTTAATCTTTATAAACAAAAACAAGAGAACTTGCTTAATCATTCCCTTCGAACAGGAAAACATAAATACATATCAAGACCTAAAATGGGTATTAGTTAGACTATGGAAATGTAAAGAAGTCAAGGTGATTCCCATTGTAATTGGAATGTTTGGAACCATAACGAAAAGCCACTATAAATAGATTAAACAAATTGACGAGACAATTTATTTTCTAATTCTACAAAAGGATTGCCTGTTAGGAACGGTGAAAGCATTAAGGTACAGCTTGAATATTTAAAATCAAGGGAATTGACTTGATGTTCAAAAAGAAAAATCCAACTAAAAACATCCAAAAGTTGAGACTGCTATGAAATAATAATAATAATAATAATAATAATAATAATAATAATAATAATAATAATAATAATAATAATAATAATAATAATAATGTTTATATCAACATGTCAAGGTTTTATCAAAGTCAAGTCATTGAAACCAAGATTTAATTCAATGTAAAATGCAGGTGGCTCTGATGTGACCATCGGTCGAAAATTTAACATGTTGATATTAGCCTTAATGGTGTTATTATATTATCATTTTACTAACCAGCAGAACCAGAGAAAGAGTCTATCAGGCATGTATAAGCAGTGTGATGATGTATGGAAGTTAAACCTAACAAGTGAGGGTTGAAGACATGCGTTGCATGGAGATAAATGATATGAGAATGATATAATGAATGTGTAATGTGAGTCTTAAAGACAAGCTTAGACCTAATGACCTCAGAGGAAAATTAAATCAGGACAGTATAGAGAGATGTGTGCAGAACAGGAGACTTTGTTGGTCACATTGAAAGAATGGATGGAGTGCTTGGATCAGGAGATGTAGAACAGTTGAGGTAGCAAGTTCAGTTTGCAGGAAAACATGGGAAGAAGTGATAAGGATGGATTTGAAAGAAAGAGGGATAAATAAAGACCTGGACAGAGATAGGTTAGTATGTAAATCAATCTTTTAAATCATCCAACACATGCCAGCATGGAAAACAAACGTTGAATCGATGATGATGATGATGATGATGATGATGATGATGATGATGATGATGATGATGATGATGATTCACTAGTTCTTGCATAAGTCATTACCAGTGATCGTTCACTGGTAAAACACAGGTGGTGTTCTCTGGAATCTGAATGACAACATCTCCTCAGATTTCCAGTACTCTTCACTTCTTTCGATCAACATTGCAATTTCACTTTGTGCTTTCGCACCAGCTGTTTACGATTGAGTTCTCATCGATAATGGCGTATGGCTTTCTCTGGAATTTGAGTGGCAATAAGCCTTCTAAAGATTCCAATACTCTCTATGCTCTTCCAGTTGAGGCTAGAGTATGCTATCTGTCCTTAGTCTTTCCATCCTCTGATACCTTCCACGGCCATTTTCTGTAGTACCAACCAATGCGATTAGAGAGGGGGGGGGGGGGGTAAGATCATAAGAATGTTCTTATATGTCCACCCGGACAGTGTCTGTTCCCTTGGGTTTCTCTTAATATGGTCCATCTATATTTCTAGTCATGTTTACGAAAAGCTATTTTATTTCAACTTACGTCACTTGGCTATCTGGGTTGGTTTCCGCACTCTATAATTTTTCTTAATATTCAAGCTGTTTTCATGAATGCCATGATTTGTATGGTGTCAGTTATCCCTTTGCTTACAATTTATCCTACACTTTTTTCCAGATTGTTCCTACAATTATATTGGTATTATGGTAGTTTTCTTCATGTTCCATATTCCGTTCAGTTCTCTAGCAACCACTTCATTTCACCCTGTGAACTGCTGGGACGGCGAAATCTACTATTTGGCAGTTTCTTTTTTCCTTCTTGTTGACAATTATCATGTCTGGTCTTCTTACCTGGGTGTGTTTGTTCGTTTGTATGTAAATGTCTGAGGATGTTATGCCTTTCATTTTCCAATACTGGCTACAGTTTGTGCCTGTGATATTTGTCTATGTGTTAAAAGTGCAGGCGTTTGCATAGTTCCCAGTGGACTACATTTCCAGCCAGTCATTACTATTTTTATCTTTATATTCTTTTTAAACTAGCTTCCTATTATATATATATATATATATATATATATATATATATATATGTGTGTGTGTGTGTGTGTGTGTGTGTGTGTGTTTGTTATTAAGTAAAGAGAAGAAAAAGAAAAGAGGTTTACATCGTTTGCAGATAATATGCATACTCACACATTCCCTCTCCACTTACTCAACCGGAATGGAAGTAAACTTTTAATTTCCTCAGTTATATTAAAAAAAAAGGGGCACCCAGTGTGAGATAACCATGTTTAAATGTTATGTTATTGTCCTTCCAGGCTTTCTTTTTCTGTTACCATATCTGTGTGTGATGGCATTGTACAACAGACACCAGACACCAGAAAGAAGCGATAATTTTTCATTAAATGAAAATGTCTCCACAAACGTTTTGAGACATTTTCATTTAACTAATTTTATGGGTTTTTTTTTATTTATGCAGATATTTTAAATATTAATTATCTTCTCTTCTGTCTGAATGATCTTTTCCTGAGTGGTTTATGTCTTCATCTTCATCCCTCTTCTCATCTCCCTCCCTCTTCTCATCTCCATCCCTCTTCTCATCTCCAGTTTCCTTCTCATCCCCCGGGAAGTTGTTATAACAAAAGTCAGCAAGACTAGTGTCATAATTGGTAAACTTACATGTACTTTTACATTAAACTGCAATATCTTAATTATCTTAGTGGCATAATTTAGTCACGTCGGAGTCACCAAATTTGTAGAGGAAAAACAAGATCAAAAGAAAGAATAACAAAGTCTATGCACTCCAAAATATAATATCAATTTATATTGGCAATTTGTTAGAACAACCAATCAAAAGGGTTAGTAGAAAATGAGAGTTCAGTGTTTCTTAGAATATTCCAAAGAGGAAATTGTTTAGTGAGTAAAAAGTTGAGTAGACATGTTTATTTCGGCTGTTGCCATGCGAGTTTGCATATGACAGTGTGTAAGTTCAGTAAACGATGTAGGCAGTGTTTGTATATATGCTTGCTTTTATTTAGTCAGTGTGCGAGTATATGGATGATCGTGTATGTGAGTGAGTTCAGTAAGCATGTGCATATGCTGTCACTGTGTGTTCAGTAGTTTGTAGACATTTCTTGTTGTGTGTGCCACGTGCCTTCAGCCAGTGTCCGATACTGGTTTAGTCACGTGCCTTCAGCCAGTGTCCGATACTGGTTTAGTCACGTGCCTTCAGCCAGTGTCCGATACTGGTTTAGTCACGTGCCTTCAGCCAGTGTCCGATACTGGTTTAGTCACGTGCCTTCAGCCAGTGTCCGATACTGGTTTAGTCACGTGCCTTCAGCCAGTGTCCGATACTGGTTTAGTCACGTGCCTTCAGCCAGTGTCCGATACTGGTTTAGTCACGTGCCTTCAGCCAGTGTCCGATACTGGTTTAGTCACGTGCCTTCAGCCAGTGTCCGATACTGGTTTAGTCACGTGCCTTCAGCCAGTGTCCGATACTGGTTTAGTCACGTGCCTTCAGCCAGTGTCCGATACTGGTTTAGTCACGTGCTCCCGTGTGTTAAGCCTGGAAGAAACTGGGAAAAGGAAGAGAGGGAGAACTGATATATTTCGTTTTTATATTTCGCGCAAAATATTGTAACATGTGGAAGCGAATATTCCTGCACTTCTGATTGGCTGAAAGAAGATGTTGATTGAGATCTTGTCCAATTGAGAGTCGATACCTTTAAACAACATTTGCTGGCTTCAAACTGAATTATGAAAGAGGAATTAACTCAGTATTCAAAAAGTTAAATTGAGTTAAATGTGTATAATATAATAATAAGTATAATATAAATGTGTATAATATAAATGTGTATAATATAAATGTGTTCTTCATTGACTGAACTAAAACTTGAATGACTAAATTTCAAGGGATGATTCCCATCTTTACAAAGGGAAACAAAATGAGTAGTTAGTCGATGCCAAATGTATATAGGACAGAGACCAGAGACATATTTTTAGATAGAGTGACATGTTTTCTTAAATGAGTTTTTTCTTCAAGAAGAGAGAGAGAGATGATGATGATGATGATGATGATGATGATGATGATGATGATGATGATGATGATGATGATGATGATGATGATATTGCAAGTGACGAGATTCTCATGACCCAAAGTATCGTCTACTGATTACGCACATGGAGGAACAAAGAAGAACATAGAAGCCTCTTACTGACTTGAGGGAATCTTTATTCATGGATGGTGGACGATCACTTTTCAAGTCGAGTTGACGATTGTGTTCTTTCAGAGAAGAGGAAGTGCAAGAGAGAATGCAGCAGTGAATGTTTCGAATGCGCCTCTCATTCCCTTCTATCCTTGAAAAGCTATTAGGCAATTATGTCTGTTAACAGTAGGTGTGCCAACAGTAATTTCAGTAAAAAAAAGTCTGCATCGCAAATCCAGATGCAAAAATCCAAAGGACAAAAAAAAAGGAGTTAAAATCCAGAAACACAAATCCGATGTCAAAAATCCAAGACGCAAAAGGAAAAAGGATAAAAATCTAACTTTCTAACAGAGAAAACTAACACTAGCTCTCAAAGCAAAAACCATTAAAAAAGCAATGGATCTTATTGAGAAGACAAATTTTCGATTTGATAAAAAAATATATTCAAGTTATACTAAAAGTGGTAAGTATCTAGTATTTTCTTTTTTGCCAGACTGTGCAAACAAGTCTGGAGTCAGAGCCCGAGGTTCAGGAAGGAGTCAGAGCCTGAGGTTCAGGAAGGAGTTAGAGCATAAGGTTCAGGAAAGAGTCAGAGCCATAGGTTCGGGTATGGGTTAGAGCCATAGGTTCAGGTAGGAGTCAGAGCCTGAGGTTCAGGTAAGAGTCAGAGCCATAAGTACGGATAGGAATCAGAGCCTGAGGTTAAGGTAGGAGTCAGAGCCATAGGTTCGGGTATGGGTCAGAGCCATAAGTGCAGGTATAAGTCAGAGCCTGAGGTTTAAGTAGTAGTCAGAGCATTAGGTACACGTAGGAGTCAGAGCCATAGGTTCGAGTAGGATTCAGAGCCATAGGTTCAGGTAGAAGTCAGAGCCTGAAGTTCAGGTAGAAGTCAGAGCCTGAAGTTCGGAAAAGAGTCAGAGCCATAAGTGCATGTATAAGTCAGAGCCTGCGGTGCAGGTAGGAGTCAGAGCCTGAGGTTCGGATAGGAGTCATAGCCATAGATTCGGGTAGGAGTAAGAGCCATAAGTGCAGGTATAAGCCAGAGTCTGAGGTTCAGGTAGGAGTCAGAGCTATAGGTTCGGGTAGAAGTCAAAGCCATAGGTTTAGGTATGAGTCAGAGCCTGAGGTTCGGGTAGGAGTCAGAGCCTGAGGTTCGGGTAGGAGGTAGAGCCTTAGGTACGAGTAGAATCAGTGCAAACCCTTTATTTGAGATAAGTTATTTCATCTTCTTTCACTACATTTTCTATTGTCGTTCATTGGCTTGAATAGCCACCATCTTTGATTCGCCGTTTTCACAGGAACGTGTTAACTCAAAATATTTTCAACCAATAGAATACCGTTTTGAACCCAAAAATCTAGTAATCCGATGTCAAATTAACAAAGCTTATAAAAGCAGTGACCTGGTCAATAAAAAAGAGAGGTCTCCAGAGATCCAAACCGAGGCACCTCGAAAGGGCCAAGAATGTATACTTAACACTCCCCCCCCCTCGTGTCTTTGGCCGGGGAAGACGAAAAGGGAACACTTCAAAACTCACATACAAGCTCTTTCACCTCGTGCACATGTACATGCACACTAACAGAACAAGGTAAACCTATGCATACTTACACAGTGTCACCTTCCCTAATACTCACATACGCATATATTCACACTAACAAATATATAGACTACACGTCTTTATCCCTCATGTCTGATATTAACTGAATATTTTCCTACCAAAAACACAAGTTGTATAAACTTTACTAAATTAACATTTCTTCACTAAAAATGACTTTTATCTTCATGTAAACTTATAGTTATATAAATGTTTTGTTATTTAATAATGTTTTCCTTGATTTTTCATTCACAAAACTGTGTTCATGTTAAGTTAGCTCAATATTTCATTTCTTTCCATTTATATTTAATATGCATGCACACCTAAAAATTGCCCTACCAAGGCCAGAGACCACACCACAACCTTACTATAAGACTTAACTCTCTCTATCTCACCCTGTGTGCTACTATGCTCCCATAATAATTAATCTTTTAATATATAAAATAAAGTTGATTGGATTTTCAAAGTCAAACCTAAGTAGCAATGCATCGAACAAATCGCTATTTGATTCTAACTTGCCTGTCACTCACATAAATTGTCAATCTGTGTTCTTTATATCATATAAAAAATTCCAATTGATATCATCGATTACATATTCTGTCTGACCCAACATTTCCTTTAGTAGGAGAAAATTCTAAATATACACTGCAATAGCTGCGTTTGTAAACAATGCACCAAATTGCAAATGGCTGCCTAACTCTGTTCACTTGTATATAATCAAACTAACCTATCTAAATGCTTTCCATTTAATCACCTGTAACCCTGATATCAACTGATTTCGTTTTCCAATACTTAAATTATCTGGTTTCCCTTGGACCTTTCCATCATAGATTCTCAGCACATTCAGTCATGCTTTTTTGTTCTTGAAAACTTTTGATTAAATACATCAATTGCCCTGAATGTCTTACAAGATGCATAGCATCTGCCCTTCCTTTTTATCCAGTCATTGGGTTATTATTTCAAGGCGAAAATTTTCAATTTCCTAAATACACAGATTATTGACAGTGGTGCTGATGCACTGTACGTCATCATAGACTGTAGAATTGGCATGCTATGTACCAGGTCTGTCAGGGCTATTGCACCGATTAAGCTAATACCCTTGGGAAAGGCATGAATACATTTCTCCTCTTCCCATCTATGAATGAAATTGTTGAACAACTATTTTCAAGCTTTGGTTCTCCAGAATTCTTTACTATAACAACGTCGTCAGTCGTTGTGGTGGTGCAAGTTCGAAATCCCACGTCATCGGTTGTTGTGGTGGTGTAAGTTCGAAATCCCACGTCATCGGTTGTTGTGGTGGTGTAAGTTCGAAATCCCACGTCATCGGTTGTTGTGGTGGTGTAAGTTCGAAATCCCACGTCATCGGTTGTTGTGGTGGTGCAAGTTCGAAATCCCACGTCATCGGTTGTTGTGGTGGTGTAAGTTCGAAATCCCACGTCATCGGTTGTTGTGGTGGTGCAAGTTCGAAATCCCACGTCATCGGTTGTTGTGGTGGTGTAAGTTCGAAATCCCACGTCATCGGTTGTTGTGGTGGTGCAAGTTCGAAATCCCACGTCATCGGTTGTTGTGGTGGTGTAAGTTCGAAATCCCACGTCATCGGTTGTTGTGGTGGTGTAAGTTCGAAATCCCACGTCATCGGTTGTTGTGGTGGTGTAAGTTCGAAATCCCACGTCATCGGTTGTTGTGGTGGTGCAAGTTCGAAATCCCACGTCATCGGTTGTTGTGGGGTACTGTTTTTTAAAGGTTCTCAAGTAAAATTCTTAATGTTGCAGTTGTGTCCCGTGTAAGTTCAAATATCTCGTTGCTAGTTGTCGTGGGCATGTTTAGGATCCGGAATGAAAACACAAACCCAAGGTTTTGTGAAAACAAGTCTAAAACAATAGAGAAGCAAGAGTAGTGGTCAGTCTTGACCGCCACAATAGACTGGAGTTTGCTCAACACTGAGAAGTATATGCTTCCAGTATTTATTGTGAATAGAAGAGTCCAAAGTCGGTTATAGGTATGGTACCATAACAGTAAGAAAACTAATCTAGGAGAAGGAAAGCTATAATAACACGAGTTACTACCAGTGGTACTTTATATATATATATATATATATATATATATATATATATATATATATATATATATATATATATGATGCTTTTGCGCCCCCCACCCCACCCACATACTTGTCCGACCTATTAGGTGCGGAACTAGTGACTAAGTGCAAACTTAATGAGCGAGCTGACCTACAGCAAACCAAAATGGAATCTGATCGGCTTCCCCATCCCAGAAAACTTCTTAGACCCTCTCTTTCCCTCTTAAAATCTGGCTTCGGATTGGCGGCGTTCTCCAGAGTGAGGCCCCAAATTTCTCACTTTTGATTTTGAATTTATTTTAGCTCTGCCTTTGATAAGATGCGGTAATACGCATTGAAACGTTGGTTGATCGACTTAAAGGCTATAATATTGTTTATGTCATTTTATAAATGCTCTACTTTGTATTGGGCACTCTTGAAAAAATTGGCTTTATGTTCACTTTATCAACATATTTAAACTTGATCCATTAATATATATATATATATATATATATATATATATATATATGATTATTTTTATTTACACAGACATGTAAAAAATCTGCGACACTGGCATGTTGATGTTATCGATCAACAGTTATTATAAACTGAGATCTTATCAGGCAGATTCTAACTCTTCCTGATGAGATCTCAGTTTATAATAGCTGTTGATCGATAACATCGACATGCCAGTATTGCAGATTTTGTACATGTCTGTGTAAATAAAAATAATCATATAGAAAAGCTCTATTTGATATTGAGCACGTTTTATAAACCAGGTTGAAATTATTTTTATTACTACCCTGTGGATGTTTTACCTGGATTATTTTTTATATATATATATATATATATATATATATATATATATATATATATATATATATGAAGCCCTTTTCAAGTAAAATTTAAAGTCGAGCATTTTCGGAAAGATTAAAAATAAACATTCACCTAAAAGTCTCAGTACAATGCTCCGACTCTGTCGTTGAGTACTATCGAATGTTTAAATATTTATGCTCGCCGCTTTCAATGTAAATATCACTTAATTTCATCATTATTACATGACAATCTCTCGTGGCCTAATGGGACTGGGTGAACGCTCACAGATTCAAGGTGTCTCTGTTAACCGGGTTCGCGTCCTATAACCGTCTGAGATTGTTGTTTCCATGCGCCGATGGGAGCCAAAGGCTCGAAACGACGTCGTATTTAGGTAAAATATTTCAAACAAATTTGATATTATATATATATATATATATATATATAT
>OY744518.1:10308507-10376007 GCA_963556195.1 Sepiola atlantica | reverse complement strand
CTACTTTTAACAACTAACATTATGTTACTTGTTTAAAGCAACTTACACCTACTTTTAACAACTAACATTATGTTACTAACTGACTAATAACTATTATTATTGTTCATTTGGGATCTTAAACTAAAGAAAAATATTATGAATATTTCTTTTTTTAAATAATATTATTTAACAATTTTTACGTGATTTACATAATTTTTTTAATTTCGTATTAGTAATCGAATATTTATTGAGATAGAAAATGCAATAGTGCATAAAATAACACAAAATGTAAAAAATCCTATTGTAAATAATTTAATTGGAAAATTAAATCCACAAAACAAAAAAGTGCTTCTACAGAATTTGAACCAGACCTAACCACATCCACTGTGACATAACTGACTTTTGCCGATATACAACTTAGGTTCGAGTGACTTTTGGCCTTGGTTAGTAGCCGACTTTTGACGAAATAAAACTTAAGTTAGAGTTCGAGTGACTTTTGGCCTAAAGCAAAGCGCTTCTACAGAAGCGGTTAGGGTAATACAAAAAAAAAACAATTCGGTTCAAATTAGTTAGGTATATGAAACACATTACTTACAGAAAGTTGCATCATACACGTGAAACGCCGAAGTTAAAACTCGACCAGTTTTAACTTCGGCGTTTCACTAAACATCTTTCGGAAACTGGGACAATTTTGACGATTAAAAGCCGATCTTTTTGTGTAAACATTAAAGATATCCTATGTGATCTATTTGCGTTCAGTCGGCTGTTTAAGTCATTTTTTTATATTCCTCCCGGGCAGCGCCGGGCAACGGGTCCTGCTAGTTTTTATATAAATAAATACTTCTATCTCGTTATGGAAAAGTTAGCTAGTAAAGCATGTGCCTTTTTCTAACTATTATATACTTTTTCCATGTGAAAACACTATTCATCACAAAATTGTGACTTTCACTGCTTCGTTTTCTTTCGTTTAATTTCGTAACAGTGTTTGAGCATTGTTACCGCTTACACACTTCTGTACTTTACAGGAATCTTTTCTACCATTGTCATGAATTCTCTTCCATGAGATATCTTAGTGGCTTTATTTGGACTAACCCCACGTGTGTAGTTATTTTGGACTTCATCCCAAACACACATTTCAGTCATAAAGTTGAAGTGATGACCACGAAGGCCTGTTTAACAATTTTAATTCATTCAACAATCACTTGCCGATTGGTTTGAGAATACATTTTCTAGAAAATTCTCTTTTCTAGGTGGCCATGAGGAAGGGTTCCCCACATGGCCACCTATCGGTTTAGTTCTTGACTCATCAAATGTTATAATTAACAAACTATTTAAAACATGCCTCTTCTCTAACAATCACATTATCTGTTCAACCAATCATGGATAACTACCCCCTCCTTCGTACTCTCTAATGTTATTAGCTTTTGTTCTGTCTTTACTGTTTGGTTGTTTTTGTTGGTGTTTTTGCTTTTTCAGTAAAAATTAATTTTAGATGCCTTCATTTTGAATCCTGATTCACTTTTATTTTCTTATCAATTTTTGAAATATCAAAATATTTATTTCTTTTTATTTCAGAAACAGGCCACGCTTCTTCAATTAGCTTTTTTAAGCTTCCAATTGTTTTTTTTTATTCTTCATTCAATTGTAGTTTTCTTATCTTTTTCGTTTCGAAATATATTTAGTATTACATCCATTATTCTCTTTTGCATGCTATTTTTTATTGTTTTTTGTTTCTTTTCTTTATTGAATCTTGGAGCATTGGATGGGTTTTCCATGAATCATCTGATCATGGAGTCATTAAACTAAAATAAATTATATTCCAAACTATAAAAGACAAACAAAACAGAAAACATGGCTGAATTTACTCGATTGGAACATTTTCTTAAAACAAGTATTTTCTAAAATTTAGCAAAACAAAATCTTTAATAGATGAACAGTAAAAAATATGTCGTACAAAAAATATTAAATAGGTTATAAAAGACAATTCTGTTTAGGCAAAAACGAAATAAGCATTTGTAGATGAAAAAAAATGCAGAACAATTGTATTAAAGCAAACGTACAAAACAAACAGCAAAAGATATATTTGTGCGACAGAAACTGAATGGAAATACAGGTTTAACAACCACAAAATGACATTGCAACATAAGGACTGTGTGGACGATAAAGAACTAGAAAAATGAGTAACCGAAAATACAGAAAGGCTGATTACCACCGCCAAAAGTACTGCTAAAATAAACAATACGAAGAGCAGCAAAACTGTAAACAAAACTGGAAGGGGAGCAGCTACATGGACGATTCATAAGACTGACCAAAGAAATGATGCACGAAAACACAAACAACACGAAAAAGACAAAACAACATAAGCAAAACGAACTGCATAAAAGCCAAGACAGACAAAACACAGAGAAGCAGTAAATGCAGACTGCAAACAAAAGGATAAAACGATAAATCACATCATAAGTGAATGTAGCAAACTAGCCTAAAATAAATACACAAACAGACATGACTGGGTTGAGAAGGTAGTCCATTGGGAACTATGCAAATAAATGCACTTTGAACATCCAGACAAGCACTGGAAAATGAAAGGCATACAATCCTATGGGACATGGAAATACAAACAAACGCATCCCAGCAAGAAGACCGGATTTGATAATAGTCAACAAGAAGGAAAAACATGCCAAATATTTAATTTTGCCGTCCCAGCAGTTCAGAACGTGAAGATCAAGGAGACAGAAAAACTAAGTAAAAATATAAAGTTTGCCAGAGAACATGAAAAAGACCACTGTAATACCAATAATAGTAGAAGCACTAGGTATAGTCCTGAAAAAACATGGGAAAAAAGACTAGGAGAAATTGGAATAAAAGGGAGGATTGACACCATACAACAACACGGCACTGATGAAAACAGCTGAAATATTAAGAAAAATCCCCGAATGCGGAAACCGACTCACATAACCAGATGGCCGACCAATCTCAGGTAAACTGAAATAGAATAACACTGCGCAAACACAACTAGAAACGTAGAAAGAATTTTACACGAAACCAAAAGAACTGAAACTACTGCGTTAGATATAAAAAAGATAATCTCATCCTTCACCAAATAAAACACGGTGGCACTAGCATTGGTTAGTGCCACAGAAAATGGTCATAATGCGTCAGGGAAGATGTAAAGACTAATGAGGGAGAGCACCATCCAGACCTCTACTAGAAGGGTACGGAGAGTACTGAAATCTTGAGAAGGCTTATTGTCACTGAAATTCTAGAGAAAAACAGAGGCCATCCATGAGAACCCAAAATGATTTGCAATAGTGAGCAAAAGAAGTGGAGAGTACTGGAAATCTGGAGTGACTTGTTGTCACTCAGACTCCAGGGAATCACTCCTATTTTTACCAGCGATTGCTCACTGGTAATAGCTAGTATGACAACAGTGAGTAAAACATCTTTATAATGATAAGCAAAGACAATTTTATGTTCGTACGTACGTTATCACTTTTTTTCACACACATTTAAAAAAAATGAGATCATCCGATCAGCAAAATGGTGATTGTCGCTAAGGTAAAAAAAATTCCGACTTTACATATTTTGAAATGAATTGTTCCAAAATCGAATTATGTCATCGCATGGACTAAAACAGTGCATTTCAAAAAGTGACATTCGTTTTATTGATTTGAAGAATATTTAACTGACAATTATTTTACGGTAAGAAGATTGAGAATATTTATTGTTTGAAAACGAAGCAAAATTGTAACAATTTTAAATAAATAAAGATTGGTTGTTTTGTTTTACGGCATATCAACCTCCTCGAATTATTTAATGCTGAATGCGGTCATTTTGGTGAAAGATTTATGCTTCAAGTTCTTTATATGTTCAAGTATTTATTCATGGTGTTTGGTTGAGTGAAAGGGGGAAGGATGGGGGAGGTGGAGGGAAATTGTTGTTTTTTGTTTTGGATTTTGCAGAACATGATTGAATTTTGCAAAGAGAAAAAGAAACAGTAAAACATCAATGTTTGGTGCATTTTGGGCCAGGAAGCCTATATCTTCAGACAGCCTGATCTGGTAACACTAGAAAAATCAATAAATAAGAGACTTATTCGTTTTATTTATTTGAAGAATATTTAGCTGACACTGACAATTATTTTTAGGGAAGAAGAAAGGGTCATTTTGTTTCTTAATAGCATTGACCCATACAAATATTTCAAACGGAATATTATCATTAAGAGTAAACTGTAAGATTGATGTAGAAAGCGGAATTTCCACAGAGTTCCGCCAATAATAATGATAATAATCTACAACAATGATAATGTTTCTGAGTTTTTGAGATGAGGATTGATAATTTGTATAATTTGGATTATTCAGACTACTGTTCTCATCTTGAGTGTTATTCTCACAACGTTTTGGCCGACGTTACTTACGACCTTCTTCGGGTGTATCTTGTCGAACTCGGGAATCTTTCTGTCGAACTCGAGAATCTGCACTGAATTTCGAACGGAACCCTTTATTTAATCCACAGGGGTAGCATGCCCTCGTTCCGTCAGCCATGAACGGCTAGAAGTTGTCAGTAATCCGCAATCCTAGTATCGCCGGCACTGAGTATTGAACCTTCATGGCTGACGAAAGCATGCTACCCCTGTGGATTAAATGAAGGGTCCGTGCAGATTCCAGAGTTCAACAGAAACATTCTCGAGTTCGACAAGATACACCAAAAGAAGGTCGGAGATTACATCGGCCGAAACGTTGTGAGAATAACACTCAATATGTTCGAATAATCCAAATTATACAAGATAGGTTCAAATGCTAAAAAGTGTCCATAATGAACAGCCAGGGACTTGACAAAAATAGTAAATATTTTTCCCAAAATCCAGTTTGCTATTTCTTTATTAGAGGTGATTGTTTACAACGGCAGCCATTTTTTCGTGATAATCTTTAGTTTGATTGGTCAACAAATGCAGAAGAAGAAGAAGAAGAAGAAGAAGAAGAAGAAGAAGAAGAAGAAGAAGAAGAAGAAGAAGAAAGTGAAGAAGAAGAAGAAGAAGAAGAAGAAGAAGAAAGTGAAGAAGAAGAAGAAGAAGAAGAAGAAGAAGAAGAAGAAGAAGAAAGTGAAGAAGAAGAAGAAAGTGAAGAAGAAAAAGAAGAAGAAGAAAAAGAAGAAGAAGAAAGTGAAGAAAAAGAAGAAGAAGAAGAAGAAGAAGAAGAAGAAGAAGAAGAAAGTGAAGAAGAAGAAAGTGAAGAAGAAGAAGAAGAAGAAGAAGAAGAAGAAAGTGAAGAAGAAGAAGAAGAAGAAGAAGAAGAAGAAGAAGAAGAAGAAAAAGAAGAAGAAGAAAGTGAAGAAGAAGAAGAAGAAAAAGAAGAAGAAGAAAGTGAAGAAAAAGAAGAAGAAGAAGAAGAAGAAGAAGAAGAAAGTGAAGAAGAAGAAAAAGAAGAAAAAGAAGAAGAAGAAGAAGAAGAAGAAGAAAGTGAAGAAGAAGAAGAAGAAGAAGAAGAAGAAGAAGAAGAAGAAGAAGAAGAAGAAGAAGAAATCTTTACTCCAAGTTTTCTTGATCTTTCTCCCGCTTGTATATCGCAGTTTCTCATGACGACAGATATTTGCATAACATTCTTATCTGTTCTGTTTGTTTCTAATCCTTGTCATGACAATGAAAGTTTTGTTTTGCTGTCAGTCCGAACAGCCAATCGAGGACCACGACAAAAACACAAAGAAAAAAAATATTTAACAAAAAACGAGCAACTGTCGATATAAATATAAATCAGACTTCATTCGGTGAACAGACGATAGCAATATTTTGGATGTTATATTTTAGGTAGCATCGTATCCGTCAGAAATTGGAGCAGAAGTTGGTGTTTGGGATACCGATATTGACTATGAAAATGGCAAGCCGAGTTCAATTCTGATTGGATCTATAGCATTTACTTGCACACTATTAACAACTCATCATAGCCGGGCCTTGAACCAGACTTTAAAATTAAATTATAGATAATACAGCCATTGTGGAAGTGATTGTCATCGATGACTGACCTACTGAAAATATCCCCAATAAACTGAATTTTGCCTACAATATATATATATATATATATATATATATATATTAAATAACCCTAACCTACAGAGGCTAGCGTTTCAAGCTTATTGCTATCATCAGTGCAGGTGCACACCCGGTTCACAGAATCAGCCTAGAATCTGCAAGCAGTCGCTATATCCACTCAGCCACCAGAAACTATCACGTAATAAAGGGAAATTAAGATTTATATGTACCTAGAAGCGGCCACAGTCGAAGACCAGTCGAGAGTGTTCAACAAACAAATATATATATATAAAAATATATATAATTACTAATAAATAAATATTTCTATCAATAGACATATATATATGTTTCGCATTTTTTATTTTACGCTCGTCAGTATGGAATTACGTAGCCGCATCGCCGGTCGAACGCTTCGAACCCCTGATCCACGTATTATGAACCCTAGTTTTATAACCATTAGACCAATGCGCCGATTACGCTTTGAAATACGAGAGAAATACGCCTTGTATCTTTTTTTAATGTAAACCCAAGTGATGTGATTTTAAAGAGGGTTCTATCTCCCAAGGAAGAGGACGATGCAGCGTAGCTAATTTATGAATCATCAATTTATTATCTTTCGAAAGAGATCAACTTAATAGGAGCTTTAATAATTATTATTAATAAATAAATAATTTTATCCATAGACATATATCTGTTATATATATATATATATATATATATATATATATAAATGTTTTGAGGTACAAAACTTATAAATGCATTTAAAAAGGATGCGCAGAAATCTCTCAAAGGCCCTTTCGACTATCATCTCGTCAGGAGAAAATCGATAGATTTTAATCAATAATATCGTCGAAAGAAAGAGCAAACGGGGAATTAAATGTGCCAAAATTAACGATGGAGCGATTAAAAGAAGCAAATTTAATGATTTCGTTTAAAAAACCGATTAAAAGGCACTACGTTAGGGGGGGAAAAAAGAAGGGAGTGGGTTCAAAGTTCCCCAAAGAGATTTAGCGATCTGACAAATTCCTTCTGCCGGCACAAGGAAAGTTTGCGAATAGCGATAGAGACAAATTCCAATATGATAGATGATAGTCGAAAGGCCCTTTGAGAGATTTCCGCGCATCTTTTTTAAATGCATATATATATATATATATATATATATATATATATATATATATATATATTTATAAAGATAAATGAAAGAAGAGGGATAAACATGTACGAATGACAAATCTATTTCAACTTCGATTGTTCAATGCAAGGCGTACTCGGTAAAAACATGTTTATTTTTCTTTCCTTAAGCTAAGACTTTTCAAAGATTAAAATCTTATCATCAGAGGAATTACATGGATAAGTTGGCAGTGGAAAAGCCCAAATTCAAAATTTAAAAAAATATTAAGTAATGGAGAGTGAGAGTGTGCGTGTAAAAAAAATATGGGGTCTGTCCAGTTGGTGAATGTTCGTTGATAAGGTATCCGGTGAAGGGAGATTTAAAGATGGAAAAAAGGGATATCGTGGAGGCAGCGTTTAAAATGTTAAAAAATGAAGTAAATCCAATAGAAAGATGTTAAGTATATTTTATTTTATATATATATATATATATATATATATATATATATATATATATAAGAAGTAAAGTAAGGGAGAGAACCATATTTTATTTTATATATATATATATATATATATATATATATATATATATATATATATATATATATATATATATATATATATGCGAAACAGATATGAATAAAACTATTTATTTATATATATATATATACAAAATTTGACCCGATATTTTTTCAACTCCCAATGTTTAAGCCAGATATTTTGTATGAAATTTTAAGACATTGAATGGATCTCTGAATTGTTTATTTACAATTTATTGATATTTTTGGGGAAACTTATGGAAAATATATTTTTTTATTCAATCTTTAAAAAATAAACTTCATTGGGTTTTTTTCGCCCCAAATTGTACTATAGAAAAAAATGGATAAATCGATTTGTTTGAAAGTACTTGCGGGTTTCTCTGTTGTAAATAATAATATACATTATACAATATAGTTACGTTCGTAAAACAAACAAATATTAAACAACAACACGACGAGTAATGTTGCCCTGGCTGTCTCTCCTCTTACAGAGAAATGTTTTCTTTAAAAAGAAAATAATCACTAATAATGTTTAAAAGTAAAACTTTATTTAATTAAAAAAAAAATCAAAATTCTCTTCCAAAATAAATAGAAAAAATATCGGTCAAATTTTCCTTTCCTGAAAAAAATAGGTTGTTAATGTAATGAAAATTAAAATTGTTTTAAAATACTTCAGGGATTTTTCTATTTCTATTTTATACCCCAGGAAACGAAAATTTATGTATAATCCTATACTTCGTCCGACATGTTCTCCTATAACTCTCAAAATATTAGCGAGATTTTGTCAAATATTATCTTACAGTCTTACACTTAAAGTGACATCCCAATCCATATTGATGAGATCCTTTGACGCCCACCCCTATCCTTCGACCATTCATTGGCAGAATAGAACGTTTATGAAAGAAGGTACATTTTCATTATGGAGCGCTGAAAAAGAGCCGCTCCTTTTTTATAGGAGTTGGAGCAGGAGCGGCTCCTTTTTAAAAATGGGGAGCGTGAGAGGAGCCAGCTCCAATTTTGGACGTTGGAGCAGGAGCGGGAGCGGGAGCAGCTCCAAAAATTAAGTGATATTTACACTGAAAGCGGCGAGTATAAATACCTAGACATACGATAGAACTCAACAACAGAGTCGGAGTATTGCTCTGGGGCCTCAGGTGAATGTCTATTTTTAATTGGAAAATAATGGAGAGTGGAACAACTACACTTTGATCTTGGTGATCAGGGCAAAGTAGCTGATCTGAAGGCGATTGTTTGTTTGCTGAATTCGTGCTGAGTACATTCGCTGATCTCAACCCACAATATCCGGTTTGCTATAAATGAAGTGGCCATTGTATACAGCCTCGCACAAATCTATTGTGTTCAATTGCACACCCATACCTCCCAGAAAGGTATGAACCCACGAGTGCCTCCCATCTATGAGTAAAATAATGACTTGTGTTCAACTAATAGTATACAAATAACCATTTATAATATGTATCATCGTTTGGCATTACATGATCTAAAATTGCTTAATATAAATATACAAGCGGCAAAAGTAAAATAAACAGATGAAGAAAAATCTTATCAAAGCATTTGATCATAACAAACAAAAAGATTAAAAGTCTAAGAATAAGTAAGGATAAGAAATAATGCTGTAGGGTTAGGGTTAGGGTTAGGATAAGAAATAATGCTGTAGGGTTAGGGTTAGGGTTAGGATAAGAAATAATGCTGTAGGGTTAGGGTTAGGATAAGAAATAATGCTGTAGGGTTAGGGTTAGGATAAGAAATAATGCTGTAGGGTTAGGGTTAGGATAAGAAATAATGCTGTAAGGTTAGGGTTAGGATAAGAAATAATGATGTAGGGTTAGGGTTAGGATAAGAAATAATGCTGTAGGGTTAGGGTTAGGATAAGAAATAATGCTGTAAGGTTAGGGTTAGGATAAGAAATAATGATGTAGGGTTAGGGTTAGGTAAGAAATAATGCTGTAGGGTTAGGGTTAGGATAAGAAATAATGCTGTAAGGTTAGGGTTAGGATAAGAAATAATGATGTAGGGTTAGGGTTAGGATAAGAAATAATGCTGTAGGGTTAGGGTTAGGATAAGAAATAATGCTGTAGGGTTAGAGTTAGGATAAGAAATAATGCTGTAGGGTTAGGGTTAGGATAAGAAATAATGCTGTAGGGTTAGGGTTAGGATAAGAAATAATGCTGTAGGGTTAGAGTTAGGATAAGAAATAATGCTGTAAGGTTAGGGTTAGGATAAGAAATAATGCTGTAGGGTTAGGGTTAGGATAAGAAATAATGCTGTAGTCTTGTAATAAGCACAAATTAAAATCAAGATTTATTCTTATTTACATAAAGAATGGATTTAACACCTAAATTAACAAATGCAATGTATAGTTTCTATTCAATAATTACGTTAGCGAATTTCGCACATCTGGTAGCACACGCGTAACTAAATGGTGTGAAGTCATAAACTTCTAACAAGTGGCTGTCTGCACACTTAGATGCAGACATTGTTTCACAATACCAAGCAAAAACTTTTTTCCTACTCGAATTAATAAGCTTAGCTTAAATTAAACAAACCTTTGACATACTTTCTTTTTTATTGTTTCGTCTTTTCTTTTATTTCTTTTATTTCTTTTATTTTGTAAACTCAATAAGTATGCAGTCACAAGTTTGAATTTATGAAACAAAAATTATGTTATTCTTTAACTTTTTATTGAATTTCTTGGAAATTTTGAAGAACGTCGCAATTTATAATCATGGATATTAATTCCAATCAGATGACAGTCTCTTTACAATTGACATAATAACCAACCCAAATCATTTTGAAAATTGGCATCACAATCCCCAATGGTTATTATAGAGTTGGCATGACTATCTCCAAAGCCACGTTGCAGAACTGGCAAAAGTATCCCTAAAGCCGTCTTGCAGAATTGGAAATACAATCTCTAAAGACTGTCCCCAAAGTCGTCTTGCAGAATTGGCAAGAGAATCCTCAAAGACATGTGACAGAATTAGCGAAACAATCCAATAAAGCATGTTGTAGAATTAGCACGACCATCCTCCAGAGCATATCGCAGAATTGCCAAGATGATCTTAGGTATTATCTTGCCAATTTTGCAAGATGGTTTTAGGGATTGTCAGTTTTACAACATTGCATAATGGGCAGACAATCTGATTGAGACTTTCAAGATAATTAATGGCATTTCTAACTATGGTGGGCATTTTTTTAGTATTTCTCCTAGATCTGGAAGGTTATTGTCAAGGCAGTTTTCAAAACTAGATCTGTTAACAAGTTAAGTTTTGTTTTTTTTGTCACAGAGTAATATGTTTTTGGAATAAGTTGCCAGATCGGATTAAGAATAGCAATAGCGTGGATCAGTTTAAGATGAGGTTGGATAAATTCAGAGAAAGTGGTAGGAGGGAGAAATTGAGGGGGCACTTTGGGGAGTTGTCAAATGAAATATTTGACAGAATTTGATCTGGATTCGATACTGTACTAAGAGTTTAATTTTTTCTTTTTTTTAAACAGTTGAATTAAGAAGATAGTTAAAGGGGAGATGGCCAAGGAGGCATAACAAACAAATAATAATAATAATAATAATAATAACAATAATAATAATAATAATAATAATAATAATAATCCCTAAAGACATCTTGCAAAATTCGTATAACAATCTCAAAAGGCATGTTGTAGAATTGGCAAGACAATCTCTAAAACCATGTTGCACAATTGTCAAAAAGGAGCTCCCGCTTATATTTGGCAAGACAATCCTCGAATTCATAGTTCATAATTGGAAAGGCAATTAGCATGACAATCCCCAAAGACATGTTGCATAATTAGCATGAGATAGCAGTAAAAATGGCACGATGCTCCCCAAAGCCGAATTGACATGACAATATGCGAAGCCATATTGCAAAATTGACACGTGTGTTAACCACAGAATTCGTAACCAAACTAATGTTAGTGATTTATAATGCTAACCCTACCTCTACCCCTACCCCTAACGACGGAAGCATAAAAACGTCACCAGCCGAAATGTATGCGAGTCAAAGAAAAGGAACATTGAACCATTCTCCTTTTCTGTGTTGTTATAAAATAGGATTGTTTTTAGACAGAAGACAAAAGTTTATCCTTCGTTTAACCTTTCAATATCTTTTTTAATTCGTTTTTTTTTAAACTTTTATTCACCCTAAAACAGGTAACTGTTGGACTAGATTTAGTTGGGCAATAAGTTGTTTGTTCAATTTACATTTACATTTCTGCATGTTAGTACGGTCGAGTGAACAGGGAACATGGAGAGGATTCCAAAGGCAAGTGGTCCGAGAAAAGAAGTTATTATGTTAGATAATGGCTTGGGCGCATCTATTCGAGATGGGTTTGACTTGCGCAATTATGGCGGAGTCATTCCGTCCGAGGCTACGGGTGCGTTTTCCCACGCCAAGAACGACGGCTGATGCGATCTTAAAGGTTACGAGGGTCAAGAGTTCAGATTTGCACCTGGTACTGACAAGCGAGAGTTAGACGAGATTTGAACGAGACTCTGTGGCGTGGGAACATTGAATTGAATTTTGAGAGAGACTGTCTAGAAGCGGGAGAGTCAACATCGCAAAAATATGACGATACGAGAAGGGAATATTCCCTAAATGGAAGACAGGCACACGGATCCTCCCCCCTCTCTCTATCTAGGAATAGTTAGGACAACAGTAATAATCTAACTACGATATTCGTAAATCTCTCTCTATCAACGATGGCAAGACACAACTCCACGGCAATACAAACGACGCCTGAATAAAGGTAATTAAAAATAATAAGATTGTTGTCTTATGAAGCGAGAAAGGTCCTGTGTAACAAACAGCTCCCGGAGATGACCACGGCAGTGCAGAGGCGAAGAAAGACTCAACCATTGGACGACGAAAACGGCCGAGAAAATACGAAGGTATGAATTATTTTAAAGGGCTATCCAACAATTAGAGTAAAAAGTTTCCCCTTGTTTAGGGACATCTACGGTGAAGGGATGGGATTCTGCTGCTAGTCGAGTGGGTCAAAGTTATTTTAAGTGAGGGGACACAAGTTCAATAAGTTCCTTGGAGCACCTCCGTAGAAGTACTTGTACAACAAGCAGAGAGCTGCAACACTGCAGCGATGTGACAGGGACTGGAGCTTGGCAGACAGTGTGGGACCTATTAGGTTAGGGACTCTTTTTTTTGCATCCTGGTCTAGGAGGGAGAGGCTAGTGGTGATTGCACCAGCCCAGATGTGGCAACAATACTCCATGCATGAGCGAAGGGTGACTTTATAGAGATGTAGGATACTGACCGGTGTGAGAAGTTTTCTAGCCTGGTAGAGGGAGCCTACCTTTCTTTGCAACATACTTGGCAGTATTATCTATGTTTATTCCAATTTATGTTGCCTGGGAATATTACGCCGAGGAGTTTGAACGTTTGGCTCTTGGGAAAAGATTGCTCTATCAGTTATGGCAATCAGTGGTTTATTACACACTCTCAATTATTATACAATTAAGTAGAACGTTGCAATTTATCTGTATCTTTTATTTATCTATTTTTCTAATAACATATTAAAATCTTTTCTAAAGTTTTCCTCCTGAGAAAACAACCTTCAATTCCCAATGAGCTTCTATCGTATGTGTCTTGTTTGTTTCATTGGTCAACTATAATAATGCACTGGTTTGAAATCAGACACATTTGCAACTGCAACTTCATGCATAAATGCAAGAGTCTTGTTTTATTCTGTTGCGGGAATATAAAAAAGAAACAGCATGGCATTAGATTCTTGTCTGATTGTTTTACTATCTTCCGGCTCCAGACTGGAAATTTGTTTCAAGCTTTCGAGAAAAATATATTTTTTTTGTGTGTGAATATCAATTCGTTCATATTTATATTACAAATTGTAATAGTGAAAATCGATCTGAATATATTAAGTCATCTTTTCAAATGTGCTCAGAATAAATTACACACACACACACACACACACACATACATGAGGATTCATTTATTCTAAAATAAAATTTGCATAATTTATTCATATGTAAATAAATCACTGCATCCATTTTGATATAAGCTAAATTTACAATACATATATTTTTATGCGTGCACTGCACACACACATATTATATATATATATATTCAATATTTTTTATTTAATTTTTTACCATATCAATGTTATGAATGACAAATTCATATATATATATATATATATATATATATATATATATATATAAACTTAAAGTACAAAAAACTAAACACACATTAGGGCTGTCCACATTATAAATTACTAGACCACCCGTGACCCGTTGGGTCAGTTTGTTATATTAGCTATGGAATTCATGTATGAGCGTGACACTTGTGGCATAAAGAAAATAGTTTTTTTTTACATAACAGAAGCATTTCTATGAAAGTATATTAAAATGAAAAAAGAATATAGATTTCTATGAGTCGTTCTGTTTATTATAATTGTTTGTTTTTTTTAAATTACAGTTACTGAATTATAAGTGGTTGGTTAGGGCGATTTGAGAAAGGAAGGGGGTACAGCCGTGGCCACCGAGAGACAGCAGGCTTTCTCGCGTACGTAACGAAAACAGACGGAGTAGGAGTGGTGAAATCTATGAGAGGGAAAGTGGGAGGTGGTTTCGTTCACCGACCGCTCGTATGGCTGATATTAATAATGAGTGTTGTTTTTTTGTTTGTTTGTTTTTGTTTTTTGAAAGGGAGGTGTTTTTTGAAACTGCGACAGACTTTACGAAGTCTTCCCGTTGAATGTTTTTAGCCGTGAAGAAAACAAAAAAACTATTTGATGAAATTAAATGAAATTGTTTATATTAAAAGACTAAAACAAACATTGCTAAAACTCTCAGTATTATAAGGTCAGGATCAAGGACAATGAAGCAGTCCTGGGAAAAGAGTGGCGCCCTCCCCTACATCTTGGGTTAGTTGATAATGTAAAGAGATCCTCTACTGTAATCGGGCAATTTAGCCTTTTATAAAGTCTGAAATTAGCGACCACCTCACCTAAAATAAGCGAACGCCATTTTTGTTTGACGAATTTGACAATATAACTAAATAAATATTTGAAATAAAAAAAATTAATTTCTCAGATGTTAACCATACAATATCATTGCCCTTGTCTTATTTTTACGTCTCTATTTGGTACTTTGTTACATGGGGACCCGGGCTAACTTTGACCCTGACCCTAACTTTAACCCTAACCCCCAATGACCCTGAACTTTATAGGTAACCCTACCCCCCTCCCTAACCCTAACGACGGGGTCAAAGTTAGCGCGGGTCCCAATCTAACGAAGCACCATCTATTTGTTAGTAAGTTACGCTTGTTTTATTATGAGCACCCCCCCCCCCGGATAAGAGTGAAATATTTTGAAAAAATTAATAATTTGCCTTCCAATAACGCGTGTACGATGGACACTCTACTAAAAAGGGTTGATATACCGTAAAAACTGGTAGGCTTCCGATAGTAAACGAAATTATACTTGTTACTTTTTTTTTCGATTAGATTTTCTTTTTTATTTTGCTTTGAATCACGACTTTCCTCACTTTCGTTTTTGTTAAATATTTTTTTTTTTACTTTTTGCGATTTATTTATTTGTTTTTATTGCGTTTTCACTTTTCAATTACGTTTATTCTCTCTCTCTCTCTCTCTTTCTTTATCTTCTCCCTCTATCTCTCTCTTACGAACACAAACTTTCTCTTTCTTTCGTACGCGCTCTCTGTGTTTCACTGAAAAAAAAAAAGGAATTCCACAGTGTTTTCTACATCAATTTGTATAATTTACTGTTAATAAAATTATCCGGTGGCTAGAAATATGCACATATCTTACTCACCAAAATTTTGCGTGACGGGATGGAAGTATATATATTTATTATATTACTCGGTTGTCGGGGTAAAAGCTGTCTCTTCAGCAATCACTATCGGTCGCGACTCCCCTCCCCCGTTGTCAGGGGCAAAAGTAAATACTAAATCTTATTAAATGAGAGTGTCAGATCGTGACACAAAATAAGAAACTTAACTTCTCAGATGTTAACTATACAATATCATTGTCATTGTCTTATTTTTTACTATCTCTATTTGGTAGTTTGTTACATTGGGACCTGGGCTAACTTTGGCCCTGACCCTAATTTTAACCCTAACCCCCAATGACCCTGAACTTTATAGCTAACCCTAACCCCTCACTGACCCTAACCCTAACGACGGGGTCAAAGTTAGCGCGGGTCCTAATGTAACAAATCACCTTCTATTTGTTAGTAAGAGACTTTTTGCGATTTATTTATTTGTTTTTATTGCGTTTTCACTCTTTCTCTATCCCTCCCCCCCCTCCATCTCTTACGAACACACACTCTCTCTTTCTTTCGACCACGCTCTCGGTGTTTCACTGAGAAAAAAAAACAAAACAAAACAAACATTGCTTATTGTCCGTTCAAAACATTTAAAAAATAAATACTGGTTCCTTACCATCCAAAAATAATAAATAAATGTTTTAACACTTTAAGAAGTGGTGCAAATAAAAAATAAATACTTAGTTCAAACTATCATTGAAAAAAAAAACATTGCTTAACGTCCGTTCAAAAACAACAACAGCAAAAAATAATAGACATGCCCTAAAAACGTCAAAATAAAAAACAAAAAATAGTTTTAAGTTTTAAGCAACACAAAAAGGTACTTTTTGACCGGGTGATTAAAAAAAATGTATTATTTCTTCCCCTTCCGCTCGAAATGTAGAAGAAAAAATATTAGCGGCTGGTTGGGATCGAACTATAAACCAGTCGGACCAAAGACAAAATTACTACGTCGCTTACCGTTGCACTAAAGGGAAATAATTAAAATACGATGCAGAAATTAAGCTAATTAAATGTTATTAATAATCTAGGTGCGGCACGCATGCGCAGAGCGTTTGCCGGAAGCGTGACACACGTACGTACACCTTAGCGTATTAATATATAGATTGTTGTTGTTTTGTTTGTTTGTTTTTGTTTTTTAAAAGGGTTTGAAACTGCGACAGACTTTACGAAGTGCTCCCGTTGAATGTTTTTAGTCGTCAAGTAAACAAAAAAACTATTTGATGAAATTAAATGAAATTGTTTATATTAAAAGCGATATAAAAATTTCCAGAATGAAAAATTGCATGCGTTCGTTAATCGTAAGAGATTAACGGAATCGGAATAACAGATTTAAGACGATGCTATTTACGCATGCGCAACCGGATGTTGAAAACCGGAAAGCTGAAAGCTGATTGCAAACATACAAGACAATAGAGTTTTAGTAGTATATAGATTTCGACCTAGATGGGTCTCATCAGACGCGTAAACAGCCGCATTTCGGAATTGTCGAAACCATTCTACTCTGCACACCCTATATATATACAGGGTGGGCAAAAATAAGGGTCCTATTTTTAAAAATTCATAACTTTTTTATTTATTGATTTTTTTTAATTTTTTTTTTTTTAGGATAAGTAAAGGACCCCTTCCGAAGCAAGCATGAGCCGTATTAGCCCTAAGAAACGTACCCTCATTTAGAAAACATTATTTTTGCTTAAAAAAACTCAAAACAGTGTAAAAAACAATACTTTAGTTTTTGTAAGTTTTAAGAAGTGTTTGTCGGCTAAAATTTGTTTTGTTTGTTTCAAAAAATCTCGGAAGGGTCAGTCTACACACACATAAAGTTTGGTGAGTTTAACTTTTATTTTGTGGAAGTTATTCAAATTCAAGTTATTCAAATTTAAAGATAGGACCCTTATTTTGGCCCACCCTGTATATAATATATATATATATGTATTCAATATTTTTTATTTCATTTTTTACCATATCAATGTTATGAAGGACAGATTCATATATATATATATATATATATATATATATATATATATATATATATTCAATATTTTTTATTTAATTTTTTACCATATCAATGTTATGAAGGACAGATTCATATATATATATATATATATATATATATATATATATATATATATATATATATTCAATATTTTTTATTTAATTTTTTACCATATCAATGTTATGAAGGACAGATTTACGTCATTTCATAAAAACTTGTTTTTTATTCAAGATACAATTGTTTCGGCTTACACCAAGATATTTGTAAAATGCTCCGGTGCAATTATTTCTTGGTGTGGCTATCTTCAGTGCTAATTATATAAAACAAAGCAAAAACAATGAAAAACTAGGCAAGCAGAGCCTAAATTACAATCAGTACTCATTATCAACATTATATCCTTTCTTTCTTTTTGCACATGAAATTATGATCTCAATATATCCTGGTGGTAACATATACATATCTTATGCTTTTCGCTGTTTGTATTCTAATCATTCATCATCAGCTTAAATATTGACCTAAATGTTCCTGAATTAAAACATATATTTTTACTAACCGTCTTTTGTTGTTTCGTCCAATTATTTCCTTTTTTCTTCGGGTTTTTTCTTAGACTCGATTGAAATCACTACTTAAATCCCTGACTGCCTGCATTTAATATACACAGCTCATTCTCAACCGCTGAAAAACTACTGTCATTCTCGGTTCACGGAAGTATTTTAAAATGGCCCTAATTCTCAAAATTACATCCAAATAAGTGCGTTCCATTTACGATTGAACTAAACATCTTTCTATTGGATTTACTTGATTTTTGAGCATTTTCAACGCTGCCTTCACGAAACCATTTTTTCCATCTTTAAATCTCCGGACACTTTATCTACGGACATTCATCAACTGGACAGACCCCATATTTTTACACGCACACTCTTACTCTCCATTACTTTTTGCAAATTTGGAAGTTTTGCTTTTCCACTGCCAACTTATCTATCTATGTAATTCCTCTGATGATAAGATTTTAATCTTTGAAAAGCCTTGGCTTAAGGAAAGAAATATAAACATGTTTTTACCGAGTACACTTTGCATTGAACAATCGAAGTTGAAATAGATTTGTCATTCGTACATATTTATCTCTCTTCTTTCGCTTATCTTTATAATTGCTCTATTTCGTATATTGAGCTTAAACTATTTCACTATAGGTTATATCCTCTAAAAGTATACTTTTAGTTTCATATTTTATATATAAAAACTTCTTTGCAAGAGCTTCCCACCCATGAAACACATTTCAACAAGACTGCTTCCCTGCAGATTACAACATAGTTGTCTTCAAATCTAATGTCAACAAGTACTTGTAATAAACCGTCCTCATAAGTAATCAAACTTAGCTCTTTCCATTCATCATCTCAATCTCTCATAATATTCTTTATCTTTCAACTGACAATCATTGTATCTCATTAACCCTTATTCTCGAGTGGCTTTTGGCCTTTGTAAGTGGTGACTTATTAGTAGAAACAGAAAGAAACAAATATAAATAAAAAAATATTTCAAGAAAACTCTGGTAAATTTTCAGCTACCTACACGAAATAGCTGGTTTCGTTTAACCCTGTTAAAACTCAACTTGTATCTTTCAATCGTAGGTGTGCCCCTTTTCTTGCTGAGATTATCATGGATGACTCTGCTCTTGAGGAGAAATCGACCCTGAATCTTCTTGGTCTTTCTCTTTCATCAAATCTTTCTTTGAGTTCATACATTAGATCCATTGCTCTTTCTTCTTCTCGTAAAGTCGGTTCTCTCTATCGCTCCAAACACTTTCCTACACCTGAGTCTAGTCTAGTCTAGTCTCTCTCTCTCGACAAATCTACAATCAGACCTTGTATAGAGTCTCTTCTTCTTCAGGTACTAGGTCTGTTTGCAGACATCGATGATCATAGCTCTCCATTCTTCCCTGCATTCAGTCTTTCTGATGAGATCTAGAGTCATGATTCCAGTGACCCTGTTGAGGCCATCTGTAAACTTGGTACGCTGTCTTCCTCTACTCTTTTTGCCGTCGATTTTTCCTAACATCAATCTTCTCTCCACGCCATCCTCCCGCATTATATGGCCGAAGAACTTCAACTGTCTAGCGTGGACAGTATTGAGAAGCGATCTGTTGTAGTCAGCCTTACGCATGACTTCTTCGTTTTTCTTCCTTTCTGTCCACGAGATTTATAGACTTCTTCTTAGAAACCATATCTCTGCTGCTTCTGAATGACTTTCAGCCACTTTCGACAATGTCCACTTGTGATATCAAGCAAGCTCAGTCTAGTGAGAGTATTATTTGGGGTGCAGTATCCATTAGAACAGATACTACACTTTGATAGTATTAAGCAAGATGCACATCTTACAGTATCAAAGTATCTGGAACTGCTGAATTCTACTAAAATATTCCAAATATTTCATCCTGGTACAATAATCTTGGCAAATCATATTTAATCAAATTAAAACTTTGCATTTCTCAGTCACTCCACACCATCTTATTTTCTTCCTTTGTGCGTTATGTAGGGGACACTAGAATTATACTATCCTTTCAGGTTATTGCAGGTTAAAGCAGTGGGAGGGGGGGGGGGTAGAGTATTGTCTCGCTGATGTCAAGTGGATATCTGTGTTCGTGTTGCTGTCATCAAAATGTTTTTAAAAGTTCACCAACCTTTGACTCGCCTTTGTAATACGATTTGTAGAAACGCAAATAGTGCATACACGCTGAATAAAATATAAGTATTCGTTCCTGCAGAGTTTTATTGATCAAGACGACTGGCTGAGAAAGGCTTACCGTCTTTTGAAACCAAGCTTAAAATTCTTCCAATTTCTGTAATCAAATTACTTAAACTTTTAGGTAAGTGAATAGGAAATGAAATTTCCTTTCCTAAAATTAAATTGTGGGTTTTAAGATAAATGTTCGCTTTTAAGTATTTCCTTTACTTTATGACATGCAATCCAATTGTCTTTCTTTGGCATGATCCGATGTTCAGGCAACAACATTATTCCTTTTCTTTTCCTTCAATTTTGCTTGACCTCATTGTAATACAGCTTCTTATTCCAGTAGCTTCTTTTCAATAACTGCAGGCTTGTGGAACTCTCTTCTTGCTGACTGTTTTCCTCCTACCTATAACTTTAGTATTTTCAAGACTAAGGTCAATAAGCATCTCTTATCTTTGCGATAATCATATTTGTTCTTGTTAACTCTTTACATCAAGTGGCTTCATGCCTTGTCTGGAGCGATTTCCATAAAAAAATCGGAGAGGAGAAGGTACAATTAAGTTTATTAAGTCCATTCATGTCGATCTATAGCAGTAACTTTATTTTATTCTGAGTTGGTATTGCCTGTAGTGAGGATTGAACCTTCAACCTTCAGAAAACTGTCACTCACAACTGATTATTACTTAACAACTTTGTCCGTTGAGCCACATATCCATAGACTCACAAGCGACCTGAAGAAAGTCAGAGGTTAAATCGGGCGAAACGTTATGAGAATAACATTCAAGACGAGAATAGTAGCCCGAATTATCCAAATGATACAAAGAAAATATTTAATAGTAGTAAATTGAGAATGTTCAGCTTGTACGTAGAAACTTCAATTCAAAAACGAAACTAAATGCAGAATCACATATGAAGAGTTGGAATGCAAAACGCGATAAATCCAAAAGACGAAAATGGCGAAACTAGTATTTAACTGTAAAAGGCAATTTGAATTGAAAGCAATAAAATTAAGTAGAAATCACGATATAAGATATGATTTGGGTGTGTTTTAGAGCAGGAGTGGGCAAACTATTCAGAGCAAGGGCCACATTAAAAAAAAACAAATTTTACTGGGTCGCATAGTATATTTTCCAATATAAATGATATCTGAAATAACCGAAATATATGGATTGCAAAGCAAAAATGCAATCATTTTTCATTTACTAGCATTTTGAAGGGCAGCATGAATTACATTGCCGGGCCGCATGCGACCCGCGGGCCATAGTTTGCCCACCCCTGGTTTAGAGTGATGAAATATTCAATTCACAAACAGTCCCCAATCGAATGTGTATTCCACTCAGGCGAGATGATTTTAACAATCTTAGTTTTTGCATTTTTTTTTTTTTTTTGCAGGGAGGTGTTGCCATACTCTCACGTACAGCGTCTGGTATTCTCAAATGGTCACCTACCTGATACTAACCAGACTCAACGTTGCTTAACTTCGGTGATCTAATGCAAACTGATGTGTCAAGGTGATCATGCCGTATAGAATGATGAAATGCAAAACATTTGGTAAGGGCGAACTTGATCATTTCGAAAATGGCATTTAAAATCACATTGTTTATATAAGGCACAACTCTGTTCCGCTGAATGTTGAAACACGCGATCAGCAATTTCGTTTTATAGCAGGTTTTGTTTGTTATTGCCTCGTTTTTATTGTAATCTTTTTAAGTTGTTATTCATAGGTTTTATTCTACGATTATTTTATCGATTTGTAATAGATTTCACTTTGATGAAGTCTTTTGATTCTGGGTTTAGTGTGATGAGATTCTCACTTTCTAATTTAAAAATATAATCATATATAAGTTTTCAATTTCCTTCTTTTTTGGTGAGTGGTACTATATTTATAGTTATACTATTTTTATACTTATACTAATACAATTTTATACTTATACTTACACTATTTTTATACTTATACTAATACTATATTTATAGTTATACTTACACTATTTTTATAGTTATACTATTTTTATATTTATACTTATACTATTTTTATAGTTATACTAATACAATTTTATACTTATGCTTATATTATATTTATACTTATACTAATACTATATTTATAGTTATACTATTTTTATACTTATACTTATACTATGGTCGTCTATTTTTGCTAGGTTGCCGCGTCAGAAATGAATGCTCACCCATAAACCGATGGCATCCCAGTCATATTCCTTGGATGGTTGGACATTGATTTTCTTTGTTTTGGACCAAAAATATTTTTAGTTAAAAAAAAAAAAAATTCTTTCCCATCCCGTAAAAAAATGTTTTCACCCACACCAACCGTCTTAAAAATATTTATTTTTTGTAAGAAAAAAATATTTTTTCACCCCCCAATTTTTTTATCCTCCCCACACCCAAAGGAATATTTTTAGGTAAAAAAAAAATAATTTTTACCTCTCCTCCCCCCCCAAATTTTTTTTTTACCCTCCCCCAGCCAAAGAAATATTTATAGTTAAAAAAATTTTTTTTTCATTTTTCACCCCCAAAATTTTTTTTTCCTCTCCCCCACTCAGAGAAATATTTTTAGTAAAGAAAAAAATAAAATTTGACCCCCCCACCCCCCAAATTTTTTTACCCTCTCCCATCCATAGAAATATTTTTAGTAAAAAAAAAAAATTTTAACCCCCTTCCTCTCCAAAAAAAATTATTTTTACACTCCTCCACCAAAAGAAATATTTTTAGTTAAAAACAAAACAAAAAAAAATTAACCACCCCCCTCAAGAAAAAATATTGGAGGCGCCACGGTCATATCAAAGAACCAGTTTTGATACTCATGTTTACATATGCTACCGTCATATCAAAAAACCAGTTTTGTTATTTTTCCAAAATGGTCACCCATTTAGTAATGGTCGGGATATGCGTTGCTTAACTCCGACTTACAACAAAACACCTTGTCTTAACGTAATGAAAATAAAGAATAATAATGTGAAAAAATCCTCTCACAATGACGTCATTGCCAGAATATGCGTACATTAGTCTGAAATAATATATACTATACTATTTCATATATTCCATAAGTACAATAGTCTTAAATAGTATAGTTTGGGCTACAGACAGGCAGACAGATACATAAACTCCATTATTAATAGATATTTATACTATTTTCATACTTATATTTATACTTATATTTATACTGTATATCCTGTAGACTAGCAGTCTGGTCGGATAGTTCGAATGTTGTTCCAGTGTTTAGTAAGTTGATTAATGTATCTATCATACTAGGTAGGCATATCGATCGATTCTATAAGTTGTTGAGCTTTTTTGTGAGTGTTGATTTTGTCTGCAACTTGATTGTATTATGTTGTTAGTGTGAGTTGATTTAACATTTCAATAAATTGATTCTTTTTAGTTGTTTAAGACTTTAACGTTATTTCTTTGTTTTCATGTCAACGTGATTTATCTCAATGTTACTGTTAGTAAATCGAATATTCGATTTTCGATTTTATATATTTTACTTGTTTCTTAGCCGGCATTTACAAAATAAAATGTGCCTCATGTCCGATGTTTTATATCAGCGAGACAGCCAGAAATATAAAATCCAGCATTTAAGAACATAAACGGGAACTCAAACACAACAATCCCACTAAATGCACTAATCATACACAGGCACACTTTTATCCACTATTTTGACTTTACAAATTGCACCCTCCTCAAAACTGAATTAATTCTCACATGCCCCAAATGCATCGAAAGTTCTGTAATCCTTCTCTCATCACCATCTAACGTAGACTTCAGACTCGGAGCTTATTCCTTAACCAAACATATGGCAAAAATCGCACTACAACAATGCAATATACCTCGCCATTGCATAACAAACTCCGATCCCTGTCAAAATACCACTTTTTTTTTACTACATTTCATCCATGTTTCCATTCGTTTCCTTTCCTTTTCTTCTTTTTCTTTCTCCCCCTTTTCCCTTTTGAACGTCTTTGTCGCACATGCTACATAATTTTTTCAAATAGTTACACACATGCAAAAAATATCCTGTTGTGTGTCTTCTTCTTTTTCCTATGTTTTGCCGTTATTCAATAAATAAAAAAATCTTCACATTTTCTGAAGACGTTCGTTTAGCTGAACGAAACCGGTAAATCTCTCGTTTTTGATTATTTCTTCCTGTGTTTAATTTGTTTTTCCTTTTGTCTTTTTCATACGCACACACACACATGCATATATATATTTGAGAGTTTGAATTACCTACTAGACACCATCTTTGAGCCTCTTTGGTATCTCTGTACAAGGGTTTGTCAGGACCACCTGACATGGGATACTTTACTCTACAAGTAAACCTTGACCAAACATTCAAAATAACATAGTATTCAAAGCCCAAATATAATCCCATCGACACGACTATACACTTGCTCGTATGGGGAATGGTGCACTTTCTCCTAGTGATGTTACCTCAAGTTACAACACAGCTAGATACTCCACCAGACTAGATGAATTCTTGTCTTGAAATCCGGTAAAACCAAGAGACCAAAATGAAAGATATCCTGTGACATATTTAAGTGGTCAATTGGGGAGAGGAAAATTAATGTTCTTAACTTCTTTACTAACTCAACGTTTGAGATAAAGAAGAACTTTAATAGAATATTTGAATATCTATGTGTCTCATATAGAGATCAAGTGTTAGCCCCTTTGATTTCTGAGGACTTCGACTGAAGTAAACTAAAACAAAATATATATATATATATATATATATATATATATATATATATATATATATATATATATATATAATGAAATGGGGGTTGGTACAGTCAGAAACGCCGTTGAAATGATAAACTTTGATAATTTAGAAACCAGACAACTTGACGTGAGATTTTGTTAAATAAATGAAATATTTATTAAATCATTTTTTTAATTTTTTGTACGCCGTAAGACTTCGACGATGAAGAAGAAAAAAAAAAGAAAAGAAAAAATAGAAAAATACTGTCTGTATACCATGATTAGGGTTTATAAAACCGAAAATTTGAATTTTTAAAAAAATGATTTAATAAATATTTCATTTATTTGAAAATATCATGTATGGTTTTTCAATTTTGAAAGTGTATCATTTCAATGGCGCTCCTAGCTCCATCTCATTATTTTACACACACGTGCCAGCGCTCTTCACTTCCGATATCGGACATTAAAAAAAACAATCTCTTCAATAACACCCAAATAAATCGCCTGTCTTTGACTACATCGTAAGACTCTGACAATGAAAAAGAAATTTTAAAAAAGAAAAGGAAAAAAAAGAAAAATATTTTCTGTATTACCATGATTAGGGTTTATAAAACCGAAAATTTGGATTTTTAAAAAAGATGATTTATAATAAATATTTCATTTATTTGACAAAATCAGGTTGTCAGGATATATTAAAGTCCTCCTTTTCAGTCTTGAGAGACAATCGATATCCCTGTAACGGTTTCTGTACAGAAGTCTATAGTGAAGCAAGTGGTGCGTAATCTTCACCAACACCTCTCTTGTTTCAGTCCAGTGGCAAGGAGAAGTCCAGGACGACTGGAAACAATACCGAGATAAGCAGAGAAAGACTAGTGTTATTTTGGAGTTTTCCTTCTCCTATGTTAGTTACACAAACAAGGCTTTAAAGTCTAATCTACCTTACTATTTAATCGATAGCTGGAGGAAAGATATATTGATTCGTGATAAGGAAGAAAGGTCGAATAGCTGTTTCTGAAATTTTAGAATTACCATCTTATTTACTTCTCTATTTGAATGTGCTCCCCCCTCAATAGATTCCCGGAACTACCGCCCCTTTCACCCTATTCACATCACTGTATTATAAGCAGATGCTTATATCATCTTCTTATACAACAATAGCAAAGAACATCAGATCATTTCTATTAGATAGACGTTAGAGAAAGCCACTTAAAAATACCTATATAAATTGTTATGAAAGGGACAAAAAGAAATAAGACAATAAGGAGGTAGTTAACAAGAGTATGTATTTACTGAAAGTACAGAACGGATGGGTTGTCAAAAACTGATTCTGGATTGGTCATAGCGAATCTCTCTCTCTCTCTCTCTCTCTCCATCTCTCTCTCCTCTCTCTCTCTCTCTCCTCTCTCTCTCTCTCCTCTCTCTCTCTCTCTCTTTCTCTCCTCTCTCTCTCTCTCCTCTCTCTCTCTCCTCTCTCTCTCTCTCCTCTCTCTCTCTCTCCTCTCTCTCTCCTCTCTCTCTCTCCTCTCTCTCTCTATCTCTCTCTCTCTGTGTTATGACCACTATTCATAGTGTCAGGAAGAATCCGTGAAATGACAGAATAGGGTAGATCAACAGAAAACAAATGTAATACAAAAGAAATCGTATGCCTTGAGGAATAGTGTAACTTGTTACGCTGAAATTTTATTTCAATTTTACAATATTGTTTTTCTTTGGCTTGACCACAAAAACCCTTATACTTGATTAGTGTTGCCACATCTGGGCTGGTGCATCATCTACTACTTTCTCCCTCCTTGACAAGGTCCAAAAAAGAGTCGCCAACCTAATAAGTCCTTCACTGTCAACCAAGTTCCAGTCCCTGTCCCATCGCCGCAATGTAACATCCTTGTGCTTGTTTTACAAATACTTCAATGGATTATGCTCCAATGAATTGGCTACTCTGGTGCCCCCTCAACGTAAATTCACTAGATCAACTCGACAATCAACTAAATCCCATCCATTCATTGTGGAGGTCCCCAGATGTCGGAGAGCTTTCTACTCAAATAGCTTCTTTCCTCGTGCTGCTGGCCTCTGGAAGTCCCTCCCTGCCTCTTGTTTCCCTGACAGTACTGACATGCAGAAATTTAAAATTAATGTAAACAGACATCTCGCTGTGCAGATCCCAATTTAGGTTGACCCCCCCTCCCCAACCTTCTCCCCTTTTCTTTTTTCTCAGTAGCCCCTTACGTCTACAGTGGCGGCCTGCCTTGTTTGGGGTGAACTTTGTTAAAAAAAAAAAAATTACCTATAAACTTTTATTCTAGCCAGAAATTATTTGCTAATTAACAATTTAAATGCTTCTTGGGCCACTATGTTTCGTCGTTGGTTCTGCTCGGTGATTTATATGATTCACGACGTTGTGTTCATAGAGCAAGTCATCAAAATGATGAAGCAGCACATGTCGGTCGTCGGTTACAAAAAAAAGGTTTCAAAAGGAAAACATTATTAACACAGTTATCATGTAACAGTTGATCAATTTATGTATGGAATGCCGATACAACTTGCATGTAAACAACAAATGAATTACTTCCACAGACTGTGTGAATGCACTAAAAATTCTATCTGACTTTTGTCAGAGTTAATATTGAAAATTCTACTGTTTTGAGAGTGGGGGAGTGTCGCTTGGCAAAGAGTCAGTTTTAGATTAGCGAGTTAATCCAGGATTCAAACTTGATGTAAATCTGTCTAAAAGGCAGAAAGCTCTTGCTTATATAGATATTGACTCTAAGCTGAGGTGGAGTTAGGTAGTTTTGGAAGTTTAGTTAATTCTCTAGTCTTGCCATCAGTTCCCCTCATTCATTGGCTTTTTGTAATTCAGCAGTTACCATTTTGAAAATAAATCGTTTCAACCCCCTTCTGATTTGACGGTCTGATCCAGCCTCCCCACTCCAAGTTACTTTAACCTCTTACCTACACACAACATGGGTGGGTTTCAGGAATGCTTTGTTCCTCCAACTCTCTATATGTTTAACCTAGCCTTAACTGTTCATCATAACAATCTATCTCCCAAACACGTGACTCAAAGGAATTCTCAGAATTCAAACAAATAATATTTTTTTTATCAACTCTTCAGCTTGTTTTATTTGTATCTCTAAATGCATATTTCTTATAACGTCTGACCTCTTCAAAATGTAACTTGGTTTATATGTTTCACTTTATCTCTTCAATTGTATGTTGCTTATAACCTCTGATCTCTCCAAAGAAAAATGCCTGAATATTTCATTATCAACCTGAGTCATTTCTGTCAACCATAATTCTCAGACCCATAACCGCTCCGGATAGCCATCAGAGCTCAGATGGGTATGACCTGTCATGATAATTTTATTGTCAAAATAATTCTGTGCCAAAATTTCTCCATTGGAGACAAACTCCTCTGTTAACTTGTTATTTTTAACCCATCTAGGATTTAAACTCGCTATTTCACATGGCTGTGAATAAAGGAAACACCTGTTTCTTCTTTCTTTCTTTTCTGTTTCATTTTCTTTTCCTTTTCTTTTCCTTTTCTTTTTCTTTGCTCTAATGAATTTTTTTTAGTTCGATTTCAGCTCAGACATAAAGGATTTTTTTAAATTATTTGTGTTAATATTATTTTTTTAATTATTTGTGTTAATATTATTTTTTTAATTATTTGTGTTAATATTATTTTTTTAATTATTTGTGTTAATATTATTTTTTTAATTATTTGGGTTAATATTATTTTTTTAATTATTTGTGTTAATATTATTTTTTTAATTATTTGTGTTAATATTATTTTTTTAAATTATTTGTGTTAATATTATTTTTTTAATTATTTGGGTTAATATTATTTTTTTAATTATTTGTGTTAATATTATTTTTTTAATTATTTATGTTAATATTATTTTTTTAATTATTTGTGTTAATATTATTTTCTCTTATTCATATTTTTATTATTGCATTCTCTGTTTAACTTAAAGTGGCACGCATCACACAGTGAACTGTAAGGTGTTGGGCCTCCCCTAAGAGGGGATATATGCCACACTATGCATCACACAGTGTCATATCACTAACACTTTTTAATTTCGCCTGAACATGCAGAAATCATTGTGTGGCCATTTTTATCTATGATAATAAAAATAACCAGCATACTATTTATTTCATAACCTTGTATATTCGAAAGTGATTTTGAAGCCTTTAAATTGACAGATAGAAAGTCATTTCTAACTAATTAAAATTCCACGGTAAAAGTCAACAAGCTTGATTCACTATTATTTGTCTTCAACTAAAAGAAAACATTAATTTTCAAACGCGTATCAAAGAATCAAAATCCGAATTCACTTTTAGCAGAAAAAGTAGACAAAATATGTGTTTTGCTAATGGATCACCAAAAGCCACTCGAGGATAAGGATTAATGAGATGGATGGATTAATGAGGAAGAATATTATGAGAAGATTGAAAATGAGTAATGGGATGAAAAAAGTTTGCTTATTTTCAGAATGGTGGCGGTTGATTACGAAGTATTTGTTGACACTGGATTTAATGATAAGCATGTTATAGTCTGCAAGGAAGCAGACCCATGATAATGTGTTCCAAAGAAGTACTTAGAAAGGAACTCTGTTTTGCCTGGTGTTAAGCACAAAGAAGAAGAATGGAATATTTTCTGTTTAGTTTTAGTAGAAAAAGTTTTTGCTGTGAATATCTTAGAAGGAGGAACCAAGGATTAGAGCTCAGTCGAGCACCGACAATTGGAAACAACGATAGAGTAGAGAAAGACTAACATCGTCAGTGGAAACAACGATTGAGTAGAGAAAGACTAACATCGTCAGTGGAAACAACGATTGAGCAGAGAAAGACTAACATCGTCAGTGGAAACAACGATTGAGTAGAGAAAGACTAACAACGTCTCTTCTGTATGAAAGAGACTGTGGATATCATCCTCACTAGATTGCGTTATTAGATGTAGAACAGTTGGTGTAGCAGGGCCATTTGGTAGAGGAAAGACAAAGAAAACATAGGAGGAAGTGGTAACGATAGATTTGAGAGAAAGGGGGATAACTAAATGCCTGGCCAGTGATAGGTTAGTTTGGGAGTCAATTTCTAAAATCCGTCCAACACATGCCAGCATGTAAAACGGACGTTAAACCGATGATGATGATGATGATGATGATGATGATGATGATGATTTACTAACTGGTTGCTATTTAAAATTACGGTGGACCATTGTTTTTCATAGGAAAAGAATTAGTGTACCTAATATTTATAAATCCCATCATTCTGGACGTACTTTTGAATGTCAACAATTTATTGATAACAAGCTATTTCGGTTTTCGTCTGTTTGACAAAACGTAAACAAATCAATATAAGAAATAACCGTTTATATTAACATCGTATGAATCATCACGAAGAGCAGGTTATTGTTAGGGTTAGGGTTATAGGTTAGAGAAAGGGTTAGGGTTAGGGGTTAAGGGTTAAGGTTAGGGGTTAGGGGTTAAGGGTTAGAGTAAGGGTTAGAGGTTAAGGGTTAGGGTTATGTCTTATGGGTTAGAGTAAGGGTTAGGGGTTAAGGGTTAGGGTTAGGGGTTAGGGGTTAAGGGTTAGGGTTATGGGTTATGGTTTAGAGTAAGGGTTAGGGTTAGGGGTTAAGGGTTAGGGGTTAGGGGTTAAGGGTTAGGGGTTATGGGTTAGAGTAAGGGTTAGGGGTTAGGGGTTAAGGGTTAGGGTTAGGGGTTAGGGGTTAAGAGTTAGGGTTATGGGTTATGGGTTAGAGTAAGGGTTAGGGTTAGGGGTTAAGGGTTAAAAGTTAGGGTTATGGGTTATGGGTTAGAGTTAGGGTTAGGGGTTAAGGGTTAGGGTTAGGGGTTAGGGGTTAGGGGTTAAGGGTTAGGGTGAGGGGTTAAGGGTTAGGGTTATGGGTTATGGGTTAGAGTAAGGGTTAGGGTTAGGGGTTAAGGGTTAGGGTTAGGGGTTAGGGGTTAAGGGTTAGGGTTATGGGTTATGGTTTAGAGTAAGGGTTAGGGTTAGGGGTTAAGGGTTAGGGGTTAGGGGTTAGGGGTTAAGGGTTAGGGGTTATGGGTTAGAGTAAGGGTTAGGGGTTAGGGGTTAAGGGTTAGGGTTAGGGGTTAGGGGTTAAGAGTTAGGGTTATGGGTTATGGGTTAGAGTAAGGGTTAGGGTTAGGGGTTAAGGGTTAAAAGTTAGGGTTATGGGTTATGGGTTAGAGTTAGGGTTAGGGGTTAAGGGTTAGGGTTAGGGGTTAGGGGTTAAGGGTTAGGGTGAGGGGTTAAGGGTTAGGGTTATGGGTTAGAGTAAGGGTTAGGGGTTAAGGGTTAAGGTTAGGGGTCAGGGGTTAGGGGTTAAGGGTTAGGGGGTAAGGGTTAGGGTTAGGGGTTAAGAGTTAGGGTTAGGTCTTTTTTGCCGGTTCACTCTACAGTTTGGCTGATTGTTGGAATAAACGAGAAAATGTGAATAAATAATATAAAAGACTCCTGAGAAAAACGAAATGTTACATTTATTTGGTTTGGTTTCTTAAACGGCATATCAACCTGAGTGGTTCATTTAATGCCAACCAAAATATTACTCTTGTGATGACATCTTAAAAGAAAAGATTGATAGAAATTGTTTGTTTGTTATTCCATTATTTGTATAAAAGAAAAAGGATTTCGAATCTTTTACTATTGAGCCAGAAACCCTTGATCAAGATGAGAAAACGTTGGACTGCCTCAATTAATTCCAGCCACATTCAAAGTTTGACTCTCTGCCTTATTAATGGCAAAACACAGCATTTGTTTAAATTCAAAGAACATTTCTGAGAGTAACATTGCTATTTGAGGAATAAATTCTCTCTGGTCATAATAAATTCCTCGGTCTCTATCGTTTTCTTTATCATTCTAAGAAACCCCAATCTAGTTTCATTGCACAACTGGAGGGGGGGGGGGTAAATGTCTTAATCACATGATAAAACAAGCATTTCTAAATTTAAGAAAATGTGGAAGATAGGGTTAAAACGCTGACAAGATAGTTGATCTAATTTACAGTAATCTCTGAATCAAAAGACACACGTTTAAGTTTCTGGACTCCTAGCTAACAATTTCTCGTTTCATTTCTCAACAGTATCATTTCGGGTAGCAAGAATAGCTTTTACATGAAGGTGATCATGGTAATGCAAATTAAAGTTATATATTCTTTCTATCAAAATTGATTACTGCGCCAAAATATATCGGGAATGTAATTTCTCCAGATTTCCCCTTCTGCTCTCTCCAGATTTTATCTGGAGATAGCAGAAGGGGGAACGTCCACTCACTTCGACGTCAAGTCTTGCTCTGTCGTTTTTTCCCCAATTCCCTCTCGATCGGTGATGTAATTCTGACAATTATTTTTAACACATTTCTCAAATTTGCATATCTCAAACTAAAAGCGATAAAATGTTTATATTTCCAATTTTCGTCTCAACCTTGAAATTATCACAACAATCACAGTCGCATTCCAAATGCGACGTTTACCCACAACCTTGATCTACATCTGTTTACCATTTAAGTTATAATTATTATTTATTATCCTGATTTTTCGATCACCCTGGGGTAATCTTGTTACACTTACCTGACGTTGCTCGGGATGCAGTGATGTCATTTTAGTTTGCAATTTTTTTTTGTATGCACATGTTTTGTAAAAATTTTAGTTGTAAGAGAAACAACTCTTTTTTATATTCTTCAATTAAAAATATGAGTTATTCTACTTGCTGTTTTTTGGTCATAATTGAAAAATGTTTCCATATTATCAGTTTTCCAGGTAGGAAAATATCATTTTTTTTAATAAACTGTAGCGAAGTATATTATTATAGTGCCAACAACATGGTAAAACGATAACGAATAAAAATTGGCTAGTGAGAATCAACATTTGATATGTCAGCTTAAATGCTATTTATGTACAACATTTAAAATCTCACAAGATAACTTTATATGTTAGATAAGCAGAATTGGGAATTTGCAACCAAAAGAAGAAATGTAATTCTCATTTCTACATTAAGGAGATCAAAATGAACACATTTTGTTTGGCATTCTATTCCAACTTAAGCATAATAGACCTCAAACCTGACGGACGAAGCCTTCCACAGAGATGCAAGGATGCTTATATCATGAATTCTCTCAAATGATTACAGAAAATATAGAATCAAAATATCAAAGTGGTAAATATGTTCTTTGATAAAAATTGATAACAGAAATACGAAACAAAAACCTGTCTTTTCACTTAATAAACTGAATGTTTTTGGTAAACCGTTTCCTTAGAATTTGTTAGAATCTTTATTTCCTGGAAGTCTGTAAATGTGGTAAGTCTTTTACAGTTATTTATTGAGCAAAATGTTCAAGTGAACTTCTGTCAAGTTGATCGGCAAACAAGTCAGACTAGAATCAAAATGTTTCGGAATTTTTGAGATGAGGATAATTTGTGTTATTTTTTTTTGTTTTTGTTTTTGTTTTTTTTAACATAGGCAGGCCGCCACTGTAGACGTAAGGGGCTACTGAGAAGAAAGAAAAGGGGAGAAGGTAGGGGGTGGTCAACCTAAATTGGGATCTGCGCAGTGAGATGTCTGTTTACATTAGTTTTAAATTTCTGCATGTCTGTACTGTCGGGGAAACAGGGGGCAGGGAGGGAGTTCCAGAGGCCAGCAGTACGAGGAAAGAAGCTATTTGAGTAGAAGGCTCTCCGACAGCTGGGGACCTCCACAGTGAATGAATGAGATTTAGTTGATTGTCGAGTTAGCCTAGTGAATTTACGTCAAGGGGGCACCAGAATAGCCAATTCATCGGAGAATAATCCATTGAAGTATTTGTAAAACAAACATTCAGTTAGTATTACGCATGTAAACTTACGAAAAACACTTTTGAAATCTGTCAACTAGCTAAGAAAATTTTTAAATAAGCCAAAAAGGAGAACACGTCACGTATATCTCTTGGCGGCCATTTTTGTTTTGTTTATTGTTTCTGAACACGATAAATATTTTAAAACGTCTTCTTTTCTATTTTACTAATTAATAGTACATTGATTTTACTCAAAAAACCTTCCTACTACCATAATATGAAAAAAATAATAATATCTCTCTCTTATTTAAGTAGAATGTTTTACTTTTCTATGTGGAAGCACCGTTAATAGGATAACTCCAATACTACCACTGCAACTACTGCTATTATTACAACTCATACTACTACTACTACTACTACTACTACTAGTACCAGTAAGAATGATTACATTGGTGATGAAGAAGTAGAAAATAACATGCCTAAAAAAACATTTTGCTTAATAATTTTAAAAGCTTTAATGACATTAGTGACTCAACTGCAGTCTCATTTCAGCAGGTAATAACATTATTTTTCTCCCGCAAGCTGAAGGATAAAATTAAATTATTTCACTGGAAATGTCCGTCTGCATTGCAAGTATTAGTTAAGGAATGATAAATGCCACCATTCTGCTGCATCGTTCAAGGATTGTTCAGTCTTTAACAATACAAGCCGAGTTCGTCTTGTTACCAATTCATGTGCAGCTGTGAAAGCCTTGAGCAACTTCGTTTGAAGACATTTTTGTTATATCTCTATTGTCGCTCAAGAACGAACAGGGAAAGGAATTCTTAGAAAAGAGAAAATATAGGAGAAAAATGTCTAACCAGCTCTTGGAGAGGAATAAAGGAATATCTTTTGGCACGAGTTTTACCATTTCTGTTTCGTCCTAAAAGATAATTCTATTTTTGATTGTCTTGTGATTCTACCAAGGATGTTTTGTCATTTTAACAATAGTCATGGGGAAAAATTGAACGTTTCTTGCAAGAACTGCTTTCCTTCTTAAGCAAAGTAGAATTGAGATTTTGGTGCCACTTTTCTGATTGGTAAAGAATTTAGATTATAAAAACGACACCATTCAAAAACAGTGAATTTTAAAATCTACTTTACCATTTATCACAAGTATTGAATAAATGCCATAATCTTAGTGATGAAAAATCCTTCAAGAATCCAAAGGTTCGAATCTACATTTCCAAGATGATTTCCAAGACATCCTTATCCAACAATTGATCTCTAGTCAAATTTCTATGAAGATCCGCAATTCTTATTATGAGAAGTTCTTTACTGTCAAACTTCACAGAAGTAAAAAAAGAAATTATTTCCATACATGAAGTTTGTTCATTCTTTCCAACATTATATATACAACAATTAAATAAAATATTTGCTTATGACTGAATAACTCACACAATTTTATTTGTTAAAGGCATTGAGCACTATATACAAATGTAAATCCCAAATTTGAGACTGTTATTTTAAGCCGACACTCTCTCTCTCTCTTACTCTCTCACTCTTACTTTCTCTCTCTCTCTCTTACCCTCTCTCTCTTACTTTATCTCTCTCTCACTCTCTCTTTCTTACTCTCTCTCTTTTACTCTATTTCTCTCTCTCTTTCTTACTTTCTCTCTCTCTCTTACTCTTACTCTCTCTTACTTTCTCTCTTTCTTTTACTCTCTCTCTCTCTTTTACTCTCTCTCTCTCTTTTTCTCTCTTTCTCTCTCTTTTTCTCTCTCTCTCTTACTCTCTCTCTCTCTTTCTCTTACTCTCTCTTCCTCTTTCTCTCTCTCTCTCTTACTCTCTCTCTCTCTTTCTCTTACTCTCTCTTCCTCTTTCTCTCTCTTTACTCTCTCTCTCTTTCTTTCTCTCTCTTACTCTCTCTCTCGCTTACTCTCTCTCTCTCTTTTACTCTCTCTCTCTCTTTCTTTCTCTCTCTTACTCTCTCTCTCTCTCTTACTCTCAGTCTCTTACTCTCTTTCTCTCTATTACTCTCTCTTTCTCTCTTACTCTCTCTCTCTCTCTCTCTCTCTTTCTATTCATTTAATGTTGCTTTTCCCTTGTCCAGGAATAAGGCCATTTTTAATTTTTCGCAAGCTCGCTTTCCAGTTGACCCACTGAATTCTGAGGATTCAGTGACTCAACTGTCTCCAAGTTCCACTCTATACAATCTAGTCTAATCACTGACTAAATGTAACAAGATTCGAAAGTTTTGTCAAGTTTTCTTTCGACTGACCTATGAAACTGCTAGTGACAATTGGAGAAATTATACAGTATTTAAATGAAGCTTTTACTTTATTAATAATTCTTTACGATATTGATAACCAAAATGATTCATTTTTATTTACATTGCTTTTATATATATTGATAAATTCTGTCCTACAAAATTTAAATTTAATTCCGAATAGGCAATTTTTTTTCTTAGACCATGTTCTTTTGCAATAAAAAATGCATTTCACTTCAATGTTTTCAAAAAACACTTAATTGTTTAACTGGAGCTATTTTTCACTGATCACCTTCACAGCATCGGCTGCTTACGTTCGTCAATAAAAAAAGTAATATTCTACATTTCTCTGTCTATGTCAGCTTTCAGATAACCACTTATATTTTTAAAATAAACATTAACCTATTTATTTCTTATACTTAATTGCATGTCATATTAATAGGTAGAATAATTTGATTTTCAAAATCTATTTATAATGTTGTCTTAATGAAATGTTGCAAGCAGCTTTTAGAATTCGTGAATTTTTGCTTATTCCATTCAATTAAATTTTAATTTCACCTACAGACCCAATGCATATACAGTCATCTGTACAAAATATATACAATTTTTAATTACATTCGTCAGAAACTCTTGCATAAGTCCTTAAAATACAAGACTAAATAAAAATAAAAATATCTGTCTTTGACAGGTACGAAATAAAATCATTGTAGTAGTAAGTCATGTGTAAGCATTCGTTGTCTAGTGCAATTAAGCAGTTTTGGATGGTTGCCATACAAACTGGTTTTATGCTAATTTCCACTTAATTCCCACCTAATCAAAGTCATCTAACCGTTTTATCGTCTGAGCATCGACTTTAAGGGTCCTCTACATTCCTCATCTCAGAACAAGTACCTGATAACAATTGTAGATGAATTTATCAGGTTCAACTTTGCCCAAACATAGAGGTTAAAATCCTTAATAGCTGCTTATACAATCTATCCTCTATATCTGGCATGTCCGCTTACATTCGCAGTGATAGGGTAACCTCGTTTCTTTTTCAAGAACCTCCACCCCCAATACACTCATTTTCAGAAGAGTGACAACACACACTTGCAATATGTAAGGAATGTTCACTTTTGCAGACGTTTTATGTGTTTTTCTGGGGGGAAATTTCCTTCATTTCGTTAAGAATGAACGCGATTTTACATGGAATAACTTTGCCAGGTTAAAACACTTCGCCTATGCCAATGATGTGACAGTGTTTATAACGAGCATTTCCAAGATTAGAGCTGTTGACTTGGAAATAAGGTAGGTTACAAAATCTTTTACCCTCATCTGTTTTGAAACGAAAACATTCCTACACAATTATGGAGTTATTACTAATAAAACAACACACTACAATCCAAAAGGTAATGGACAAGTGGAATGATATCATCTGACCGCTAATTCTTCTGATATTAAAACCTATAATCTTCCAAGACGCTTTAACTGAAGTCGTTCATTGTTGTGCACAGCAACTAACTGCACACCACATGAACGACTATTCAAGTTTAGCAGATAATAAACTCATGGGACCACCTTACCTGTATGGCTAAGTCATTCTGGTAAAATATTGATGAAACAATATCCCAGAAACAGTAAAAATGAACCACTGGTCGATTAGGTAGAGCTCCGAGACATTAACCCATAGTTCATATCAAAAAATTAGATGTTAGCGAGGTCACTTTTTCACTTAAACATCTAGTCCTGAAAGGAGTTGGGGGACAGAAGCCTTGCTAAATTATCACTAACTAACATTCTCATTTCCATAGAATTAACAATGCCAACTTAGTTAGGAATTACTAAGGAATTTCCCATTCGACAAACTATAAATGTTACTGTGGAAGAATATATAATAGCTGAGCAGATTAAGGAAAAATCGTTCATTTTGGTAAGCAAGCATGAAACTTGGCACGATTGCTCACAATGGTCTACTCTTCCGAAAAAACTTTTGGGCCACTCAAAAAATCCAAGATGGCCGCCATTTTCAAGATGGCCGCCATTCTGAAATCCAATATTGCTAGTTTACAAAGTATCTAACCGATTTTCACAATTTTTGAGTCAAATTATATGTTTTAGGGGATGCGAAAGCAGTAAATGACACAAAAATAACTGATAAATGAGTCCTACAATCCACAAAGGTACATATATGAGATGAATTTAAGCAAATATTGTCAATTTTTGCCTTTTATTGCCATTAAACCGAATCATTGACTTGATATTCAATTCCCCAAGTGAGCTGAATGTATTAGTTATAAAAATTAATCCTTTCAGCTCATTCTTATAATATGTCATATGTAAGAGAGTGATTGTCATGACACAACCAGGGCATAACGGTGACATCACTGCTGTGAAACTCAGCATGGGGTCCAGTATCAACTGATTACGGACACACTGTTCATGTTTCAGTGTCCCAAATGCTGTCTAATAAGCCCCATGGACAAAATAATGTTCAGTCTGTTAGATAGCCGCACCTGAATTGACAGGATATGCCAGCGCGGGAGAGCCGAGCCAAAGGTAACGGGGCTATAGTTACCTGGATGGTGTACAGATCGCACGGGACTTAAATGATACTGGATGAACGATCGGGCTAGGTGTAGGGAACCTACCTTTCTGAACCTAGTTGTATCCCATATCTTAATGTGTCAAAATATATTCGGTAACTGTGGTTATAGGTGGTAAAAGGATAAACCCTCGGCCTGAAGCCTATAACATTTACAGAATGTCTATTGAGAAGACGTCAAATGTGAAAACTGATTGGAGCAAATGCTGCCTATGTCAGACAGATAAAACCGGAGAGGATCTCAGTAGTCCCATTCCAGGTCGCAGTAAATCAGATGGATATTCAATGCTGGCTACAAATATTCCTCTTTTTCAAGAACTCTGTCAGATGCCCATGATTATTAATCCTGCTAGGCTCGATGAAGGTGATGGTATTGAAGATACATTGCGGCAAAACAATGCTCAGTACCATCAGAGTTGCCGTGCTTTGTTCAAAAATACCAAACTTGATCGGGCCAGGAAAAGGGCATCTGACGCTCAGGAACATACTGACAAGAGTTGTTCAAAGACTCGAAGAGTGAGTTTAAAGCCAGAACAATGTTTCATCTGCGACAAAGAATTTCTAGATGATGGACAAAGACGTGAAGTCATGACAATGGGGCTCAGCAGTAGGCTCAATGAATGTGCCACAACTCTAGGTGAATGTAAAATTCTTGCCCGATTGAGTGCTGGTGATGCCATTGCACAAGAGTTGAAGTATCATAAAGATTGTTTAACAACTCTTTACAACAGGGAAAGATGTCACCTTGCTGCTCTACAAAAACAGGAAAATGAAGATTCTCAGAAAAAAGGAATCCATCCATTGGTATATTCAGAGCTTCTTGCTTATATAGTTGAAACTAATACGAACAGTGATGCACCAGTTGTGTTTAAACTTGCAGATCTCATCACACTGTATAAGCAACGACTTGAACAGTTGGAACTGCATGAACTTGCCTCATATGTTCACTCAACAAGACTGAAAGAGAAGCTTTTGTCAGATATACCAGCACTTGAAGCTCACAAGAGTGGGAGAGATGTTATCTTGTCCTTTACAGAGGATACAGGGTCAATCTTGTCAAAAGCTTCAGAATTTTCTGATGCTGTTATACTCAATAAAGCTGCTAGTATTTTGCGAAGACACATGCTTGCTCATGAATGGAAATTTAATGGTAGATTCCGTGCAGACTCAGTGGGAAATTCTATTCCTCAATCACTACAACAATTTGTTTGTATGGTGGAGCACGACGTCGATATCAAGTCGCAACTGGAATTAGGTTCATCAAAGACAGACTTGGCTGTAGCTCAGCTCCTGCAGTACAACTGCTACAGTCACAAAAGCAATTCATCCACATTCAGACATTCACACAATCGTGAGACTCCCTTTCCCATCTTTATGGGCCTATCTTTGTATGGGAAAACACGAAAACGAGGACTTGTGGAACTGTTACATGACCATGGACTAAGCATTTCATATGACAGGGTGCTTGAAATATCTGCTCAATTGGGTGATGCCGTTGTTGACAGGTACACTGAAGAGGGTGTTGTGTGCCCTACAGAACTTAGGAAAGGTCTTTTCACCACATCAGCTATGGACAATATAGATCACAATCCGTCTGCAACAACAGCTACAACATCCTTTCATGGTACCAGTATCTCACTATTTCAACATCCAACGTCTGACAGTGATGGTGAACTGCGTGAGCCACTTATGATCAAAAATCATAGTATAAAACGGGTGCCTGAACTTCCAGAATCTTTCACAAACATTCATCCTGCATATCTAAAGAACAAGACTCCGTCGCCTCCAGAGTTCGAATATCCAACAAGTGTCGATATTGACTTTCCCAGGCTTTTGTTAGCAAATGAATTTCAGTGGCTAGAAAAGGTTCATCTGACACAAAGCATTGATGATGACGTTAACATAACCTGGTCGGCACACCATGCTTCTGAGAAGAGAGGTTTAGATTTCAAAGTGAGCATTACATCAATTCTACCTCTCCTCCGAGAACAAGCCCACTCAGTTGCCACAATACGACATGTTATGGAGAGGATTAGAGAGACAATAGCGTTCCTCAACCCAGGGCAAATTCCAGTCATAACTGCTGATCAGCCACTTTATGCATTGACCAAGCAAATACAATGGCACTGGCCTCAGCAATATGGTGAAAATAAGTTCGTCATCATGTTTGGCGGCTTGCATGTTGAAATGGCTGCACTGAAGTCAATTGGGTCGCTTCTAAAAGCAAGTGGTTGGATAGAAGCCATTGTAGAAGCAGATATAGCTTCGTCTGGTATTGCAGAATCTTTCATCACTGCTTCAAGTGTTACTCGGACACGATACGCTCACCAGATTACTGCATGTAGTCTCTACACACTGATGAAAAAAGCATACGAGTATTACATTGCAGATACTTCTTTCGAGCAAGATGCGTCAGTTATCTTAAGCTTTGATGAGTGGTGTGAGAAGCGAAAAGCAGAGAGCCCGCAATTCAGTTACTGGTATCTAGTGCTTTCAATGGAACTGACCATACTATCTCTGATACGTTCTTTCAGGGAAGCTGACTTCAGACTTTATGTCGAAACACTGATGGAGCTGATACCATACTTCTTTGCCAACAATAACTACAACTATGCAAGATGGCTATCAGTTCATCTGAAGGACATGCTGTGCTTAGAGCAGACCCATCCTGATACGCATTTGCAATTCAAAAATGGCAAATTTGTTGTCTTCAAGTCATTGCGACCATTTTCTTCTATGGCCATTGATCAAGCACATGAACAGGAAAATGCAATCATCAAAGGAGAGGGTGGGGTCGTAGGTGTGACAGAGGATCCTTCAGCACTACGAAGATGGATGGTAGCAGGGCCAGAAGTGAGTCGTCTTACTGAAGAATATGAAGCACTGTCATCGAACAAGGATGTTACTGAAAACATGAAACACAGAGAACAAACAAGTCAATCCCAGAAAGCTTTCTATGGCAAAGTAACAAAGCTCACGGCTGTCATCAATGAAATGGGCAATCCATTTCAAGAAGAATCATCCGATCTACTCACTCTGGATACAAAGATTATAGCATCGGAAACCGCAGCTGAAGCTGTTCGCATGCACTATGGGAATGGCAGGACTCGCTTTAAAGAGTTCATGAAGACCTTAGAGGGAGAAAACCGGGCTGCTTTCTATTCCAAAATCAAAAGGAACAACATAGACTTCTTTGACCAGACACAAGAAGCAGCAGTGACTGATGCCAAACATAAAAGTTTGAAAGATGACTGTCGCCTATTCTCTAAACTATTCATATCTTGCCAATCCAGGGAGTGTGACCTGATGGAATTCTTTAAACATGAGAACCAGTCCTTTCCTGCATCGTTGAGTGTAAATGGAAACCTCTACAGTGGTACAAAGTCTCAACTTGCATTGCTTCTTCAGTCCAAAGTTACATGTCCAGATTCAGTTCCACATGTGTCAGTCATCATCATCGATGGTTCAGCATTGGTAAACACAATACCACCCTGCAAATCAAAAACCTTCGAAGAGTATGCACAACTTGATTTTTTTCCAAAGGTACTGAAATTCAGTTCAGCATACGAGAGGACTGACATTGTTTTTGATGTTTACTTACCAACAAGTTTGAAAGCTGAAACACGGACAAAACGTGGACAAGGTGCAAAGCGTCGGGTAACCCACAACGGCAAGCTCCCTCCCAACTGGCGAAATTTCTTGAGGGATGATGACAATAAAACAGCTCTCTTCAAGTTTCTGGCTGATAGAATCACTTCACTAGCACAGGATCATGAAAATCTCGTGGTAATCACCAGAGTTGCAGATGTTGTTAGCAATCAGAATATCAGTTTTGAAGGACTAGCACCTTGCAACCATGAGGAATCAGACACAAGGATGTTTGTACACGCAAAACATGCAGTTAATCATGGTTACAAAACAGTACTGCTGAAAGCTAATGACACAGATGTCCTTGTCATTGCCATCACTGTATTTCCAGTCTTGAAAGAGTTGGGCCTGGAGGCAATGTTCATTGAATTTGGTCAAGGAAATGACACAAGGTTTATTCCAGTACATGAAGTCATCAGCGTACTTGGCCCTGAAAAAGTTAAAGGCTTGTCCTTTTTCCATGCCTTTACTGGTTGTGACAATGTGTCAGCCTTTCGATATAAAGCTAAAAAGACAGCATTTCAGACATGGAATGTTTTACCTGACGTGACGGACGTATTTGTCAAGCTGAGCAGTCATCCACCAGTCATAACAAGTGAGGACCAAGCAGTTATTGACCAGTTTGTCATCACAATGTATGACAGATCTACCTCCCTCACAGAAATAGATGCTGTAAGATTGGACATGTTTGCTCGTAAACAGAGACCCTATGACTCCATACCTCCAACTAAAGCAGCTTTAACTGAACACACAAAGCGTGCAACATATCAAGCAGGGTGCATTTGGAGTCAAGCAACATGCTGTCACATGGAAATTGATAGTCCTGGCGAGTGGGGGTGGAAGAAGCACGGCAATACATGGAAGATATTTTGGACAACACTTCCGCCAGTTGCAGAAAGCTGCAAGGAACTAACAAAATGCGGATGCAAGACACAATGCTTTGGAAGATGCAAATGCTATAAATTCGGCCTTCCATGTACAAATTTATGCAGCTGCAATTGCGAGTGTTGAACGTGTGAATCCTGATGAAAACACAAGAACAAGAAGAGAAAAATGCGGGATAAACTGACATAAGTGTGTAAAATATAGCCTTTATTACACTCAAATGGTGTTAAATCTTTATTTTGTCGTCAGAAATGGCTTTGTTGACATCAGAAACATATAAATTGATATATAATATGTGGAAATCGGTCAAAAATGAAGCATTTAGTTCACAAAATGATAAATTTTACCATCCGTGGCGGCCATCTTGAAAAATGGCGGCCATCTTGGATTTTTTGAGTGGCCAAAAGTTTTTTCGGAAGAGTAGACCATTGTGAGCAATCGTGCCAGCCAAGTTTCATGCTTGCTTACCAAAATGCACGATTCTTCATCATTTTTGACTTAAGCTGCTCAGCTATAAGTAGACTACAAATTCTACATCATTCCAATCATTCCTAGACCTTTAAAGACGCTATTTTATTTATGTGTACCCTTTATGACAATACATTAAACTCTTTCTTTCTTATGTGGTGGAGATTGTAGTAAAATAATATTATTGTTGCTGAAATTATTTCATGATCATTTTAGTTATCTGCCCTTGCTAAAAGTAAATCGCTATCTTTGTTTTGTATCTGGTGTGATGTGTTTTTGAGTTGAATAAAATCTAACTCGCCTAAAGGAATTATCTTAAGTATTTTAATTCGTCACACCATAACAAAATCAGTTATAATTTTATAACAATTTGGTTTTATTAATAATTTAATGACCAAACATTAACATAATAATTAAACTTAACTTATTTCTATGTAAATAATAATAATAATAATAATAATAATAATAATAATAAAATTATTTGGAAAGAAACTACACAGTGTATTCTTTAAGAATACTGCATTTAGAGATAATGACAGCTGGAATTGGTTGGTCAGGGGTGATCTCAAAAGATCTACTGAGAGCACCTTAATAGCAGCCCAGGAACAAGCCACCCGCACTAGGTCCACCAAATATTACATTGACAAAACTGCAGAATCACCGATATTCCGATTGTGTAATGAAAGAGAAGAAACCTTAGCGCATATTGTATCTGAATGCCCAATGCTCTCACAACACCAGTATAAAAAGTGGAGACACGACAAAGTCGCTCAGGTACTACACTGATATATATGCAAACTTTATGAATTGAGACATGCACATACAGATTGATAAGGTTCTTGGACATTCAAAACCCGACTTAATCTTTCTAAACAAAAACAAGAGAACTTGCTTAATCATTGATATAGCCTGCCCCTTTGATACCAGAGTGTAGGAGAAAGAACACGCAAAAAAATATCAAGATCTAAAATGGGAATTAGTTAGACTATGGAAATGTAAAGAAGTAAAGGTGATTCCCGTTGTAATTGGAATGCTTGAAACAATAACGAAAAGCCACCATAAATGGCTTATACAGATTGACAAGACAATTTCTTTTCCAATTCTGCAAAAAGGCTTGCCTGTTAGGAACAGCGAAAGTGTTAAGGTACAGCTTGAATGTCTAAGGTCAAGAGAATTGACTTGATGTTAACAAAAAAAAAAACTCCAACTAAAAACATCCAACAGTTGAGACTACTATGAAATACTACTACTACTACTAATACTAATAATAATAATAATAATAATAATAATAATAATAATAATACTTTGGGTAAGCAAAAAAATAATTATGAAAGTAAAAAGAATCCTGGGCAATGCCGGATCGGTGCAGCTAGTATAAATGAATACAAAACACGAAAAAGCAGAGAAAAAAGAAACCAGCAAAGAATTCAAAATATCAGACGCATCTAATTATTTACATTATCGTAATTAATGGCACTAATTCAGCTTTAAAAGACTAAACTTGAAAGATGGTCAGTTTATAATGACAGTCTATGATTAGAGAGTTACCGTCAGGTTGTGATAACCTTTGACAAGGGGAGTAACTCTTGTCACTTTATACTTCAATTACCAGAGCAATATTTTACTTTTTTATTTTTTTATATAGAAAACCTGGCATTGCTTAATTTTGTAACATTTCCACTGCTTGGTGTACGTCATATATGATTAATATTGACTCTACTGAAATGAGTGCATTGACTGAAACGGAAACTATGCTCGGAGACGACACTACTTACCTCTGATCTCCTGACGGAGGTGAGGAGCCTGATAATTGGTTTAAGCAGACCTCCTTAGTTTTATTTTTGCATCTTCTTACTTAAAATCTTTACTTGAAAAACTATACAGAGCCGCATTTTACAGTAACAACATTTTTTTTTTAATATTTTTTTTAAAAACCGTTACTGCACATGAGCGTTAATCTAGTCCGAACTAAAATTTCATCAAACGTCCACTTTTTTGAAAATGGTGATGATGTTAAATTTGAAAACATGTAGCTTATATATAAAGTAAAGTGAGATTTCCCCTATTTGATTGTTTATGAAGCTATATCGGTCAAAGACTTCATAAACAAAAGCGTCATAAACAAAAGCGTCATAAACAAAAGCTTCATAAACAAAAACTTCATAAACAAAAACTTCATAAACAAAAGGTTCATAAATAAAAACGTCATAAACAAAAAACGTCATAAACAAAAGCTTCATAAACAAAGGCTTCATAAACAAAATCTTCATAAACAAAAACGTCATGAACAAAAAACGTCATAAACAAAAAACGTCATAAACAAAAACTTCATAAACAAAAACTTCATAAACAAAAGGTTCATAAACAAAAACGTCATAAACAAAAATGTCATAAACAAAAACGTCATAAACAAAGGATTCATAAACAAAAGCTTCATAAACAAAAACTTCATAAACAAAAACGTCATAAACAAAAGCTTCATAAACAAAAACTTCATAAAAAAGCTTCATAAACAAAAACGTCATACACAAAAGCTTCATAAACAAAAACTTCATAAACAAAAAACGTCATAAACAAAAGCTTCATAAACAAAAGCGCCATCAACAAAAATGTCATAAACAAAGGCTTCATAAACAAAAGCTTCATAAAAAAATTCATAAACAAAAATGTCATAAACAAAAACGTCATAAACAAAGGCTTCATAAACAAAAGCTTCATAAACAAAAACGTCATAAACAAAAAACGTCATAAACAAAAGCTTCATAAACAAAAGCTTCATAAACAAAAAACGTCATAAACAAAAGCTTCATAAACAAAAGCGCCATCAACAAAAACGTCATTAACAAAAAACGTCATAAACAAAAGCTTCATAAAAAAATTCATAAACAAAAATGTCATAAACAAAAACGTCATAAACAAAGGCTTCATAAACAAAAGCTTCATAAACAAAAACGTCATAAACAAAAGCGTCATAAACAAAAAACGTCATAAACAAAAGCGTCATAAACAAAAGCGTCATAAACAAAAACTTCATAAACAAAAGCTTAATAAACAAAAGCTTCATAAACAAAAACTTCATAAACAAAAGCTTAATAAACTAAAGCGTCAAAAACAAAAGCTTCATAAACAAAAAACGTCATAAACAAAAAACGTCATACACAAAAGCTTCATAAACAAAAGCTTCATCAACAAAAAACGTCATAAACAAAAGCTTCATAAACAAAAGCGTCATAAACAAAAAACGTCATAAACAAAAGCTTCATAAACAAAACTTCATCAACAAAAATCGTCATAAACAAAAACTTCATAAACAAAAGCTTCATAAACAAAAAACGTCATAAACAAAAATGTCATGAACAAAAATGTCATGAACAAAAACTTCATAAACAAAAATGTCATAAACAAAAACGTCATAAACAAAAGCGCCATGAACAAAAACTTCATAAACAAAAGCTTCATAAACAAAAGTTCATAAACAAAAACGTTATAAACAAAAGCTGCATAAACAAAAACTTCATAAACAAAAATGTCATAAACAAAAGCGTCATAAACAAAAACTTCATAAACAAAAACTTCATTAGCACAAACTTCATAAACAAAAGCTTCATAAACAAAAGCGTCATAAACAAAAGCTTCATAAACAAAAGTGTCATAAACAAAAACGTCATAAACAAAAGCTTTATAAACAAAGACTTCATAAACAAAAATGTCATAAACAAAAGTGTCATAAACAAAAGCTTCATAAACAAAGACTTCATAAACAAAAATGTCATAAACAAAAACGTCATAAACAAAAGCGTCATAAACAAAAGCGTCATAAACAAAAGCTTCATAAACAAAGACTTCATAAACAAAAACTTCATAAACAAAAACTTCATAAACAAAAACGTCATAAACAAAAGCTTCATAAACAAAAACTTCATAAACAAAAATGTCATGGACAAAAACTTCATAAACAAAAACTTCATAAACAAAAGCTTCATAAACAAAAATGTCATAAACAAAAGTTCATAAACAAAAACTTCATAAACAAAAACTTCATAAACAAAAACGTCATAAACAAAAAACGTCATAAACAAAAACGTTATTAACAAAAATGTCATAAACAAAAATGTCATAAACAAAAATGTCATAAAAAAAAGCTTCATAAACAAAATTGTCATAAACAAAAACGTCATAAAAATATCTTCTATATATTTTATATTAATTGATAGTGCATATATTATTTCTGATCAAAGAATATTTTTATTTACAATCGATTATTTTTTGTTTTATATTTAATCCGACCAACAGTTATCGTTTTAATTAGTAATCTCACAGAGATAGTCAGAGGAGATATCCCTCTGTCTGGTTCAAGTGATTTTAGTGCTACTCGAATCACCGGGTTTCTTGGATTTCTCAATTTTCCCAGGCAATGCCAGGACAAAGATCCTGCTAGTTTATAAAAATATACAGTTTATTAAATAATTGCTGAAAATTTTATGAAAATTGGATAAGTCTCTATTGATGATTAAAATAAATTGATTCATTGGTCTGTTTACAAAGAGTATTCACCTAGTAGGGGCCCAGTGTCACAGATAAGGGACAGGAGTCCCTGATGCCAGGACTGACTATGTTGCAACAAAGAATGAAAAACAAATACTTTTTGGTTATCATGAATTTATCATGGATTTATTGATTGTTTTTTTTTTGACGTTTCCATTTTTTATGTGAATTGAAAATTTTGATTTGAAAATGAAGAAAGTTACATCCTAAAATCAAGATAACCTTTGACATCAAAATGTCGATTCATCGCAAAAAATAAATATATAAGACTAGAAATTTATTTCTTTACTTGATATTTAACAGTGGAATATTTGTTGAGATAACGACGTAAAGAAATGTTAATAGTATTTCCTGTCGAAAACTAACTGGCAGCATTGAAGGAAAGAAATAATGTCTTCTTCATTTTAATATATTATAAGCTTTATGAAAGTGGTGGGATGGGCTACTCAGAGTAAAACATATATCAATAATAGATAGAGAGAAACACTAGAAAACAAGACGTTTTAAAAGTCACCCATGTGCTAGGTTGTTCTAACAGTATCTGTCAGCCTAGTATAGATATGAATTCACTATTATTATTATGATACTAGTAGAATACCCGTCCCAGGACTGGTATAGGCAATAAATATAACATTAGTTTTAAATTTTAATGTTTTGTTTTCTTCTTAGGGGGGAGGTACGATTTCGGTGCCACTCACCTAAATGATTAAAAGAAAAATGTGTCCACATTACATACTGTTACATAATGGATGGATGTGTGTGAAAAACGATTACATCAGCTAGTATGGATTTGGTATCTAGGTGGACCAGTGCAAAAGCTTGACACGAAAATTTGGGGAACAAGTTCGCTCTCGGACTAAAAATATAAACAGGCCTGATCTCTTATCTTACAAGTGTGTGGTGACAGGCTCAGAGTCACCATTTGAGGCAATTATGTCACAATCGTGGGAAAGAGAGAAAAGAAAGAAGTTATTTTAGCATTCTGTCTCTTGGAAGCACGGTGAACTGACACAAAATCGCGATGTAATTCAGAAAAAGGAAAATGGGAATGTAATTCCTAAAAGAGTGATAGCGAATAGTAATGCCCCCTCCCTTCTTATGCCCGTAGCGAAGTAGATCTAAGTTAGGAAAAACAATTGGTCTCTCTAAGTTAGTGAAGGTATGATCTTTATAATTATGACGAGAAAATATATCTTCAAAATGAACAACCATCAAAACTCTGTCGCTTTGCACCTTTCTCCTTTTTGTGCATGAAAAATAGTTTGATTTCAGACCCACGGCAACGATGAGGGCCACTAAATGAGACACGACTACGATGATGATGATGATGATGGTAGATGGCGAAATGCAACACACTGTGATGATGATGATGGACGGCGAAATGCAACACACCGTGATGATGATGATGGACGGCGAAATGCAACACACCGCGATGATGATGATGATGGACGGCGAAATGCAACACACCGTGATGATGATGATGGACGGCGAAATGCAACACACCACGATGATGATGATGGACGGCGAAATGCAACACACCGTGATGATGATGATGGACGGCGAAATGCAACACACCGCGATGATGATGATGATGGACGGCGAAATGCAACACACCGTGATGATGATGATGGACGGCGAAATGCAACACACCGTGATGATGATGATGGACGGCGAAATGCAACACACCGCGATGATAATGATGATGGACGGCGAAATGCAACACACCGTGATGATGATGATGGACGGCGAAATGCAACACACCGTGATGATGATGATGGACGGCGAAATGCAACACACCGCGATGATGACAGCGACAGCAGCGAGGAAGCATGCCGGCGAAGCAGAATACAAAAAGAGGAGAAGTAAGAACGAATACGTTACAATACCCTGTCGCCTAGGATACATATTCCATAATTCATAATGATAAGTTCAATAGTTTAGGATTCTCCCAAGCACATATATATTATTGACGCTCACGATCCTTTTAAAAATGTATTACTTAATATAACTTAAAATTTGAAGTAGAGAAATTCTTTTCTCTATTAATTTATTGCGTATCTAACTTAAGTTTACAAAAATAATATTGTGCCCGTGTTACTCACCGGGTTGCTGAGAATATATATTCCAAAAGTTACAATGATCGGTTCATAAAAAGAAATATTATATGCACCACCTAAATGTTAACATTTACAAAATGATAATGTGCCCATTTTACTCATTGTAATTTTTAGAATGTATATTCTAAAATTTATAATGATCCGTTCATTAGTTTAGGAGATGACCCTGTACATAGACATATATATAAATAAATACACATACCTAAATATAGAGATAATTAAAATAATAAAATCAAAAGCTAGCGAATTATGTAGATTATATTACATATATATATATATATATATATATATATATATATATATATATATATATATATATATATATATATATACAGGGTGTTTCAAAAGTCTTGGGAACATAACGATTTTTAATAACTCAAAAACTATTAGGAGTTGAAAAATGAAATTGGTACCGTTGGAAAGGTTAAAGTTTCAAGTTTTGTGGGGAATCTTCAAAGTTGCTCAATATGAGCACCATTCGTCACACGGCAGACATCTAGTCGATAGTCCATTTCCTGCCAAACGCGTTCCAGCATCTTGACGTCAATGGTTCCCACAACTGCCGTTACTCGAGCCTTTAGTTCGTCAATATCTCTTGGAAGGGGCGGCACATAGACTTGTTGCTTGACAAAGCCCCAAAGGAAAAAGTCACACGGGGTAAGATCTGGAGACCTAGGAGGCCAGGGCAGTAGAACGTCATCACCTCGCCCAGATCTCCCAATCCATCTACCAGGCAGCCTTGTGTTAAGAAACTGCCTTACTCTAAGACTCCAGTGTGGTGGTGCACCATCTTGTTGAAAAATGAAGTCATCAGATTCTGCTTGTTCCAACTGAGCCATTAACCAGTCTTCCAGCATGTTGAGATAGGATTCACCAGTGATAGTTGCCTCTTCAAAGAAGAACGGTCCATAGACACCTTTCTTGGAAATTGCACAAAACACGTTCACTTTTGGTGAATCTCGCTCGTGCTCAAGAAGTTCATGAGGATTCTCAGTACCCCATATGCGAGTGTTATGCTTGTTAACTTTGCCATTCAGATGGAAGGTCGCCTCATCGCTAAAAACAAGCCGGTCATCAAAGCCGTTATCTTCCAACTTCTCTTGCATTGCAATGCAAAAGTCACGGCGAAGTGGCTTATCAGTGTCCTTCAACTTTTGGACCAACTTGAGCTTGTAAGGTACCATTTGCAGTCGTTTCCTTAAGACACGCCAGACAGTTGCTGGAGCAAGCTGAAGTTCCCTGCTGGCTCTTTTCACTGATTTACGGGGGCTCCGCTGAAAGGCTGTCCGAACTTGCTCAACTGCATCTTCTGAAGTTGAAGGGCGACCTGTTCGCTTACTTGGGCACAAACACCCATCTTTCACAAATTTAGCATGCCATCTGACAATGGATTTCCTTTCAGGGGCTTCTTTTTTAAATTTCCTGCGAAATGCACGCTGAACACATGTCCACGATTCAGTCTTTGCAAATTGGAGGACACAAAATGCCTTGTCTTGTTTAGAGAACGCCATTACTGCACCTGGAAAGATAACACGAAAATCATTAGTATGACCAAAAACTTGACTAAGCAAGCTTTAAAATGGCACCAGTTTCATTTTTCTACCTGGAATAGTTCATGAGATATACGCATTTGTAATGTTCCCAAGACTTTTGAAACACCCTATATATATATATATATATATATATATATATATATATATATAATATGATATAATATAATATATATAAATATATATATATATTATTTGTAGCTCCTAGAAAAGCCCGTCTAGTAGAGCACTGTGAGTGTAGTATTAACACAGCATGACGTCGCTAGCTTTAAATGCATCGTTCCTTTCATTAAAAAGTCGAACGCTCTATGACGTCAAGCCGCCGTATAAAATGTTAAAATTATCACCGTTTATTCGCTGTTCAACATGGCCGAGTGGTTAAGGCGTCGGATTTGAGTTGCAAAATACTCGTAATCCGGGGTTTCGAATCGCATGACCGATAGTGAATAGTCATATCTCTATGCTGATGAGTCCCGATTATTAACGACGAAACGTATACGTACATAGATAATAAACAATAACAAATATTTATTATGATAGATAGATAGATAGATAGATAGATAGATAGATAGATAGATAGATAGATATGAAAGGGGCATTTTGAAGTTTATCAGGGAAGAGTTTTCACTCTGACTCCAAAGGGACCGTTAAAAGTAAATGTCAGGTAATTTAATAAAATTAATTCCGCTTGTTGCCTCAGTCAAAAAAAAAACCCAGCTCATTGCTTGACGTTTTCTCTCCTTTCCCTCTTTTATTTCAAGTTTAGAAATGAATTGCCGATTTCTGTCCCTTCTTTTATTGAAAACCAACTTGATCTGCATAACTACACGTGGATTTGCTGTCCTGGATATAAAAATAAAAATAACTAGAATTAAGCCGGTATTCGTAATCCATCGGGCAGTGTTCGAATCCTTACTCAACCTACAATTCAAACATTTCTTTAACTTTTAAATTACATGCCAGGCAAAGACGGGCTCTTTTAGGGTGGGAATGGGGCAAGTCGGAGCCACTTTCACCACTCGATCCTGATTCAGGATCATCACCTTCGTCACAATATCAATTTTCAAAAATATTTTTGATGTTGACCATTCTTGCATTTTATTGGAACCCAATATCCTTTACATTGTAATATAGCTTTTCAATGGATGATGTTCTGGCACCTCATCATTATAAAGACTTTCTGCTCATTAATACATTATTTTTTTGCTTCTTACAGAACTCATCATGGATTGTATAAATTGTTTCAAATTAATCATATTCACCATATTCATTGGTTTTCTCCTTCTGCTGATGAGATTTATTTCTTTGAAAATCCATGGATTAAAGGACTTTTTCATAAATTATTCTTTGTTGTAATAAACTTGTAAAGTATGTAACTGCATTTGTTTTATTATTACATCATCCTATATATCTAAATGAATAAATGCGAACGTTTTTTTCATTTATCCTTACTACATTTTGGCTAAGATCAAAGTGTAGTATCTGTTCCAATGGATACTGCACCCCATAGACTGGTATTGTCTTGGCCTTCGGGGCTTGATTTACGCCGGTCTATGGGTCTGTCCTGTGCAGTTTTAGAAGGTCCACCCTCCCAGGCTTCGCCTCCCCTCTTTGGGGAGGAGTAAGTTTATTGCTTACTGCCTGAGGCGCCCCTACCGGGGAATGCCGACGGGGCTGCCCAGGCAATTTTTAAACCCCACTTTCCCGACCCGACCTTGGGTCACATCTTACTTGTGGGAGTAAGATAAAAACTGGCCTTGTGCCTAACTCCTGGAGAGGAGTAAATCAATACTCTTATTTAAATCAATTACAACAGAATACTTTAAAATACGGTATATATAGTACTGATGAAATACATCTAGAGATTCATAGATCTGTCTAATTTGCATAATTATTTTTAAAAAGGCTATAATAAATTAATGTTTACTGCTATTTATTTAAAATGTTATTGTGTTATATTTCCTATATATCTGCAATAGTTTCGTTGATATTAACGGTAATTAATTAAAGTAATTCGATGAAAAAAAAACCCCAAACCCTTTCTTAAAATAATCATTAACAAGGGAGATAATTTAAAGGAAACTAATACATCTTAGCTAGCTAGAAAAATATACCGATGGGGCATAAGAGTTCACAAAGAACGGGGGGGGGTGACTGCTCTCTCTCTCTCTCTCTCTCTCTCTCTCTCTCTCTCTCTCTCTCTCTCTCTCTCTCTCTGGGAGAAGACTGTTTAAAAACAATGAGAAAAGCAAATTTCTTCTTCTCTCTCTCCTTTTTCTTCAGCAACGCTAATGTTTTTTTAATTGTTTTTAAGCACAGGTTTACGAGATAAAAGAGCAAAAAATTATAAATATACTGAAATAGTCTGAAATGCAAACGACTTTCACTCAAAATCAAAGCAATATGAATCGCCTCCTCCCAAATAAATAAATAAAAATAGCCATGCTGTCCTTTATTGATAAGCACTTATTTTATTTTTGTTCAATTTACCTGACAGAAAAGAGAGGGGGGTGAGGATTTCAGACTATTAAGGTTAATTCCTATTTCAGTCACATAAATTATTTAGAGTGAAATAAGTGTCCGCATTACTCGTAATCGACTTGTTTTTTTGTTGTTAAACATTGTTTTAGTTATAAAAAAATAAACAACCCTAAATTATGTTTGGTAAATTGGGTAGTGTAGTATATTTTCTGTTGCCATAGTACCATACTCGCAGGCATTACCTTCTCCTTTTATGGGGGTGCTATCCCAGGTATTACCTCCTCTATTTTTGCATGGGTATTATAGTATCTGTTCTGTTGTCATGATACCATCCGAACATGTATTACAACCTCCTTTTATGTAGAGGGGGAATCCTCTAAAACTGTACCTCCTCTTTTGCAGAGTAGTGTACTATATTTTCATTTGTCATCTTTTGAGGGTTCATACAATTATTAATATATATATATATATATATATATATATATATATATATATATATATATATATGTATATATGTATATATATATATATATATATATATATATATAAATATTTGTTTTTTTTAATTATCTATGTACGTATACGTTTCGTCCTTTTTAATCGGAACTCATCAGCGTAGATATGACTATTCACTACTGGTCGCATAATTCGAAACCCCGGGCTATTATGAGTATTTTACAATTCAAATCCCGACACCTAGAACCATACGGCCAAATAACGAAATAAACAGTGATGATTTTAACACTTATTTCGGCGGCGAGCATTCAACTTAATGAAAAGAACGATGCATTTATAGCTAGCGACGTCATGCTGTATTAATACTACACTTACAATGCCCATCTAGAGGGGTTTTCTAGGGGCTACAAATAATAAATATATGTTTTTTTGTTTATTATCTATGTATGTATACGTTTTGTCCTTTTTAATATATATATATATATATATATATATATATATATATTATATTTGAATTATTTTATGTTCAAATATAAATCTTATAACATAAAGGAATTGTTATAGCTCAATAGTGTAAGGCCAGAGCTCTGTTATATATAATATTTTTTATTCGATTTTATATCATATTCAATGTTTTGAAAGACAGATTCACATATTTCAACGAATTTATTTTCATATTTAGCATACAACTGGTTCGGCATACATCAAGATATATGTAAATGCTCGTATGCATTTATTTCTTGGTGTGGTTATCCTCAGTGCTGATTATATAAAGAACGATGAAAAACAAGGCAAATAAACAAATATATATATATATATATATATATATATATATATATATATATATATATATATATATATTTTGATTTTATTCCATTAGTTGCGACAAAACAAGTTTTGTTTCATTGGTGCAAATAGCGACCAACTCATCGGGCTGGCGATGGAATTCAAATGGCATAAGTTTTAACTTCACCTTAACGGGAGATTGAAAATTGAAAATACATTGGAGGAGGAGGGGGACAGAGTTGGGGCTTTGTCTATAACGGTGACATGAGAGGGGAGGGGGGAGGACCCATGTCCCATGTCACCGTTATAGACAAAGCCCCAACTCTGTCCCCCTCCCTCTCCAATGTATTTTCAATTTTCAATCTCCCGTTAAGGTGAAGTTAAAACTTATGCCATTTGAATTCCATCGCCAGCCCGATGAGTTGGTCGCTATTTGCACCAATGAAACAAAACTTGTTTTGTCGCAACTAATGGAATAAAATCAAAAAAATATATATTTTGCTCTGAATTTTCATTGAGCACTCTCATAAACCCGGTTTCAACTTCCTTCGGATTCATACCCCCTGGATATTTGTAACAAGTTAATTATATATATATATATATATATATATATTAGGAAATGGCACCTATTAGAATAAATGGGCTTTCTACTTTACATAATGATTTTGACAAGGTTTTAATAAATAATTGCCTGGCTTTATAGATTTAATCTCAATTGATATAAACTACAGCTTTCTATATCAAATTTATGATAAAATCATTTTAAATAAAACATGAGTTGTTTCCTCCTGTGATCCCAACTACTTGAACAAAAATCACCAAATATTGGTGAATTTGGTGAATTTGGAGCAAAAACTAACAAATGTAGTATTTTATATGTGGAAATGTTTCATTTTTGTCAATTTGGGAGGGAATATTTAAATCTTCCTTCAAGATCATCAGATCTAAGCTTGTCTTTAAGACTCATGTTACAAATCCATCATATTATTCTCATATCATTTATCTCCATACAACGTATGTCCTCAACCCTCACTGGCTAGGTTTCCTTTCCATACATCATCACACTGCATACACATGCCTGATAGATTCTTCCTTTGGTCAGCAGTGGTAATGCTCTGCTGCTTAGTAATGGCAGGTTCTCTGAATTTACTCCATCAACTTCTACCTCTTGCAATCGCACTAATACCAGCTCCACCCTGTGCTCCAATGGTATCACCAAAGTAACAAAAGTTCTGAACAACCTCAATAGCTTCGCCATCCACATATACTTACTTCACATCTGAATTCTCATCCATCTCCATTATCTTACACGTTTTGTACACAAACTGTTTATCATCTCTCAACCGACTCGTAATCCCACTGTGTACTTAATACTTACAAGTACCACAAAAATATTGAATTGCCCCCGACTCCCTTTCTACAAACTGAGCAGGGGAACTTTCCTCTTTTGGGAACTTTCCTCTTTTGGGGAACTTTCCACTACAACAAGTGGTACTGGTTAGTAATGGCAGAAGTTCCCTGAATTGAATCCATCCACTCCTAATTTTTGCAACCACACTAGCATCTGCTCCACCCTCTGCTCCAATAGAATCACCAAGATAGCAAAGCTTCTTGACAACCTCAATAGCTTCGCCATCCAAATCTACTTTCTCCACATCTGAGTTCTCATACATCTCCATTGTCTTACACTTCTTGCACACAAATTGGTTATCCCCTACCAGTAATTCCACTGCACTTCTTGTGTATTCAATGCTTACAAGTCCCACAAAAATTGAATCGCACTGTGAAACTTTCCTCTTTTGGAGAGCTTTCTTGTGTACCCAATGGTTACAAGTATCATAAAAAATTTAATTGCCCCCGACTACCTTTTCACAAACTGAGCAGGGGAACTTTCCTCTTTTGGAGGGCTTTCACATACTACAACCACTGATCATCACATTGATTTTGGAAACATTTACTTTCAGACCTTTACTTTCCATTAACAAGTAGGCCATCCATTGTTTCACAGACTAAATAACTTGCATTTAATGGCAATCAATAGTTATAAATAGATATGATATAATAGGAATATAAATTAAGTTTACTATACCTCAATTTATACATGTGTGTGTGTGTGTGTGTGTGTGTGTGTGTGTGGGTGTGTGTGTGTGTGTGTGTGTGTGTGTGTGTGTGTGTGTGTGTGTGTGTGTGTGTGTGTGTGCAATGTTTGAATAATAGGCAAGCTTTTACGTTCGGTCAAATCATAAGAAAGAAAATGACACTTTCATTTTCTTTTGTGGAAAATTATTAATATTTTTTTAAAATAAATAAAATAGGGGAAGAAGAAATAATGACTAGGAAGTAATAAGGATATGGCAGATTTTGACATGCTTAACGTTCATCGACCCTATCTCTAGATTTAAATCTTCTAAGGAGAACGGCTTGGCTGTCTGATCGATGTCGTCAGAGATGTTGCTATTATTCTTGTTCTTGTTGCTGTTGTTTTTCTGGGGAGCTTCATTATTTCGGATTTCGGATTCTGTTTCTTTTGTATACATTGTACGAATTTATTTTCATTATCAACTCTCAGCTCTTAGGAAATCTCAACTTTAGTATTTGCCTATAAATTCTCTTGGTTTTGGACTGAGTTATTTTTTTTTTTAATCCATTGTAATTGTAATAATTAGCCGTAATGTGATGGGTAGATTTATTGTCACTCAGACTCCAGGGAACACCATTGGTTTTTATCAGTGAGCAATCAATGATAATGACTTGTGTGAAAAGTCCTGCTGTGTAAATAATAATAATAATAATAATAATAATAATAATAATAATAATAATAATAATAATAATAATAATAATAATAATAATAATAACAACCAGAGACAGTACTGAAAAACGGAAAACATAAAATCCTCTGGGATACGCAAACAGATAAACTCAAACAAGCAAAGAGACCGGAAGTCATAATAATCGACAAGATGGAAAAAAATCTGCCAAATCGTAGACTTTGCCGTTCCCGCAGACCACAGAGTGAAGATCAAAGAGACGGAAAAACAAAGCAAATACACGGAACTCGCCAGAGAACTGCAAGGAATATGGAGAATGAAGACAGTCAATATAATACCAATAATCGTAGGAGCACTAGGAACAGTCCCAAAAACCTGGAGAAAAGACTGAGAGAAATTGAAATCAAAGGGATCACTGAGACCATACATAGGACGACAATGATCAAAACGGCTGCAATCTTAAGGAAAATCCTCGAATGCGGAAACCAACCCGCATAAGCTATGAGCAGTAACCAGTCACTTGGAAGTTACAATAGGAAGAAAACAAAATCACAGGTAGAACACCACTGCACGAACCAAGGAACAGAAACTGCAAGAAATATCATAAGCTGCGCCCTACCTAAAAATAATACCTCGGCTGACACCACACAAAATAGTCGTAGAGGATCAAGGAGGATGGGAAGACCGAGGAGGAACAGCACCAACCAGACCTCCACTGTGAGAGCGCGGAGAGTGCTGGGACTTTAGAGAGGCTTATTGCCACCAAAATCCAAGAGGAGACCAATGGTCGTTGCAAGTGAGAAATCAATGGTAGGCGGCTGTTGCGATACCGGAACGTCATTTGCTGTGGTGATCGAAAGGAGGTGGAGAGTACTGGAAATCTGGGGAGGCTTGTTGTCACTCAGACTCCAGGGAACACGACCGGTTGTTGTCGGTGAGCAATCATTGACGATGACTTGTGTGAATACTGCTGGTGAGTAAAAATAATAATAATAATAATAATAATAATAATAATAATAATAATAATAATAATAATAATAATAATAAAATACAACCGCACGAGAGAGGCGCAAGCATAGGCTGACACCACGAAAATTATGGATAGAGGGTCGAGGAGGGAAAGCGAAAACCAGACCTCCACTGGAAGAGCGTGGACAGCTCTGGGACCTTGGGGAGGCTTGTTGCCACTCGGGCCCCAGAGGGGACCAATGGCCCTTATCAGCGGGAAATCGATGATAGGTGGCTGTTGCGATACCACAAGGTCATCAGCGGTGATGAACGAAAAGAAGTGAAGGATACTGGAAGTCTGAGGAGACTTGTTGTCACTCAGACTCCAGGGAATACCACAGGTTGTTGGCAGTGGGCGATCACTGACGATGACCAGTGTGATAACTCCTAGTGAGTAAATAATAATAAAATGGAAAGACCGACGAGGGAGCGTACCAATCAGACCTCCATTGGAAGGGTGCGGAGAGCACTGGAACTTTTGGGAGTCCAATTCCAAAAAAGACCATCAGTCGTAGCTAGTGAGAAATCAATGACAAACGGCTGATGCGATAACGCAAGATAATTTTCAATGGTTATCGAGAGAGGTGGAGAATGCTGGAGATCTGTGGAGACTTGTTGCCACTCGGACCCTAGGGAACACCACTTGTTATTGCCAGTGAACAATTTGTCAGTACGCGATTACTGGTAATGACTCATGTAAGAACTCCTAGTGAGTAAGAGACGACGACGACGACGACGACGATGATGATGATGATGATGATGATGATGATGATGATGAAAACTCGTTTGACTGATGCTGATTAAATTAGAGTAAAAATTATCCTTCGAGTGATTTCTTCGATTTGGGAATAAATAATATGGCTGGAATAAATGTTTGGTGCCAGTGAATGTTGGCCACTTTTGAGTTAAAAGTGCTTTTCCTATTTGAAAAGATCACAAAGAAATGAAGATAATAATCTCCTTTTGAAGGAATTATTATCAGACATTTTTTTCAGCCTACATATGGAAGACGATGAGACACGGTTTATCGACCAAAGTTCTTGGTGCATCAATAAGTGAAAAAAGAAACGTGACTGTCAAAGAGAGGAAAGTGGAATTCGGAATGAAATTACACCTGGTTTTTTTGTGTGTGTGTGGTTTTGTGTGTGTGGGTGTGTGTGTGTGTGGTTTTGTGGGTGTGCCTTTCAATGAATGAAGACGGTAGAAAAAACGGTACTCTTACTTTTGCAATTGTAATATTAGAAAAGCTTTTTTTGTGAAACAAATAACAGCCTGAAAAAAAGAAATGGATACGTAAAAGACAATTATCCCAAATGCCGAAATAAAAACCAAGAAAAGAACACTGTATTATATTGCAATGAATCTGGTGACTAGAAAAGAAACAAAACTCACAGAGAAAATGAAATCTAATTCTTTCATGGAGAAGTGGGTCAGGCTTTTCTTTCATATTCGAATAGATCATAGTACAGATTGCTGTACGAAATATAATTTTCTGTTCGTGCAGTTTAAATAGGTCATAAAAGACAGCCTCTTTTTCGTATGTGAGAAAGAATTGATGATGTCGGCCCTGAAGAAACGATGATAAGCATGAACATCTTTATAGTTAATAATAAAAGTTACTTGACAACCGCCATTTTGGATTATTTGATTTGAAAAACATGGGATTTTGAAGACATGTATTCAATTTTTTTAATTCTTTTAAAAACATGGGAAATATGAATAAATCATTCAAATGATATCAGTTTCTGTTTGTTTTTCCTATGGTGTAAGTAATTTATTGCACCGAGAAATAAATTGATAGTTAATATAATGGGAAAAAAAGACAACAGAGAGAACCACCCAGACAAAGAGACTGACAGAAAGCGGAACGAGTGAAAGAAAACACTCTCTGCAAATGAACGAATTTACGTTAAGCCAGGTACATGACTAGAGTAGATCCCTTGTAGCAGTATATACATGCATAAACCCTGGCAGCGTAGATCGTATTTAACAGTCAACCGCACTAAAAAAAGTGTATACGTTTTTCTTTTGTGTCTTGTGAGCTACTAACTCGGAGAAGCGATAAAAATAACCTTGAACACCAACAGAGCTAACGTAGCATACGAAATGAACTAACCGACGATGCTACAACGTCTGTCTCTGGTCACATAACCATTTAAAGAAGATAAGGGTGTGTTACATTAGACTTTCTGGTATCGTGACTCCCCAATGAAGAGATAATCAACATATTATGCACTTGTACATCATCGCCTTTTATATCCTCATATAAGTGTTTTAGAAAATGTGCTTCCTGCCTTATCCTCCACTCTATAATAAAGACCAACGTGTATTTATTTGTATATGTGTATAAATAAATATATATACTTCCATTCCGTCACGGTTATGGTTAATGCTACAACGTGTGTGTGTGTGTGTGTGTGTATGTCTCTCTCTCTCTCTCTCTCTCTCTCTCTATCTCTCTCTCTCTCTATCTATCTCTTTCTCTCTATCTCTCTCTCTATCTCTCTCTCTCTCTCTCTCTCTCTCTCTCTCTCTCGTAACATAACCATCTAAAGGAGATCAAAATAATAATAATCCAGACAAGGTAATATAAAAAGTGCTCAATATCAAATAAAGCTTTTATATATGAGTATTTTTATTTATACAAGCATGTACAAAATCTGCGACACTGGCAGTTGGAAACAACGGTTCTGTACCAATAGACACTCCTTTTTTAAATCCAGAGCAGATAAAAACTGAATTGGCTAAGCAGTGGTGGTTGCTTAGGGGTGAGAATCACACACTGGTGATCTCCTGGTCAATCGTATGCAATTCCAATACCCCTAGAGGGTTAAAACATAGATGCAACCTAGAAGAGAAAACTAGAATACTCAAATATGAGCATATTTAATAAGAGGAACGAATTAGTGGCTGATGTAGGCACAAGGACACATTTAAGATCACCAGCCTATGATGACGACATTCACTTCAACACCGTAAACTCAACAGATTAGATCCAGCATACGCACATCTGGAAGTTATTATCTTCAAACTAGATTAGGTAGATTAGATGAGGCTAAAATATGCTTCCCCATTTCCAGACTACCGACAGTACTGGAACTAGGTGGCACTTTATGTGAATCAATGAGCTAACACCCTAACCCTAACGCCCCACCCCCTCTTCCCAATTTCCATCAACCCAATTTTCATACTTACCGCTTCCTTCCGCCATCTGGGATCCCTGCATAGTGCTACAGTTAACCGCTTGGATTAGTAGTGTGTCTGTGACCCGTAACCCATACAGCCTCCCTTAATTGAAACATGGGACACAGGGGCAAATTTGGATGTCCTGCGTATGTGTAGGAATCTATATGTAAGGATATCACATATATAGGTGCATGTGCATGTATGTATGTGGACTGTATATTCATTGTAGGTGCATGTGAGTGGAAATGCATGGTATATAAGGTGGGAGATGCATGGATCATATTTGGAGGAGTCTGTGTGTCCGCTCACACACTGTATGAGTGGTTAGACTCTCAAAGGTGTATGCGTGTGTTGGTAGGCACTTACTGAGGCCTATGTGTATGTGGACATATGTATATGCTCGGTTGTATGTATGAGTGTGTGCAATTAACGATACTCCTACTCTTGTGCGTATGTATATGTATGTGTGAATGCACTGGCATGTGAGTACTTGGGTGTGGATGTTATGTTTATATATAGGGGTATCGGTATTTGTATATATATATATATATATATATATATATATATATATATATATATATATATATACATATGGAGGCAACTCCGTATGCTTACGGTTGGCAAACTATACCATTAGTTAATTATCGCTAAAAAAAATAACAATCAAAATAACTTTATAAGTGATAAATAGTCACGTCATTTCAGAGCGTAACAGTTAGTGCACTCGATCATAGCCCCAATGATTGCAGGTTCGAGCCCAGTCATAGTCAACCACGCTGATGAACTGCAGTAACGGTGAAACATGTGTTCGTGAATAGCTATTTTATCTATAAATAAATATAAATATATATATATAGTTAGATATTGATGTATATATGTATTTATGTGTGGATGTGTGTAGATATTGTATATGTATGTTTGTGCGTGTATCGGTGTGTGTATGCGTATGGATGTGCGGGTGTATGTGTGGGCAAGTGTACTTGCACTGGGTCCCACTTAACTCGATTAGGATATTCTAGAAGTTTTATACATATCTGCTTACTACAAATAGGGAGTCTGGTATCCTAGACGACCCGTGATGGATAGTACTGACGTCGTACCCCACCCACCCTTCCTCTTTTCCTGCCTTTCCCCATCCCTAAACAGAGACGTAGCTGTTGACCTATTCCCACTCATGCCCTACTTCAGTAAGAAATAATAATTCCACCGGAGTCGAACTTATCGCAATAAGTCAATAATAGACTACTAGATATTATTCCTTTAAAACTATTCTATTTTCCAGAGTATCCAATTAGGCATATCAACTATGACTCACTTTTAGATTAATATTTTTTCTTTCTTTAATATTTTTATTTTTTCAATTTACTCAACTTAGAATTCAACTTGACCCTTCAGATTATAAGATCCGAGCTTACTAGGTCATCACTCCCTACATGCATGGTCGGTGTATGTAGAGGGTGGTTGACATCTCGCCGGATTCTGGGTTGCTAACCAGATACATTTCCTGCGCAGTGGGTGAATAATAAACACCTCCGTCTATGTTCCGCTCTCCCCCTTCGCCCTCTTTCACTAAAGAGTATTAAGACGGTGTGAGCGCTCTCATTTGTCAGTTAGAAACCACCAGCCATAGCAACACGTCTGATGATTCTCGTCCTGACGAAATTAAATAAAATTATAACGTGAAATGACTGGAATGTTAGCCTCAGTTATTTCTTTTTAACTTCTATTGTTGCTCTGTTTTACATTGAGCTATCCGACTCAAGATTCCCTACAGAAATTCTCTATCCTTCGCAGATCCAACGCTATATATATATATATATATATATATATATATATATATATATATATATATAAGGAGATTTAGTGAATTATAAGATTCCAATTGCTCAAAGAATTAGAACAAGTCTATTATGGCGTACGGTCGTTTCCAAAACATTCTGGAAGTACTTTATTTCATTCTTAAATTTTTTTAAAAACCAACAAAAGCTACTCCAAAGCGTCCCTTCATCAGCGCCTTTAGCACCACATCTTACAGAAATTCAAGGAAACAATAACAAGCTCGTCTTAGAGGAACATCCATTGGCAGGAGGGCGTACATAGACCAATATTGGAAAAAGAATAAGTTACAGATATAAAATAAGAATATAAAGATAATAATAATAATAATAATAAAACCTTATAAACATTATAAAGATTAGTAAGAAAAAATGAAAAAAATAAAAATAAGAACAAAAATAAAGAGTAAAAATAAAATAAAATAAAATATAATATAAAAATAATAGAATATATGAAGGAAAAATAAAATCAGAGGATAAGAAGTAAAAAATAAAATAACAAATAAAAATAAAAATAAAAATAAAAATAAAATATAAAAATATTAAAGTATAAAAATATAAGAAAATATAAAAGAATTAAAAAATTGAAAAATTAAAAAATTATAAAATTAAAAATATATAAAAAAATATTTAAAAAAAAAAAAAATATATATATATATATATGTTTTTAATTGAAAAGTAAAATCTGAGTGTTGCACAAAAGCCACACAAAATATAAACAATATGAAGTAATGTTCTTCGAAGAAAAGGGCAGCGATACAATAATATGTATATCAAAGTTTACACACTGGTATAAAAATACAAATAGTCTAACTGTTCATTTGTATGAGTTTGCGAGAAAGTTGAAAAAGTGTAGTAATTGTTCATTTGTATTTGAATGTGAGAAAACGAAATAGTTGCTTTGAACAAGCAAGCCATCATGCGTTCGTGTGTGAAGCCCACATTGTTGAATGTAAGCAGACGACTTTGGGATACTGTGCGAGGTAGCACATGCAAGAAAGAGAAATAGTTGTGTGCATGTGAGAATAGAAAATGCTTTTTCTTAGTGCGTTATTTATCGTAACAAGTAAACTTGACTTTCCTTCTTTCATGGGGAAGCGGTTAACAGGGACTGTTGGTTTTAGACAATATGTGTGTCATCGCTGCTGTTCTCTAGTCTGCTGTAATAATTGATGATGATTGGCTGGGGAGTAAAAGTGTTTTGTTTGTTACCGACTTTGTTTATATGGGGGCAATCGCCTCCCAGAGTTGTTGTTTCACATTAGATAAAACCCTCCTGATTGGTTCAGCAGCATGAACTCCTGTTAATAACATGCTATTTGGAATTCAACCGTAGGTACGTAGTAGAGGTCACCACACGTGACCTCTTTTTTCAACAATTTCGCTTGAGAATTGTCTTATTTTCTCTGGAGCCTGTTTTGCACAAAAATGTAATGATGTATTTATTCATAAATGACCATAATAGACTCAGTGGCGTGCAGAAAAGAAGGGGAGTGACGAGGTGGTGGCTCCGAACATTCAAACTGGGGATGCATCAATCATATTCAAACTATCTCCCTTTCTCATAATATTTCTCAGCACTAGGACTTCTACTTGAGTCTTTGAGGCATCCAATCATATTCAAACTATCTCCCTTTCTCATAATATTTCTCAGCACTAGGACTTCTACTTGAGTCTTTGGGGCATCCAACTATATTCAAACTATCTCCCTTTCTCATAATATTTCTCAGCACTAGGACTTCTACTTGAGTCTTTGGTGCATCCAATCATATTCAAACTATCTCCCTTTCTCATAATATTTCTCAGCACTAGGACTTCTACTTGAGTTTTTGAGGCATCCAATCATATTCAAACTATCTACCTTTCTCATAATATTTCTCAGTACTAGGACTTATACTTGAATATTTAAGGCATACAATCAAGGAGTTAGCCCCATGCATCACCAGGCCATCACTTTACCTCTGCACACTACTTAATAGACCCGATAGGATTTGAACTCAACACGGTGCCTCTATAAGGCCAACCATGCATCCTGTCTTTGTTTAAGAATCGCTACGCTACATTGAAGAAGAAGAAGCCATAGAAGATGAGAAAGTGGCAGCAGAAGTTGCCAGGAAATCCGATATTTACACGGAATTCCATTCCCTTTCAGTTTCAAGTCTTCCTTTATCACAGAAAAAGAAACCACAGAAAAAGAAACGAAATTGAACGGATTTGCAGCTGCTTTTGTTTTGGTTTCTACGTGTGTTTTCGTTAACTCATCAAAATATGTTCGGTTCGTTTTCCAACCCTTTTTACACCGACTGTAAATGACAACGAAATTCCGTTTTCATTTTATTTTTAAATTAATCTCTGAGCATTTCATAACTCTCAGTTGAATTGATGCAGCATCAAAACTCAAACAGAGCCAACCATTGTGGTGAAGACAATCACGGTTGTCTCCCCATGTTGACTAATGAGCAAAATTAGAAGCGCCGATCTATCTAATTGCATATTGGATTCATAATTCGATAAAACTTAAGTAAAGCTGTGTGTGTTTTGCATTACAATTTATTGAATCATAAATATGGACAAATATTTGAGACGCAAGCGTTTTGATGGCAATTCATCTGACTCACACGTTACTAAAAGGTGGTATCATTGTAAGACATGATATGAAAGGTTTTAAGGATTTTTATGCCTGAAAGAAGGATCAATTCTCGCACATGAGAAAGTAGGGATTATAATCCTTGTAGATAAGTGCTGAAAGTTGAATTGGGAGCGACAGCTTTTGGAGAGAAAGAAAGCAACTGTGTATACTAATTTAACAATTTTACTTGGACAAGTAATAAAGAATGATATGCAACAGAAAAAAATGGCGAATATATATAAAAGAAGTGTTTCGCGAATACGTGCTAACTCTAACCCTAATGAAGATTGTTTGGGTGATTGCTGGCATGCTTAGGTCTGTCAATTTTGTCTCTTTTCGTTATGGAAAAATCGCTTTCGCTTTCAAACTGTCTTCCAATGACTTCTGGGGAACTGAAAAAGGTGGACTAACTACCTGTGACAACCTTCTGTGAACTTTGTTGCAATCAGTCAAACTTTGTCCAAGATGGTAGAGTAACAGGAAAATAGGAAAAAGAAGGTTGACTGCCTGCGACTGCCTTCTGTGGGCTTTAACCAGTAAAGGCAGTAAAACAGGGAAAAAATGCTAGAGAAGCTTTATTATATTATATT
>OY744518.1:10206007-10303507 GCA_963556195.1 Sepiola atlantica | reverse complement strand
ATATATATATATATATAAATAGTAGTAAGTTTTTTAAAGGCTGTGGGCAATGCAAATTCCGGGTAAGATGCAAGTTGTAAGGAACAAAAACAATAAATTGAATACGAAATATGACTTACTATTTATTTTTCCTAAAATCTTACATAACAGCAAGAGTGTTTTAAGCTGTTTGTGTGATGTCCGGGTGATTAAAAGTCACTATTTAATATTTCAGGAAAAGAGACTTCCCTTTGTCAAAAATAATTGAACCAGAAGAAAACTTTCTCCTACTGTGCAGAGAATCCTACAAAACAAAATGGCTGCCAGATGTAGAACCGCAGGGAATGTAAATTAAATTTTATTTTAAGGTTATTTTACATATATGAATTGGTGTTCAAAAATATTTGTGTAATGTGGGTTAAGTGTATGGTGCTCGATAAACTGTTAGTTTTAATAATATATATATATATATATATATATATATATTATTATAATTTTTATTTATTTTTTTTTTTTTTATTAAGTTTATATTTGATTATTTACTTTTATTTCAGTGTGTTTTATCTTAATATTTTTTATTTTTTGTATCTTTCTTTCGTATTTTAAGAATTTTAATATAAAGTAAAGTAATTAATCTCTCATTTTAAATATTCTAGATTTATTAAATTTATTGATTATCATCTATTTAAGAAGTGTTACTAATTGTGAGTTTCGTCAAATTAGTTTATCGAATTAACTTGATATATTTACTATGAGATAAAGGGGAATAACTCTGTTATGCGAATTAATTTATTTTATGGATTCTTTAGGTGGAAATCTGTATAACAATATTAGTATATATATATATAAAACATATATACACATACATGCATATATACATATATATCTATATATATATATACATATGTATGTATTATTGTTTGTTTAATTGTTTATTTATATATTCTTCATTTTCATCTTGTTTACATATTTTTTATTATTATTATTTGTTTTTATATTTTTTTTTTCATATTAATATATAATTTATTTATTTATTTATTATTTATTTATTTATTTATTAATTTATTATTATTATCTTTATTATTTTTTATTTTATTTTTTATTTTATTTATTTTATTATTTATTTATTTATTTAATATTTGCATGTTATTTGTATACATTTTATATGTGTTTGGATTAATTAATTAACAATGCTAGGTTATGGGGTGACTTATTTTGGTGGGTTAGAAGAGTAGGTTGAATATGATTTTTGGTTTGTGGTTGAATGTGTGTTAGGATGGAAGTTCATATGAGGAAGGGGCCTATTTGATTGTTTGGGTGTGTGATGATTTAATATAGGAGGTAAGTAATGAGTGAAGTGGTGGAAACGGAGTATGATGAGTGTTAGATATGAGGGTTAGTCGGTGGATGAGGGGTCGATATTATAGAATGAACGGTGAGTGGAGCTCGTGACGCTGATTGAGTGAGGGGTTTAATCTGGAGATGAGGATTGATTCTGTGATTCTAAGGTCACCAATGTTTCTGACAGACGCTAAGATGGAGACATGAATATCACGCTCAGTGTTTGAGCAAGTCTCAGTGTGTTTGTGGAAAGAGGATATACGGGTATTCAAGTGCTCCTTGATGTGCAGGTGTAGCGGTTTTGTTGTGTTACCGATGTAAAGTTAGTTGCATTTATTGCACTTTAGTTTATAAACACAGTTGGTGCGATGGCACAGACCTGTGTTGGGATTAGAGCAATTGGTCAGGGAGCAGGGTTCGGGTGTGTGGTTAGTACGTTTATTAGATAGGTGTTGGCGTAAGGAAGTGGCAGTATGGGTTAGTTGTATATCAAGGTTTTCCTTATGTATTGCCTTGCGGATGGAGGTAGTATGTGTTAGTTGTATGTCAAGGTTTAGTAGTAATTTAAAATATATGACAACAAGGAATTACACCAAAAAGAGGAGGAGGAGAAAAAAGGACTAAAAGTTGTAGAAGTTATCTGCTATCATATTGATTTAGGTTCATTTCGATTAGAATCGATCTGGCAGAAGATGTAGCAATATTATAGAATCCCGGACTTTGAATAATTGTGTTATGATGACGTAGGATTAAACAAGATTTTATGAGACAACAGAGTTTAGTGTCGTGTATATGTTTTATTGAAATCTCCCTCTGTGTATTGAAGTGATGACCAAAAGAAATCATGTGGGTGCATAACGCGTTTGAAAGATCACAGTTTTTTATAGCACAATAGTGTTCATAGATTCGTTTCTTCAACAGACGTTGTGTCTCGCAAAAATATATTTTTCCACAATCGGCGCATGGTATAGTATAAATTCCAGCTGAAGCGGGAGATGTAAGGACTTTATTTTTGTTTTTATGTTTATAAGCTAACTACCGATTTTTTTCTTTCTTTTTCTTCTTCTTCTTCTTCTTTTTTTTTAACATTTCTTTCTTTCTTTCTCCCTTTCTACTGTTTATTACACGTGACTATTTTTTTCCAAATTGCGTTCTTTGTATAAATTTGAAAACTTTTCTGTTTTTAATTAAAGTTCTGCTACCGATTGATAATGATTGTATTTTAACAATCGAAATATTTTGGTAGAACTTTTCGATATGTGTTTTTGAGTTTATTTTTGCTAGTTGTTGATTAGCTTATCCTTTATTCCATTTATATTTTTGCATTATATATATATATATATATATATATATATATATATATATATATATATAGGTAGAAGAATGAAAAAGAAATTAGAAAAGCAAAAGGCAGATCTTTTTTCAATTCAGTTACTCAGAGCAAGGTATATTCCGCAAAAAGGCAATTTATTCAATTATTTTTTTCCTTAAGCCAGGCTTTTCAAAGATCAAAATCTTATCATCAGAGCAAATCGCAGGGATAGATAAGTTGGCAAAGGCCAAGATTTAAAATTTGAAAACATATTGTAGCAAACTGAATGGCAGCAAAACACGACCAATAAAAAGGATCTCCGAAAGTTCATTGCAAATCAAAATTGTCAAAAATAATTCAAGTCTGATCTACATGGTAAAACGAAACTAAAACGACAGTAAAAATGTTTATTCAAGATACATCAAAAAACATACATGCACAAAAACATATATGTAAATCTCCTGTTCTCAAACATATATATATTACATATAAATGTGTTGTTTTTAGACCATGGTTTCACTCACGATCATTAGATGGCGTAAAATTCAACTTTGGAGTCGAATTCACGGAGAATTCGATGTCAAAATAACAGAGAATTTGACTCCAAACTGGGAAATTACACCGTCTGATGATCGCAATAAAAACAATTTATCTTTTTAGGTGATATTAATCTCTGTCTGATAAAGCATCTAGCACTGTATATAAGTTCAAATTCTAATTTTCAGCCGGACCCAAAATTGGATGTTCCTAACATCATGTATTTCAGTGCAGATACAGGAAGACGCCTTTACAATAAATTTATATTTATATGGGTGTTAGAATTAATTACATCCTACCCTGTAAAACAAATATAATTTTTTATGACAGGACAGAGTATACAAGAGATGTAGACCTCACACCCTGTGAACTCCTATAAGAAGTAAACATTTTGAAAAGTCAAATGAATAGATAACATTTACAATTGAAATTAGACATTTTCCAAATGGTTTGTGTTATTCACATTTCACTGATATCTGCAGAACATTTGCCGCTGCACACAAACAAAAGTTAGTTAAGAGAGAATATAAAGAAGGCAGGAGGGGGAGAAGGAGGGGGAGGAGACGCAGGGGAAGAGAAAAAGAAAGGTTGAAAAAAAACAAAGAAAAGTTTAAAGGAAAAATGGTTACGGTGGAAGAAAGTGGGAAGGAAAAAAAATGGCAAAGAAGAATGAAGAATGAGAAAAAAATAAGGAAATAAATAAAATTTAATGAAATAAAAACAGAAAAAGACAACAAAATGTTTAAAAGAAATAAAAATAAAAATAAATAAAAAGAGGAAATCCGATAAAAGTGAGAAATTTTTTTAAAAAACGAAGACAAGTTTAGAATAAAGTGCAAAAAAAACAAAAACTTACCGATCCTTATTAATCTTAATAATGTTGTCAATTGCTAACGGATTTTGCTCCATTGAACGGACAAATTGCAGTGTATTGTTTCCCAATTTTTGACCAATCGAATGAATTTCTTCATCAGCTTTTGCCAAACTTTGGCTCGTCTTATTCTTTGATTTCAACTCTTGTTTATTTTCAATTGCCTTCTTGTACTGACCTTCGATTTGCTGTTGCTGCGAAAGCAAATCTTCCAATTCCTCATTCATTATCTGAAAACATACAAAAAAACAAAGATTTTGAAATAAAAAAAAAACAGTTATAAAAGACAATGGCAAATTGTTTGTGTCTTTCAATTGGGTATTTATTTACGGCTCCATTGGCATTTCGGTAAAAATGCATCGATGGATTCAACAATTAATTTGGAAAATGGTTCAAATCTACAATGAAAGCATTAATCATATTTCTAATGTCAAATGCCATAATTTGATTGGTTTGTCTTTTGGCTCCAAATATGAATTTTGTCTTTTGGCTCCAAATATGAATTTTGTCTTTTGGCTCCAAATATGAATTTTCTTTTGGCTCCAAATATGAATTTTGTCTTTTGGCTCCAAATATGAATTTTGTCTTTTGGCTCCAAATATGAATTTTCTTTTGGCTCCAAATATGATTTTTTGTCTTTTAGCTCCAAATATGAATGTTGTCTTTTGGCTCCAAATATGAATTTTGTATTCCATTTTGCTTTCAACCTAGCTAGATGTGCCTCTGTGTCAGGCGGCCAACATAATTCGTAGGAAAATACAGTTTTCTATTTTACTAATGAGTCACTTCTTATTGAAGCAAAAAGCCACTCGAGGATAAGGGATAATGATGACGAATATTATGAGAGGATTGAAAGTGATTAATAAACGGTTTATGACAAGATTCGCTCAATTTAAGTAACTCCATCGTTGTGAGGACGATAAAGGACAAAGGGGGAATTGGTGCCATGAACAAGAGTGTCTCGGATTTTGCACCAAATCTAAGGCGACTCTGAAATTAAAGTCTGATGCAAAACTGATTTTCAGACCCAAACATCCGGTACCCTATGCTACACTTGACATAGTGAACAAGGAGTTGGAACGTCTCCAAAAAGAAGAAGTACTGCAATAAATGAATTACATGGGCAACTCCCATTGTTGTTGTTGTTAAAAAGCGAATGGAAGAGTAAGAATATGTGCTGATTATTCAACTGGATTGAAGAATTCCTTAGATGCACATCAGCACCCATTACCTTTGCCAGAAGATGTTTTTGCAAAATTAAATGGTGGAAATTGTTTTGCAAAAATTGATTTTTCAACTGCTTTTCTGCAGTTGAAGGTTGATGAGAAGTCAAAAGAGCTTCAGACAATCAACACGCACATGAGACTGTTTAGATTCAACTGCCTTCCTTTCGGAATCAAACCAGCTACAACCATATTCCAGCAAACAATGGATGCCATGTTAACCGGATTGACAGGAGTTGCAGCATTCATCGATGATATGATCGTCACATGAATTTCTACAACATTTGATTGACAGGAGTTGCAGCATTCATCGATGATATGATCGTCACATGAATTTCTACAACATTTGATTGACAGGAGTTGCAGCATTCATCGATGATATGATCGTCACATGCGCTATCCAACATGAATTTCTACAACATTTGATTTATACATTTGAGCAAATTCAGCAGAAATATGGATTCCATGTAAAAGCTGAAAAATGTGAATTTTTTAACAAAAATTTAATATCTGGGATTATTTTTTGACAAAAATGGTCGACGGCCAGACCCAGAAAATATTTCAGCCATTGAAAAATGCTGGCACCGGTAAATATCAAAACTTTATACTCTTTTCTTGGTATAGTTAGCCACTACAATGCATTTTTGCCCGAACTTCATCGAGTTCGTGTACTACTCAACAATCTTTTAAAAAGGATGTACCATGGAAATGGTCCACTGAGTGTTAGTCAGTCTTCAATAAGGTAAAAGTATTACTTTCTTCAGATATGTTGCTCACACATTACAGCCCATATATGGATATTGTTTTTGTTCCTGATGCATTTGATTATGGTGCCGGGAGATGACGGTGGTTAAGTGGATATCGACACGGACTGAAGACCTGGGTGTTCCAAGTTCGAATCCAGTCGGTTCCACAGTACCACTTTCACTTAGGGATGTTGGCAATGTTCTCGTGGTCCTTCCCGTAAGTACCCGATGTCTTTCCAGAAAGATTTCTAACTAGAAAAACATCGGGGAAACTAATGCCAACACCAGAATCATCTGATTCACACGAAAGAGGAAGAAGAAGACTGACATCTTATCAACAATGGGATTTTCTAAGAAGATTTTTCTCTTTGTATTGATTCACACAAAAGAAGAAGAAGATTATGGTGCCGGAGCTGTCACATAGCTTTCCCAATTAAACTTGAAAGTCGGTGCTCTGGTATTCTAAAGATACCAAATTGCTGGCCCCAAAATAATATTTCTCTGGTGTATCAAAAAAAAAAGCGTACCGTTCTATGAAATTAACCGTGCGCTCTTTCGATAATCTTTTCAGTGGATTTTCGTTTTTTCTTTTTTTTTGGGGGGGGGGGGAGGGGTCACTTAATTGTCAAAGATTAATAACCACCCCCTCTAACATAAAAAAAATATGTCTACAGGTGATGTTCCAAAGAAAATACAAACAAAAAGTGAGTTTCATAAATAAATAAATGAATAAATTTTAAAACAAAACAAAAGAAAAAGAAAATATTAAAATAATCTTTTTTTCAACGATCAATTAATAAAATATATATATTTGCTTAATTATATATTTTCATAATTCAGGGTTAGGGTTAGGGTTAGAGCGGATAGATTGAATTTTATTTTATTTTATTTGGTCTTTTCAGATTCATAAAATCAAATTTTTTCAAAATATAAAAGTTTCTCAAAATATAAAAATTTTCAAAATATTAAAAGAACTAAATTTAAAAAAAAAACATTAAATATTGTTTTTTTTAAATTTGTCCAAAGAGCATAGAGTTAATTTCATGAGAAGATATGCTTTTTTCTGCACGGTTAATGTCGAGAGGGGGTATTTTTTCCTTAACACCGCATAAAAAAATATCACGTGACCTAACGTTTTTGGTACCGTGATATTACCAAAGCACTTGAATTTTCTTTAAAAATAATCTTGGGGTTTGCACACAAAATGTGATGAAATTCAAATCAAACAAAGTAGAAACAAGTTTCACATTTTCAATTTATAAACGAATTATCAAGATTTCAAGATTTGACAATCAAAATCGATTCATTTTGGGATTAAAGTCAATTTTTCGAAAATCATATTATTTTTATTTTTACTTTTTTATTTAATCATTCTTCTATTGAAATCGGAATGACAAAATGATTCTTGCAATTCCGAAGCCTTTCCCTTCAAGCAAATTTTTTACCAAGAAACGGAATCAAAGAAATGGAATCAAAGAAATGGAGAAAAAGAATTAAGGAATTTATCTAATATCTTGCATAGATTTTATTTTCATCCTCATGAGAAAGAAAATTAAATTTGTTTAAGTGATTAATTGTTCTTTGGTGTCAGGAGGTCATGAATAATTCCAAGAAAAAAAAGGATTGAGATTTGGAGCGACAAAAAAAAGCGAAGCATTTTAATTTCGAATTTTTTTGTTTATCAATTTAGTTCTTAGCTTGTTTAGTGATTTCTTTTTATTTCTGAGAATTTATTCAGAATAATATGCAAGAATTTTGGGTACTTCGTTAGATTGGGACCTGCGCTAAAAGTCTCGCGGCGTCTGTGCTTTCCCCGAAGCGGTTAATTAATGAAACTGAAACTGATAAAATGAATAACTGATTAAAATTTATAAGCAACGCAGACCACGTTGGTTGAGCCATGTCCACTGCATGGAGAATGGGTGCATTCCAAAGGACATCCTTCCTGTATGGAGAGTTGGCGTCTGGGAGGAGTTCCACTGGTCGCCCCTAACTCTGATACAAAGATGTTGTGAAGCGAGACATGAAAGCGATCGACATCAATATTGGGTCTTGGGAGAGCATTGCAGATGACCGCTCAAGATGGAAAGGAACCCTGAACCAACACCTGAAAGCAGGGGGGGGGACTGATAAACGTTGGTGCAGTAAAACGTGCACACGTGCAGAAAGGAGAGCATCAATGTCAACAGTTCAGAGACCACACATGTTTGTGGCCTTTGCGACAGAGACTGCAGCTCCCACATTGGTCTCTTCATCCACAAGCAGTTGTGTTTCAACCGAGCAGACAGCCGGGACAACTAAGCTAAGGAGGCATCACCCATGGTCGACTCTGACCGACAGAGGCTAATACTACTAATACTACTACTACTACTACTACTACTACTAATTAGTTTAGGAATAGGAAAGAGCCGACATAATTCTCTCTCTAAGAAGAAGAGTATGGGAAGTAGTTTGACTAGCCACTAACGAGGCTAACATTTCACGTCACAACAATGGTGTCGCCGATAGGATTTCAATTGTTTCTCAAGGATTACGACTTTGTCCATACATGGCAACGATGTTTTACTACCATGATGATGATGATGATGACAAAGACGAAGACGATGATGACAATGATGATGATGATGATGATGACGATGATGATGACGATGATCCGTCTCACGGCACCTTAAGACCAGGGAATATGAGATGTTTAAGGAAGACAGAGCACGAACCAGACCTTCACTAGAAGGGTGAGAAATTACTGGAATCTTGCAGAGGCTTATTTGCACTCAAATTCAATAGAAGACCAATCGGTGTTACCAGCGAGAGCTCGATTGTAAACACCGGTTGTGTAAACGAAATCTACAACGCAACACATCGAAAGAGGCGAAAATTGCTAGAAATCGGAGAAGAATTGTTTTACTTGCAAAGACTAAAAAGTTAAAAGACAACAAAGAAACGAAGGAGAAAATGAAATAACAGATTTATTTTTGGCTACAGCTGGATGAGAGGCTTTAATTAAAGTATCTACCATGGTGTATCCCACATATCTGGAAAACCTGACTTTCGAAAAAATAAGTCAGATCATGAGAAGAAATATGAGACTCAAGAAAAGGCCGGTCACAGCAGAAATAACGCAGTTCATGAAACAAGAAATCGACGAACCAATCCAGGACCGGCGGGACAGTTATAAAAGTGTGTGTGGAGGAGGGGGGGCTCTCCTAAAAAGTGAGGGGGGCCCGGTTAAACACATGCATATATAACTTCATTATTGATGACTGTAAAGTGGGGGGGGGGGCAAGTCAAAAAGTGTGGGGGGAGCCCCCCCCCCCTGCCCCTGGTACCGCCGTCCATGAACCAATCATCAAATATCTACACCGTCTACAAAATGTGAATAGATATGGCAAGTTTTAAAAAGTCGGACAAAAAAAAGCAGACGATTGAAGAGGATTAAATTTAATTAAGATTAATTGAAGGTATGTGCTATGCATCACACCATTATAACATAATGGAACAACTACAAATATGAAAATATATCTTTAAATACCTGCATTAACTTTATACAACAACAAGAACTAATACAAAAATACAACGAGTATAAAAGTCGACACAGCGAATAAATATTCGCCGATACTTACATGTTAAAAAAGATTTTTTAAATGTTCGTATTGTGGAAGTGAACACGAAATTAAAAAAAAAAGGAAAAATGGCAAACATTTGGAAAGACTTGTACAAATTGCTTTAAAAATAACCATTTTCTAACAGTATGCAGATTTTTTTAAAAAACCGTTGAAAAAGTTGAAGAAAACGAAACCAATGTGGATATATTTTCAGTAAAAAACAAAAATAAAAATGCGGAGAAAAAAAGCATTATACTAAAAGTTAAAATTAACAACGTCGAATGGATACCGGAAGTGAAGTAATGCTTATGCGAAAAAAATTCTGGGAAGGCATTGGAAAGCCAACTTTACAAAAGAGCAATTTACAACTCCACCAAATTGATGGGTCGGTTATAAAAACTTCAGGTGACTTTGAAGGTTTTTTTGGAATTAGAAGATTTGAAGTAATACCTATAAGTGAAACACTTTGTGAAAAGAACCACAGACTTCTTGGAAATGATGTACTTAAACATAAGTGTTAACTAACTGTGCCAGAAAAATAAAAGAATAATAATAATAAAAAGTTTTGACTGTAATTCAATTTCCAACCAAATTTCGAACAACCCACTTTCTCTCTGCCTTTCTCTCAAAAAGTTTTGACTGTAATTCAATTCCATGATAAATGCCAGTATACTGAAATCATATGCTCTTAATAGGGTTAAAATGAAAATTCATATACACTAAATGTACAAAAGCATGGAAATTCCCAAATGTTTACACTTTTATTGTCATTAAGGGTATGCAAGCACAACAGGGCTATGTATTTTACTTGTAGGAACTTTTCTTCAGCGCACCTCACACACTTCATCGACTCATGCATAGAGATTTATACTGTAGTGATGTGATAATGAAATGGTTTGGTTGATATGTAGTCATACCCTTAATGACAATAAAAGTGTAAAAATTTGGGAATTTCCTTGCTTTTGTACATTTAGTGTATATGAATTTTCATCTTAACCCTATTAAGGGCATATGATTTCAGTATACTGGCATTTATCATGGGATGTCACTACTTTTGTAAAGGCTATACCTCAAGACAATGGTAATTTTTAAGGTTTTTTTTAATTTTCTGGAAAACTAAGGTATATGGTAAACTGAAATTAAAATGCCATCAACTAGACCCTAGAACCTCTATCTCTGCCAAAAATCAGCTGAATCCATCAAATAGTTGATAAGATACAGGGTGGCACACACGTACGTACACATGGATAACACAAAATCACTCCTGACCTTTCTGGATCTCTGGGTTGCCTTGACTAATGATGCTGAAATTCTACACACTTATAGAACCTATCAAATAAAAATTTTGTGCAAAGTCTTAACTAATTTGGTTTATTGGTTTTTGAGTTATGACTGATCAAATAAATGAGATTTCTAGCATAGGTCGTTTTTGAAGTCTATTAAGGGATAGAGCGCTATCGTGCCTCCCTTGATTTCCAACCGAATTTCGTGCAACACACTTTCTCTCTGCCTTTCTCTCCAAAAGTTTTGACTGTGATTCAATTTCCAACCGAATTTCGTGCAACCCACTTTCTCTCTGCTATTCTCTCCAAAGGTTTTGACTGTAATTCAATTTCCAACCGGATTTCGTGCAACCCACTTTCTCTCTGCCTTTCTCTCCAAAAGTTTTGACTGTGATTCAATTTCCAACCGAATTTCGTGCAACCCACTTTCTCTCTGCTATTCTCTCCAAAGGTTTTGACTGTAATTCAATTTCCAACCGGATTTCGTGCAACCCACTTTCTCTCTGCCTTTCTCTCCAAAAGTTTTGACTGTAATTCAATTTCCAACCGAATTTCATGCAACCCACTTTCTCTCTGAATTTCTCTCCAAAGGTTTTGACTGTGATTCAATTTCCAACCGAATTTCGTACAACACACTTTCTCTCTGCCTTTCTCTCAAAAAGTTTTGACTGTAATTCAATTTCCAACCGAATTTCGTGCAACCCACTTTCTCTCTGCCTTTATCTCAACAAGTTTTGACTGTAATTCAATTTCCAACCGAATTTCGTGCAACCCACTTTCTCTCTGCCTTTATCTCAACAAGTTTTGACTGTAATTCAATTTCCAACCGAATTTCGTGCAACCCACTTTCTCTCTGCCTTTTTCTCTCCAATCCAAATTGCTTCTCTTTCCTTCCCAGCTGTCCTATTCATTTATATCAGCTGATATCCTCATATGCAAATCAGAGACCACCATAAAAACCTGCACCTATGAAAAGAAGCCCTTTTTTAATCTGCAGACACGACATGCGAAGCACCTCATTCTTTTTCCTGACGGTGAGTGTCCCTTTTTATTGACACACTCCCCCCCTGATCGTATGATCACACAAGTGACAGATGGTGGCTAGTCGCTTTATCCTAGTACTTCTCTATAAAGGGACAGTTATTTCTTTCTCTCTCACATCAGATGTACCAGGACCTGAATTGGCAATGGAATAAGGCAGCTCAACCAAGGAACGTCTGTCCTCTCCCTCACTTTCAGATGCAGAACCACTACTACTTGTATCGGAATCTGGTTCTCTCCATTCAGTACTCTCTGATGATGTGTCATCATTGTCGTCCACTACCGGTGCTAAACTGAGACGTGGGCGCACATCTCCTACATGTCGAGGTGTGCCATTGACGACCACCAACTGTCGACTTATCACTCCAGTAACACGACCTGGTCTGAATTTCGACGTGCATTGTGGATTTTTCACCCAAACCTGTCACCCAAACTGTGTCCCCCTCTTTATAAAGTGCAAAGATCCCATGGTGATTCGGATGGGGCACAACATTGACCCCTTTCACTCTGATCTGGTATGAGTACAACAAATGGTCAGGTGCTGATGATGCGGACACATCATCCTTGGGGGTAACGTTGTACCAATACACAGCCTCCATAACAGGGCAGCTCTTTGTCACAATAAGTTCTAAAAGATTAATGAGATAAAAATGGCAAAAACTGGAAAGTTAAAAACTGTGAAGCGAGTTTAAAATTAAAAGAAAATGTTACCCCCTCTTATTATGAGGCACTAAAATTACAAGTGCATTCGTTGCCATTAGTTGTAATAAAATTAGTAAAATTAATAGAACAGGACGTTCTTGAACATGTTCCACCTGGGGATAGCAAGTTGGCATCACCCATTGTAGTTTTGAGAAAGTCAAATGGAGGCATACGTATATGTGGAGATTATAAAATAGGCGTAAATCACAAAGTTTGCTCGGATTCATACCCTATACCTATTGTTGAAATTACATTGCATGAACTGGCAGGAATCAGCGTGTTTACAAAGATTGATTTGAAAACGGTATATCACCAAATACCAATAAACAATAACTTCAAAGTAACGATGATAAATATGCCAATAGGGTTACTAAAATGAAAAGGATGCCATATAGAATAAAAATAACTAGCGCCATATTGCAAAGGGCCATCGAATAGATGTTAGGAGAAGATATGAAAAATATGGTGTTACCAAGACGATATATGCATAGGATCTACTAATGAAAATGAATTAAAAAAGAAAACTTACATCATCTTTAATAAATTAAGAAACGCTGGAATGACAATAAATGAAAAGAAATGCGTAAACAATAGTAGTAAAATATCATTTTAGGTTATTCCATTTAAAAAGAAGGTTTATCACCAGACCAGGCCTTGATAGAAAAAATACTAAAAATATCTATAGCTACAAATAAATATTTTTTTAATCTTTTGAGGAATAGGTACATTTCTACAGGCGATATTTACCGAAATATACGGACCTGACTGAACCGTTTACAAATTAAAGAGGAAGAACGAAAAACTTTTCATAGATTAAAATTAATTATGGCAAAGAAACTAATAGTGAAAATCTTTTATCTCAAAAAAGGGCATTACGTTAACCACGGATGTAAGCGAACATTCGATATCTAGAAATATTATCACAAGAAGGACTTCCGATAATTTATTTTTCGAGAAGACTGACGAACACTGAATTTAATTGCTCAAATATAGAGAAGGAAATGTTGGCTATTGTGTCCAAGATCAAAGTGTAGTATCTGTTCCGATGGATACTGCACACCATAGACTGGTATCGTCTTGGCCTTCGGGGCTTGATTTACGCCGGTCTATGGGACGGTCCTCTGCAGTTCTAGGAGGTCCACCTTCCCAGGCTTTGTCTCTCCTCTTGGGGAGGAGTAAGTTTATTGCTTACTGCCTGAGGCGCCCCTACCGGGGAATGCCGACGGGGCTGCCCAGGCAATTTTTAATGGCCAGAATGCTCACCTTCTCGGGCGCTGGCTTTTCAAATCCCACTTGGGTCGCATCTTACCTTGTGGGAGTAAGATAAACCTGGCCTTGTGCCTAACCTCCTGGGGAGGTAAATAAATATTGTGTGGATGACGACTAGAGGCCCACAATGTTTAATTGGGACAAAAATGTCTTTTTAGAAGTGATCATAGACCATTAGATTTTCTATTCAATCCAAGAAAAGAATTCCCCAAAGTCGCGACATCAATAATACTAAGATGGGCAATAAGATGAATGACCTTTGACTTTGATATCGAATCTGTCAACTTCAGTTCCACATGTAGATGCACTATCATCAACGTTTCGAGTTTACAAGGAGTCAAAAGATGAAACAGAATAAAAATTTAAAGATACATTCTTACATCGGGTAGAGACTGGTGTTTTCTCTTTAGATAGAATGGCTGTGGAAACTCAACATGATCCGATGCTACGTAGAATAATATCTAGAACAACAAAAAACATATGGGAAATTGTTCCATGGCGGAAAGACCCTACAAAGAAACAAGACATAAATTAACGATAGAAAATGGAGTGATTTAAAATGGGTATCTGATATTTCTCCCAGAAACACAAAGAAAATTAGTGATAAAAATGGAGGAAGGTCACACAAAAGAAAAGGATAAAATAAAAATGGTGGTGTATTTCGCAAAATATCGAAAATTATATAAAAAGATGTAAAGAATTAAGAAATTTTACACAAACTAATTTAAAACAATGGCCCAGAGAAGTGGAACAATGGAGTTGTGTGCATATGGAGCATGTATACATTACTAGGGTGGGATTCTTATTACTCTTTTTTACTCTTATGACTTTTTTTCTGGCTGGGCTAAAGTAATCTGTGCACCAGACAAGAAAATGTTTACGATAAAACAGATTCTAATAGTTATATTTCCCAGAAATAGTATACAAAAATCCTGATATCCGATAGAGTTTTGTGATGAAGATTATGGTTGGATAAAATAGGGTGTAAACAGTATAATACACCGCCATATCATCCTCAATCGAATGGGTTAGTGGAAAGAAACTAAAAGCATGTTCTCAGCAATAAGAAAAAATTGAAGTTTTTCTATCAAGACTGCTTTAAAGTTAGTGCACAATACCACATGCTGGAAGACTAGACAGTCAATCAGCTTTAATGGGAAGGCAAATTAGAGTTCTGCTAATGATGTCCTATTAGACAAATGAAACAATGTGCTACAAAAAGAACAAAGAATCGAATCCAGAATTTATCATGCAAAAAGGTCACAATAGAGCTATATTAAATAGAGAAAAGGAGGACAGTGTATTAGTCCACACAAATCAAATAAGACCCCAGGGCGAATATGAAGAGCAAAATGGTGAAGAAATCTCTAAGATTACTTCCAGTACTGAATTATTAGAACAGCCTCTACAGAATGAAACGTTAGGGCCAGAAAGAGTTTGATAATTCGGATAAAGATCAAATAATGCAAGAAGACGACTCTGGTTACAGTGTAAAGAAAGAAATACGGGAGATAGAGAAAGAGAGAAGGATAGGAAAGTAATCCCCAAAATGAAACAATCATGAGAAGTAAAAGATCTACTAAAGGCATAAAACTTTTGCGTTTCAGGGTGATGTTGTGATACTGGCAATTCAGTATGCCTAATTAGCATAAGAGTAAGAAAGAGCCTATATAATACTCTCTCTAAGAGGAAGCTTGACTAGCCACTAACGAGGCTAACCTTTCACTTCACAACAATTATTATTATTATTATTATTATGTTTACTCACTAGGAGTTCTCACATAGGCCATCATCAGTGATTGCTCACTGATAATCACCAGTGGTGTTCCCTGGAGTCTGAGTGACAACAAGTCTCCCCATATTTCCAGTGCTTTCCACCACTTTCGATAACTACTGCAAATGAATTGGCGTTATCACAACAGACGCTTACCATCGATTTCTCGTTGGTAACAACTATTGGCCTTCTCTGGGATTTGGATGGCAATAAGTCTCCCCAATGTCCCAGTGTTCTCCGCACTCATCCAGTGGAGGTCTGATTAGTGCTATCCCTCCTCGGTCTTTCCATCCTCCTTAACTCATCACGATTGTTTTGTGTGGTATCAGCCGGGGCTGGTGTCATCACTTTTTTATTTATTTTTTTTTGTGAAGGGTAGTTTATAAAATTTTCTTGCAGTTTTTGTTCCTTCAATTCTTGTGGTGCTCTTTATGTGATTTTGTTTTCTTCCTATCGCACCTTGCATGTGATTGGTTAGTCTTTGTAGCTTATGTGGAAAGATTTCCGCATTCAAGGATTTTCCTTAAGATGTCAGCTGTTTTTATCATTGCCGTCCATTGTATGGTCTCAGTCTTCCCTTTGATTCCAATTTCTCTCAGTCTTTTTTCCAGGATCTTCGAAACTGTTCCTAGTGCTCCTACGATCATAGATATTATATTTACTTTCTTCATATTCCATATCCTTTTCAATTTTCTGGCAAGTTCAGTGTATTTGCTTCGTTTTTCTGTCTCCTGGGACAGCAAAATCTACGATTTAGCAGGATTTTTCCTTCTTGTCGATTATTATAACATCCGGTCTCCTTGCTTGTATGAGTTTATCTGTTTACACCTCTATATCCCAGAGGATTTTGTGTTTTTCGTTTTTGCATACTTTATTATTAGTAGTAGTAGTACTCACTAGGAGTTCTCACACAGGTCATCAGTGATTGCTCACTGACAACCGGTGGTATTCCCTGGAGTCTGGGTGACAACAAGTCTCCCCAGATTTCCAGTATTCTCCACCTCTTTTCAATAGCCACTGCAAATAACCTTGCAGTATCGCAACACCCGTTTACCATTGATTTCTCGCTGGTAAGGACCATTGGTCTTCTCTGGGATTTGGGTGGCAATAAGCCTCCCCAAGATCCCAGCACTCTCTACACTTCCAGTGGAGGTCTGGTTTGTGCTGTCCCTCCTCGGTCTTCTCATCCTCTTTGATCCTATGCAAATATTTTGTGTGGTCTCAGTCTAGGCTGGTACCATTTTTTATTTATTCATTTTTTTTTTTAATTATTATTATCATTATCATTATCATCATTATTATTATTATTATTATTATTATTAGCAGGACCCCGTGGAAATTCCACGGTGTTTTCTCCATCAATCTGTATGATTTACTGTTAATAATATTCCGGTTGCTAGAAATATGCACATATTTTACTCGCTAAATTTTGCGTGATGGGATGGAAGTATATATATATATATATTTATTTAAGAAATACCAATGATCCCCTACTTTTTAACCAGTTGACGTAATTAAATGGATAATGTCCCTCAAAAATTTAAAAACAAACAAGAAAAAAATTCAGTTTTAAGCAACACAAAAAGTACTTTTTTACTTTAAAAAAATGCAAAAAAGAAATAATAAAATTGTATTTATTGCCACTTGTTTTGAATTTTTTTATAAAAATAAATTTTAAAAAAGCATTTTATTATTGCAATGTTTATTGAAAATAAAACTGAAAAAGTATGTTGTCGAAGTTATCGTCTGCCAACGCGAAGGTTGGCACCGTTCGTAGTATTCACTGTATTCCAAACATTAGTTTTATTCAAAAATATTCTAAATATATTTCAAGAACAGATATTGGATTTTTTATATATGTAGAGGTATATGTTTAAATTCGTAGAACTTACCTTTATTTTTGATAATGTTTTAAAGTTGCAAGGGAAAGTATTTCACACTCTCTCTCTCTCTAGTCGTTCAAATGTTTCACCGAACAAAAAAGCGCATAAACTTTTTAGTTTACTGTGAAATTCCTTATTCATATAATTTGCTTTACTTTCTATTTATACTATTCTTAGAGCAAATTTTCTGCAATTCATTGATTGTCAATACGTGTGGTGATATCTTTTGCAGTTCGCAGGTAGAAATCTAAATAAATAATGACGGACGATGCCTCCACCCGCTCCCCTCTCACAATGTCGTCTCCTCTCCTCCTCCTTCCACACTGAAGCGACAGTAGCAAGCGGGTCAGTTAATGGTTTAATTAAGTTAATTTGATTAACGTTAACGGCTTCATGTATTTATCTCTGTTGTGGACAACCCGCATTGCACACCTCAACGTCGCGTTTTCGAGTCTGAGTCTCGGCGTCCAATTTATTTGCTGTTTATTTATTGATTTTTTTTTTCGGAACAGGACACAGGTAGGTAGATACACCTTAGCGTATTAATATATATATATATATATATATATATATATATATAGAGAGAGAGAGAGAGAGAGAGAGAGAGAGAGAGAGAGAGAGAGAGATGATGATGATGATGATGATGATGATGATGATGATGATGATGATGATGATGATGATGATGATTACTACTACTATTATTATTATTATTATTATTATTATGATACACACACATGTGAATTAGATTTCAAACAAAATCGATTGATTTTTTAAAGTGTGTGTTATGACAATCAATCTATTTGATCGATAGAAACATAAACTAGCGGGTTGAAATACTTTATATTGACCTTAGAATATGGTATAGGGTTAGGGTTAGAATATGGTATAGGGTTAGGGTTAGAATATGGTATAGTACCCATTTGATGTGAATTCAAAATATGCCCTTGCAATCAATCAACGTAACCCGAGCTGAATATGAGAAGGGGGCATACTGTATGGCTTAATTTCAACAACTCTACCTCACCGCCCCATTCTCTGCTATTTAGATCTTTACAAAACTCTTTGAAACTCGTTACATGTTTCTCTATTGTTGATGATTATAAATAGTTAGAGCTATCACTTTCACCAATACACTTAGGAAAGTTACGAATCCGTCTCTCCTTTCTCAACTGTAGGTGAAATAGTAGGGTAGACTAGACTCTGAAACATTGTTAGGGAAACTACTCTAAGATTAGAACAAACTACTCTAAGATTAGAACAAGTCTTAAATATGTAGAATTTGGTATATTCGGACTACTGTTCTCATCTTGGGTGTTTTTATCACAACGTTTCGGCCGATGTAACCTCCGACCTTCTTCAGGTGTACCGTCGAACTCGTGACGCAGTGGATATAGTACTAAGTAAAATTCAGTTCTAAGTGACAGTCATCTGAAGGTTGAAGGTTCAATCCTCAGTTCGGGCGATACGAAGAATTGCGAATTACTGAAGACTTCTTCCCAGAAGTCCAGATTCTCGCGTTCGGAGGTTACATCGGCCGAAACGTTGTGATAAAAACACCCAAGATGAGAACAGTAGTCCGAATATACCAAATTATCAACCCTCATCTCAAAAATTCCGAAACGAGTCATAAATAACTATCGACAATGTTATCCAAACTCCAAACATCTTTCAAGATATAAAATATTTGGATTTCGGACAGTTGCTGGTCAAGCACACGCTTAGCAACAGAAGCTCACAAGGACACTGGTGTTCACTAATGCAATGGTTGCCCTCAGAATTCATATTCAACTGAGTAAGCTTCCATCAAATGTATATATAATCATTATAATCAGTGCAGAATACCATATTTTTTATTTTTTTTATTTACTCCTCTGCAGGAGTTAGGCACAAGGCCAGTTTTATCTTACTCCCACAAGTAAGATGTGACCACAGGTCGGGTCGAGTAAGTGGGGTTTGAAAAGCCAGCGCCCGAGAAAGTGAGCACTCTGGCCATTAAAAATTGCCTGGGCAGCCCCGTCGGCAATCCCCGGTAGGGGCGCCTCAGGCAGTAAGCAATAAACTTACTCCTCCCCAAAGAGGGGAGGCGAAGCCTGGGAGGGTGGACCTCCTAGAACTGCACAGGACAAACCCACAGACAGGTGGAATCAAGGCCCGAAGGACAAGACGACACCCGTCTATAGGGTGCAGTATCCATCGGAACAGATACTACACTTACTTCCTAGCGTGCCAAGAATACCATATTCAAGAACAGTCACTCTATCCGTAATTAGAAGCTAGCGGTTGACGACAATAATAGGACCAACACTGTAAATAAATATATTCGAGTCATCCATGGGTTAGGGTTAGGGTTAGGTTCTATACAAGAACCAATTAATTTATGAGAATCTTAATGGTTCCGTTATGGAATTTAACAGAAAAAAATAGACCATCTGTAAGTAGTCTGATTTTTTTTTCTCCAAAAATTTAAAATTCACAATAAAATCAGCAATTCATTTTTACAACGATGTTTTACAAATATGTCGGCTATTTTTTTAATGATCTTTGAAGTCATTTGCCAAATAATCTAGTTGTAAGTAGTGCTGTCCGTGTATTATATATATATATATATATATATATATATATATATATATATATATATATATATATATATATATATAGTAAGCAATGAAAATATATATGACAATCAAGCTACACAGAGGCTCCCGTGTTTCATCCCCGGAGAGAATCGTCAGGCTATATATATATATATATATATATATATATATATATATATATATATATATATATATATATATATATATAATACTAGTGATGAATAAACTTATCCGGTTGTTATCTTTAGAAATCTTAATGGAAAAAAATATAAAATATAAAATATAAAATATAAAATATAAACCGTTTTTTGCCATTTTATTTATTTACTTTTATTTATTTTAATACATATATTTCACAGGTATGATATTAAACTTAGCATCAACAATATACATCATTCATAATTAAGACCGATAAGAAATAAGTGTATAATAAACCAGTCAAGTTTAGACACACACTTTTCTTAATCAAATAAAGATTAAGATAAGTTATTCCTTTCGTTCATTCTTTCATTGCAATTTATTGACCTAAGAATCAATATGGGACACTGTGTAATCCCACAAAGGTGCGACGTCGTCTCCGACCAAGCCACAAATGCCGAGCAATGGAACATTGCAGACACCTTTAGGGCAGAGCACCTTAGCCAATAAATAGACAAGACACGGCTAATAACTATCTGTTCCCCTCGGCCTACACGAATATTTAAGATTCCCCTTCCTATGAGAAATATATAAACGTGTTGTACACAATCTACACCAAGCCTAAAGATGAGTTTTTTCTTGAACACTGCCTAATTGAAATAAATACACCAAGCAAAGTTTGTAAATTCACAGCAATGTATACCGAAAAGGTTGGGATGCTTTTATCAATGGCCTTCAAGTGATCAAAAGATTCAAGTGATCAAAATAGTCAAGTGATCAAAATAGTTCAGTGATCAAAATAGTCAAGTGATCAATAGATTCAAGTGATCAATAGATTCAAGTGATCAAAATAGTCAAGTGATCAAAATAGTCAAGTGATCAAAATAGTCAAGTGATCAAAATAGTCAAGTGATCAAAAGATTCAAGTGATCAAAATAGTCAAGTGATCAAAAGATTCAAGTGATCAAAAGATTCAAGTGATCAATAGATTCAAGTGATCAAAATAGTCAAGTGATCAAAATAGTCAAGTGATCAAAAGATTCAAATGATCAAAATAGTCAAGTGATCAAAAGATTCAAGTGATCAAAATAGTCAAATGATCAATAGATTCAAGTGATCAATAGATTCAAGTGATCAAAATAGTCAAGTGATCAAAATAGTCAAGTGATCAAAATATTCAAGTGATCAAAAGATTCAAGTGATCAATAGATTCAAGTGATCAATAGATTCAAGTGATCAATAGATTTAAGTGATCAAAAAATTCAAGTGATCAAAAGATTCAAGTGATCAAAATAGTCAAGTGATCAAAAGATTCAAGTGATCAAAATAGTCAAGTGATCAAAAGATTCAAGTGATCAAAAGATTCAAGTGATCAAAATAGTCAAGTGATCAAAAGATTCAAGTGATCAATAGATTCAAGTGATCAATAGATTCAAGTGATCAAAATAGTCAAGTGATCAAAATAGTCAAGTGATCAAAATAGTCAAGTGATCAAAAGATTCAAGTGATCAAAATAGTCAAGTGATCAAAATAGTCAAGTGATCAAAATAGTCAAGTGATCAAAATAGTCAAGTGATCAAAAGATTCAAGTGATCAAAATAGTCAAGTGATCAAAAGATTCAAGTGATCAAAAGATTCAAGTGATCAAAAGATTCAAATGATCAATAGATTCAAGTGATCAATAGATTCAAGTGATCAAAAGATTCAAGTGATCAAAATAGTCAAGTGATCAAAATAGTCAAGTGATCAAAAGATTCAAGTGATCAAAATAGTCAAGTGATCAAAATAGTCAAGTGATCAAAATAGTCAAGTGATCAAAATAGTCAAGTGATCAAAATAGTCAAGTGATCAAAAGATTCAAGTGATCAAAAGATTCAAGTGATCAAAATAGTCAAGTGATCAAAAGATTCAAGTGAGACAAAGAAAAACAAAACTATAATGTTAAGAATTACCAATGAGATCGTCAACAATTTAGAAGTCATCCATAAACAATCTGTTTTACTTTTACCTATTTCTTAATTTTGACTGAGCAAAGAGGGAAACAATGTTAAACCGATTTCTGATTATTTTGCAAAATGACATCCTCGTAACTGAACCGAGATACGATGGATGTTTCAATCAATTTGAATTTTAATGATTCATTTAATAAATGGTTGAATGCTTAAATTAGCCAAATGTCGCCCTGACAATTGACAAGCTCCTCATCAAACATATTTCAAAGATTTTTAACATCATACGCTTTTTTAATAACAATTCTGATCTCATTTTCTTTAATGAATTTACTTTTAATAAAATTCAATTTTAAGCAGTTGTTTTCAGAATAATCCAAAATCCCGTTGAAATCAGAATTGATCGCCCCAATTGCTGGCTTTTTCACATTTAGAATTATAGTGTTGTGCATTGGTGAGGTACGTCAGTTAGTAATCATTTGATTGAATTATGGGTACTCCTATCGATTCTGAACCAATTTCCATGAACTTCGAATCGGCAACGTTCTGGCATGCTACGTAAACACCCGAGAGATGACGAGCCGATTGGTGGCAAAGAGATGCCAAGCGCTGAGCCAATCAGCTGTCAGTAACCAGACGACAATTTTTCTAATCAGTATTTAAATTGATTAAAGACACAGGCAGTTGTTCAAAGCCAATGCATGTTATTTATTTCTTGTTAAAGAAAAAAAAAGAAACAACAATGAATTTTTCTTGAAAATAAAACTGAAAAAAATACGACGCAGCAACATATCAAAGTTATCGGCTGCCACCATTCAGTTCGTCATCTCTCGGGTGTTTACGTAGCATGCCCAAACGCTGCCGACGCAAAGTTCACAGAAATTGGGTCAGGATCGATAGAAGTACCGAATTATGTTCCTAGGGGGGGGGGAGTAACATATAAACAAGATGCATCGTAAACTAGGGGTCGGCAGTGTTTAGGTGGTTAATCTTTTGGGGCAATCAGCTAGCATGGGAACTAAATCTTAGTGGAAATGAAATTTGACAAGAGATGTGAGAATGCAGGATTCGTCAGTCGGCGTGGAAAATTCATACAAGCAGACTGCTTTCGAAAGGTCTTAAAATCCGTTTTTAATGAAGCGATGTGCTTCTAAGTATCTCATTCTGTCCTCTTTTCCTTGCCTCCCCACTTGCTGCTTTACAGCCCAAAGATGAACTCGGATGAATAGATCATCTTCTTCCATAAGAACGTGTTGATTTATTGCATAACTGACGTATCTAAGGTTGTCTGCTGAACCGACTTCTGATTGCAGTGCGAGATTGTCCACCATCTGACAAGATCACTACGAGACGCATGAACGATGAGACGCTGATCAGGGAACCAGATATTTTTTGGTTAAGTGATGAACTGTATTATGAGTAGCTAGTAAAATGAGGATCAGAGAATAGTACAACTGTATTTTTATGTTATTTGACCAACTATATTGCATCTCTAAGTTCAGAAATCAAGACAGTAAGAAGTAATAGTTCCAGTACCGATCCCTGATTATGAACCTTACTCAAACCATACTCATACCTATAGAATTTGATACTTCGGGCTCAACTGTACGACCAGTTGAGCAGCAAGATAAGTCAAGACTCAAGTAATTGGAGAGTATCATTCGCTATTCCCCTGATGAGCTGGTCCTTGATGTGCATATCAGACAGGACATGCTTACAAAGGGGACATAAAAAGTTGCAGTCCAGGGCTGTGGCCCGGGGGCAGACAAGATAGTTCTGTATTGTCTCAAGCTCACCCTGTGACATGGAGACAAAAGTAAGGTGATGAACGATGGGATTCGACCTTTGAGTGACCCAATGCCTCTATCATTCCTAGTAGCTTGTCTGGGTCAGTGGTGAAGAATTTAGGGTGAGTGTTGACTATAGCATTCTGGACAGACTCATCAGCAGAATTGTATAGCTGGATGTTGGCCTGAGATGTCGGCATACCTGTCATTTTGGTGAATACTTCCCAATCAATTCTGAATTGTTGGGGGGTCATTTCAAGATGAAGCTGGGGCAGTTTAGCTGGTGGTGCCTTAGCATAAGTTACCTCAGCAGAGAGTTCCTTAGCTTCTTTAAGGATTGAAAGGGCTTCTCCCATTGTCGCAATCCCTAGCTCTTTCAGCATGGCTTGATCTATCATTTGCAGGTTCTTCTTTGTCAGCTTTCCACTTGCAAATGTGGCAGCATAAGTCCGAGCTGAGCTAGCAGAGATCCCTGCTTTGAGGAGGTACTGCTCCCAATTTTCAGGATCCATACATCCTGTTTGTAGCGCCATATAGAATTTGATACTTAGAGCTCAACTGTACGACCAGTTGAGCAGAAAGATAAGTTAAGACTCAAGTAACCAAAAAGCCAGTTTATATGGAAGTTGGACTGCTCCATTATGCCAGGTTGGGCACGTCCATTATATGAATTCTGATTGGCTGCCAGTCTGAGAGTGAATAATTCTATATATAAATACTGCGTCATTCAACCAATATTTATATATAGGATATAGGACATTGGAGCCGGTAAGTGTTAATTTGATTCTATAGTGACTAATTGAAAAACCAGAGCCACATTGTTGTTCTGTTTTCCAAATAACTGATGCCATAACGACACAGAATAGAAGTACCGAAAAGACATAATTTTGTTTTACCCCCTTGAGGATTCTGATTGGGCGTGATGTGAATATATCAGTTTTAATTGCAGCAGTCAAATTAGCATCGGTCATTTTCAAGAGGTGTATATACTGTTTATTCAGATTTGTTTCTTCCAAAGATAATCATTAGAGTTAATTAATAATTTGCATTAGAAAAGAAAAGACAGAAAAAATACAGGAATCTTCTCTATAATCCTGTTGTAGTTTGTGTTCGTTTGTTCAGGAATTTCTCCTCAGGTTTTGGCGATGGATATCCATAGTCTGTATCATTTGGATTATTCAGACTAACGTTCTCATCTGGGATGTTATTTCCACAACAGTTTTCCAATAACAGTTTTGTGTCGACTACTAAGGTTAATTTGATTCTATAATGTCTACTAGCAATAACAGTTTTGTGTCGACTACTAAGGTTAATTTGATTCTATAATGTCTACTAGCAATAACAGTTTTGTGTCGACTACTAAGGTTAATTTGATTCTATAATGTCTACTAGCAATAACAGTTTTGTGTCGACTACTAAGGTTAATTTGATTCTATAATGTCTACTAGCAATAACAGTTTTGTGTCGACTACTAAGGTTAATTTGATTCTATAATGTCTACTAGCAATAACAGTTTTGTGTCGACTACTAAAGTTAATTTGATTCTATAATGTCTACTAGCAATAACAGTTTTGTGTCGACTACTAAGGTTAATTTGATTCTATAATGTCTACTAGCAATAACAGTTTTGTGTCGACTACTAAGGTTAATTTGATTCTATAATGCCTACTAGCAATAACAGTTTTGTGTCGACTACTAAGGTTAATTTGATTCTATAATGTCTACTAGCAATAACAGTTTTGTGTCGACTACTAAAGTTAATTTGATTCTATAATGTCTACTAGCAATAACAGTTTTGTGTCGACTACTAAGGTTAATTTGATTCTATAATGTCTACTAGCAATAACAGTTTTGTGTCGACTACTAAGGTTAATTTGATTCTATAATGTCTACTAGCAATAACAGTTTTGTGTCGACTACTAAGGTTAATTTGATTCTATAATGTCTACTAGCAATAACAGTTTTGTGTCGACTACTAAGGTTAATTTGATTCTATAATGTCTACTAGCAATAACAGTTTTGTGTCGACTACTAAGGTTAATTTGATTCTATAATGTCTACTAGCAATAACAGTTTTGTGTCGACTACTAAAGTTAATTTGATTCTATAATGCGTACTAGTTATAACAGTTTTGTGTCGACTACTAAGGTTAATTTGATTCTATAATGTCTACTAGCAATAACAGTTTTGTGTCGACTACTAAAGTTAATTTGATTCTATAATGCGTACTAGCAATAACAGTTTTGTGTCGACTACTAAGGTTAATTTTATTCTATAATGCCTACTAGCAATAACAGTTTTGTGTCGACTACTAAGGTTAATTTGATTCTATAATGTCTACTAGCAATAACAGTTTTGTGTCGACTACTAAAGTTAATTTGATTCTATAATGTCTACTAGCAATAACAGTTTTGTGTCGACTACTAAAGTTAATTTGATTCTATAATGTCTACTAGCAATAACAGTTTTGTGTCGACTACTAAGGTTAATTTGATTCTATAATGTCTACTAGCAATAACAGTTTTGTGTCGACTACTAAAGTTAATTTGATTCTATAATGTCTACTAGCAATAACAGTTTTGTGTCGACTACTAAGGTTAATTTGATTCTATAATGTCTACTAGCAATAACAGTTTTGTGTCGACTACTAAGGTTAATTTGATTCTATAATGTCTACTAGCAATAACAGTTTTGTGTCGACTACTAAAGTTAATTTGATTCTATAATGCGTACTAGCAATAACAGTTTTGTGTCGACTACTAAGGTTAATTTTATTCTATAATGCCTACTAGCAATAACAGTTTTGTGTCGACTACTAAGGTTAATTTGATTCTATAATGTCTACTAGCAATAACAGTTTTGTGTCGACTACTAAGGTTAATTTGATTCTATAATGTCTACTAGCAATAACAGTTTTGTGTCGACTACTAAGGTTAATTTGATTCTATAATGTCTACTAGCAATAACAGTTTTGTGTCGACTACTAAGGTTAATTTGATTCTATAATGTCTACTAGCAATAACAGTTTTGTGTCGACTACTAAGGTTAATTTGATTCTATAATGTCTACTAGCAATAACAGTTTTGTGTCGACTACTAAGGTTAATTTGATTCTATAATGTCTACTAGCAATAACAGTTTTGTGTCGACTACTAAGGTTAATTTGATTCTATAATGTCTACTAGCAATAACAGTTTTGTGTCGACTACTAAGGTTAATTTGATTCTATAATGTCTACTAGCAATAACAGTTTTGTGTCGACTACTAAGGTTAATTTGATTCTATAATGTCTACTAGCAATAACAGTTTTGTGTCGACTACTAAGGTTAATTTGATTCTATAATGTCTACTAGCAATAACAGTTTTGTGTCGACTACTAAGGTTAATTTGATTCTATAATGTCTACTAGCAATAACAGTTTTGTGTCGACTACTAAAGTTAATTTGATTCTATAATGCGTACTAGTTATAACAGTTTTGTGTCGACTACTAAGGTTAATTTGATTCTATAATGTCTACTAGCAATAACAGTTTTGTGTCGACTACTAAAGTTAATTTGATTCTATAATGCGTACTAGCAATAACAGTTTTGTGTCGACTACTAAGGTTAATTTTATTCTATAATGCCTACTAGCAATAACAGTTTTGTGTCGACTACTAAGGTTAATTTGATTCTATAATGTCTACTAGCAATAACAGTTTTGTGTCGACTACTAAAGTTAATTTGATTCTATAATGCGTACTAGTTATAACAGTTTTGTGTCGACTACCAAGGTTAATTTTATTCTATAATGCCTACTAGCAATAACAGTTTTGTGTCGACTACCAAGGTTAATTTTATTCTATAATGCCTACTAGCAATAACAGTTTTGTGTCGACTACTAAAGTTAATTTGATTCTATAATGTCTACTAGCAATAACAGTTTTGTGTCGACTACTAAGGTTAATTTGATTCTATAATGTCTACTAGCAATAACAGTTTTGTGTCGACTACTAAGGTTAATTTGATTCTATAATGTCTACTAGCAATAACAGTTTTGTGTCGACTACTAAGGTTAATTTGATTCTATAATGTCTACTAGCAATAACAGTTTTGTGTCGACTACTAAGGTTAATTTGATTCTATAATGCCTACTAGCAATAACAGTTTTGTGTCGACTACTAAGCTTAATTTGATTCTATAATGTCTACTAGCAATAACAGTTTTGTGTCGACTACTAAAGTTAATTTGATTCTATAATGCCTACTAGCAATAACAGTTTTGTGTCGACTACTAAGGTTAATTTGATTCTATAATGTCTACTAGCAATAACAGTTTTGTGTCGACTACTAAAGTTAATTTGATTCTATAATGCGTACTAGTTATAACAGTTTTGTGTCGACTACTAAGGTTAATTTTATTCTATAATGCCTACTAGCAATAACAGTTTTGTGTCGACTACTAAGGTTAATTTGATTCTATAATGTCTACTAGCAATAACAGTTTTGTGTCGACTACTAAAGTTAATTTGATTCTATAATGCGTACTAGTTATAACAGTTTTGTGTCGACTACCAAGGTTAATTTTATTCTATAATGCCTACTAGCAATAACAGTTTTGTGTCGACTACCAAGGTTAATTTTATTCTATAATGCCTACTAGCAATAACAGTTTTGTGTCGACTACTAAAGTTAATTTGATTCTATAATGTCTACTAGCAATAACAGTTTTGTGTCGACTACTAAGGTTAATTTGATTCTATAATGTCTACTAGCAATAACAGTTTTGTGTCGACTACTAAGGTTAATTTGATTCTATAATGTCTACTAGCAATAACAGTTTTGTGTCGACTACTAAGGTTAATTTGATTCTATAATGTCTACTAGCAATAACAGTTTTGTGTCGACTACTAAGGTTAATTTGATTCTATAATGTCTACTAGCAATAACAGTTTTGTGTCGACTACTAAAGTTAATTTGATTCTATAATGGGTACTAGCAATAACAGTTTTGTGTCGACTACTAAGGTTAATTTGATTCTATAATGTCTACTAGCAATAACAGTTTTGTGTCGACTACTAAGGTTAATTTGATTCTATAATGTCTACTAGCAATAACAGTTTTGTGTCGACTACTAAGGTTAATTTGATTCTATAATGCGTACTAGTTATAACAGTTTTGTGTCGACTACTAAGGTTAATTTTATTCTATAATGCCTACTAGCAATAACAGTTTTGTGTCGACTACTAAGCTTAATTTGATTCTATAATGTCTACTAGCAATAACAGTTTTGTGTCGACTACTAAAGTTAATTTGATTCTATAATGCCTACTAGCAATAACAGTTTTGTGTCGACTACTAAGGTTAATTTGATTCTATAATGTCTACTAGCAATAACAGTTTTGTGTCGACTACTAAAGTTAATTTGATTCTATAATGCGTACTAGTTATAACAGTTTTGTGTCGACTACTAAGGTTAATTTTATTCTATAATGCCTACTAGCAATAACAGTTTTGTGTCGACTACTAAGGTTAATTTGATTCTATAATGTCTACTAGCAATAACAGTTTTGTGTCGACTACTAAGGTTAATTTGATTCTATAATGTCTACTAGCAATAACAGTTTTGTGTCGACTACTAAGGTTAATTATATTCTATAATGCGTACTAGCAATAACAGTTTTGTGTCGACTACTAAGGTTAATTTTATTCTATAATGTCTACTAGCAATAACAGTTTTGTGTCGACTACTAAAGTTAATTTGATTCTATAATGCGTACTAGTTATAACAGTTTTGTGTCGACTACTAAGGTTAATTTTATTCTATAATGCCTACTAGCAATAACAGTTTTGTGTCGACTACTAAGGTTAATTTGATTCTATAATGTCTACTAGCAATAACAGTTTTGTATCGACTACTAAAGTTTATTTGATTCTATAATGCGTACTAGTTATAACAGTTTTGTGTCGACTACTAAGGTTAATTTTATTCTATAATGCCTACTAGCAATAACAGTTTTGTGTCGACTACTAAGGTTAATTTGATTCTATAATGTCTACTAGCAATAACAGTTTTGTGTCGACTACTAAGGTTAATTTGATTCTATAATGTCTACTAGCAATAACAGTTTTGTGTCGACTACTAAGGTTAATTTGATTCTATAATGCCTACTAGCAATAACAGTTTTGTGTCGACTACTAAGGTTAATTTGATTCTATAATGTCTACTAGCAATAACAGTTTTGTGTCGACTACTAAAGTTAATTTGATTCTATAATGCGTACTAGTTATAACAGTTTTGTGTCGACTACTAAGGTTAATTTTATTCTATAATGCCTACTAGCAATAACAGTTTTGTGTCGACTACTAAGGTTAATTTGATTCTATAATGTCTACTAGCAATAACAGTTTTGTGTCGACTACTAAGGTTAATTTTATTCTATAATGCGTACTAGCAATAACAGTTTTGTGTCGACTACTAAGGTTAATTTGATTCTATAATGCCTACTAGCAATAACAGTTTTGTGTCGACTACTAAGGTTAATTTGATTCTATAATGTCTACTAGCAATAACAGTTTTGTGTCGACTACTAAAGTTAATTTGATTCTATAATGCGTACTAGTTATAACAGTTTTGTGTCGACTACTAAGGTTAATTTTATTCTATAATGCCTACTAGCAATAACAGTTTTGTGTCGACTACTAAGGTTAATTTGATTCTATAATGTCTACTAGCAATAACAGTTTTGTGTCGACTACTAAGGTTAATTTGATTCTATAATGTCTACTAGCAATTACAGTTTTGTGTCGACTACTAAGGTTAATTTGATTCTATAATGCGTACTAGCAATAACAGTTTTGTGTCGACTACTAAGGTAAAAACATTTGTCAGCATTAATTTTTGAGTGCTCTTCCAGATTAGGACCCGAGCTAAAATCGACTTAGCGTCGTTAGGATTAATCTGAAGTACTAAGTTTTGCAAGGATCAGTTCATCGTTGGCAAAATCATGTAGCAATATATAAATGTGGGTATTTAACAATAAAGGTAGAATCGGGAATTCTCCGTGTAAATTTTAGATTAAGCAAAGAATTCAATATTCTATAAGAAGTTAAAAGTTAGAGTTGCATGTACAGGAAGTTACACCGCGGACAGGAAGTCCAGAGTGAGACATAGCGAATAAGCTGATCAGAAAGCTGATCAAATCTTCCTCTTTTTTATGGACTGTGAGAGAGTGTAATCAATTTCATAAATGTGATCGTATTACTCTATAAGCGATGGGTGGGGGTGATGTATACTGTATGCTTGAAAATAACAATAAACCCAGAAGCTTTGTTATTTTGTGACCTCAAAGACACTCAGTGCTTGGTATTTTTTCCTGACTAGGACAATGAATGCCGTCACTCTTTCTCTCTATCTGGACAACTTGGGGAAAAATCTTTGTCACTAAGTCTCATATGACTAGTCTGGGTTGCTCTTGTTCTGACAGGTTGAGGGTACAGGCTAGACAGCGGATGCTCAATTAACACTTGTATAATGTTGTGTGTAACTGTATGTGCCATGTCACGCATGAAAAGGGACCCTACAGTTATCCCCAGTGGGCTTTCCCGAGGCCACAACCTCCATGGATCAAGTCTTGACTAATGGTCTGGTTGTGTGAGCTTATTGGCACTGAACAAGCACCCAATTTGCCCTCCCCACTCTATCTAAAACCAAAATGGCAATACAAAGAAAAAGAAACTAACCTAAACCAAACACCCACCAAAACACATCTTCGCCTCCACCCTTGAGGCTAGCATTCACAAATATCCGGGGACTTCACTTTAGAGGTCCCCAGATGCCGGAGAGCCTTCTACTCCAATAGCTTCTTTCCTCAAGCTGCCGGCCTCTGGAACACCCTTCCTGCTCCCTGTTTCCCCAACTGTACCGACATGCAGAAATTTAAAACTAATGTGAACAAGCATCTTGTTGCACAGCTCCCAATTTAGGATGACCCCCAAAACTTTCACCCTAATTCTCAGTAACCCCTTACGTCTACAGTGGCGGCCTGCCTTGTTTGGGGTGACCTAAGTTAAAAGATTTTTTTAGAAAACGAAATAGAAGGGAAGGGGAAACGCATGTCATCTACACAGCGAGAAGCCGCCATCCAGATAACCAGCAGGAATCGAAGAATTGGTAAAATGAGAAAAGAAAGTTCTTGACTTTCATGCCATTCGTATATGTCATCAGTAACATTCAAACGGATTTGTTTCTTCCAAAGATAATTATTAGAGTTAATTAATAATTTGCATTAGAAAAGAAAAGACAGAAAAAATACAGGAATCTTCTCTATAATCCTGTTGTAGTTTGTGTCCATTTGTTCAGAAATTCCTCCTCAGGTTTTGGCGATGGATATCCATAGTCTGTATCATTTGGATTATTCGGACTAATGTTCTCATCTCGGATGTTATTTCCACAATGTTTTGGCCGATGTAACCTCCGACCTTCTTCAGTTGCGTCTCGTTTAACCTGGGAATCTGAATAGAATTTTAAACAGAAACCTCTATTTAATCACAATGTTTAGCCGATGTAACCTCCGACCTTCTTCAGTTGCGTCTCGTCAAACTCAGAAATCTAAATAGAATGTGTTAATTTAATTCTATAATGCCTAGGTTGCCAAAATAATTATTCTCTTTTAAATAACCAATCATTTGTTTCGCCAATAACTTTTCAATTACTTTTCAATTACTTTCCAATAACTTTTCAATAACTTTTCAATTACTTTCAATTACTTTTCAATTACTTTTCCATTACTTTTCAATAACTATTCAATAACTTTTCAATTACTTTTCAATAACTTTTCAATTACTTTCCAATAACTTTTCAATTACTTTCCAATAACTTTTCAATTACTTTTGAAAACACTGGTAAGAAGCCTTAAGCTGGATCTATGCTTTTTCAATAGTGATTTAACCAGTGTAGTTTTTCAGCTATTAGGGAATTTATTATATAAAATTTTATGTATGTAAAAGCACAGACAGAGCCACCATCTCGCTAAATATATGAATATAGTATGTAATAACATTATCCTATATCTCTACAAAGCCACCATCTGCCCATGCATGGAGTATTGTTGTCACATCTGAGCTGGTGCATCATCCACTAGTCTCTCCCTCTTAGACAAGATCCAAAAAAGAGTCGCCAACTTAATAGGTCCTTAACTATCTACCAAGCTCCAGCCCCTGTCCCATCGCCACAATGTAGCATCCTTGTGCTTGTTTTACAAATACTTCAATGGATTGTGCTCCCATGAACTGGCTGTTCTGGTGTCCGCTCGACGTAAATACACTAGACCAACCTGACAATCAGCCAAATCCCGTCTATTCACTGCGGAGGTCCCTAGATGCCGGAGAGCCTTCTACTCCAAGCGTCTTTCCTTGTGCTGCCGGCCTCTGGAACTCCCTCCTTGTTCACTGTTTCCCTGACTGTACCGACATGCAGAAATTTAAAACTAATGTATCAGACATCTCACTGCACAGCTCCCAACTTAAGATGACCCCCAAAACTTACTCACTAATTCTCAGTAGCCCCTTATGTCTACAGTGGCGTCCTGCCTTGTTTGGGGTGAAATATCTTCTTTTTTTTTTAATTTTTAATTCCAAGTGTAAAAAAAAAAAGTTTCAGTGAAAAAATAAGAGAGAAAGAAGAGAAAGAAGGTGTGAATTCAATTTAATATATTGGCAAAGGATTAGCACAGGCCTAGAGCCATGTAAAAGCAAGTTATAAAAGAGGTAAGCAGGCAGGAAAAAAGAAAAGGAGAAAAAAAGAGAAAGAATGAGAGAAAGAACGAACAAAAGAAAGAAAGGAGAATGGAATACAAGTGGGCAAAAAGAAAGAGAAAAAGAGAGAAAGGAGAGAGAGACTGATAGAAAAAGAAAAAAGAGAAAGAAGAGAGAGAGTGAAAAAGAGAAAAAGGAGAAAGAGACTGACAGAAAAAGGAAAAGAAAAGAGAGAAAGAAAGTGAAAAAAGAGAGAAAGGAGAAAAAAGAGAGTGTGTGCCTTTGAATGTATTAAGTGAGCAAAACAGAAAGAGAAAAAGAGAGGAAGAAAGAGAGAGAAAATGCCCTTGAAGGTATCGAGAGAAAAAAAAGAGAGGGGAGATTGAACTCCCTGGAAATCATTTCAATCTTTCCAATAAACATTTTGATGAATTGTTTTATAGAAAAAATAATTTATATTCTCTTCTTTTTTATAATTTTCCATTTAAATCTTTTAATTTCAAGGATTTATTTATCGTTCTTTTCTGCTTCATGAAAAGCAAGAAGGCTCGGTTTTCCATTCTCGTTATATTTAAAGATTCTATCCAATTTGATAAATGGATTGTCTGTTGGGTTTTTATTGTTTTGTTTTTTTTTGGGGGGGGGGGGGGTTCTTTGTTAAAACAGTAAAACCTTTTAAAATTGAACATCTTCACTTCTTATGAAAATCAGAAAAGTTTTCTTTTTCCATCAAATCACTTTAAGGTATTAAAATTAAATTAACATTTCTATTATGTAAAGCTAATAAACGATATCCTACTTATAAACTCTTTCAATAAATTCTCTCCCTCTCTCTCTCTATCTCTCTCTCTCTCTCTCTCTCTCTCTCTCTCTCTCTCTCTCTCTCTCTCTCTATCTATCTATCTATCTATCTATCTCTCTCTCTTTATCTCTCTCTCACTCTTTCTCTCTCTATCTCTTTCTATCTCTTTCTATCTATCTCTCTCTCACACACATGTGATATGTGTCCTATTTTCACAAAGCAACAGGATTTTCCCATCAAATCACTTCAATATGCTTCTCTTTGTACTTAAATAGAAGTGGAGACTTCTGAAGTTGTTGATCTTTATTCAATTGGGTTCTTCGGAGCATTAGCAAGATTGCGTTTTTCTTTAAAAAATCCGGCTCTGTGTTACAGCCGTCTACTATGTTTTTCGTTCTTGTTCTTTTGCCTCGAACACCCTGTTCACTGGTATTCCTCATAAATGGAGTCAACAATTTCTTTCCCCATTTCTGGCAAACATTGGTCATCTTGAAATGAAGTCTAATTAGAGAGTGCAGTTAGAAAATGGCCAGACAAGAACTAAAATAGTAAAATTTGACCAAATTTCTTCTTTTTGTTGTTCTTCTATTCATTTAATATCATCCTTCCCTTGTCCAGGGATTAGACGGGGTCTTTTTTAATATTTAGCAAGCTCTATCTCTCTCCAGCCCTCACGGTTCAGCAGGTCAACTGTCTTCAAATTCCACTTTGTATAGTCTTGTCTAATCACTTGCTTCCAAGTCTTTCTTGGCCAGCCAAACTTCCTGCAATTCCAGACATTCATGCTTTTGCAATAGTTTATTCAGAAGAGTGAACACTCCAGATGACCATTCAAGCATAACCGATTCATCCATAGTACAACCTCTATGTTGGGCAAATATAGGCAAATATTGGGCTAATATAGTTTTTTATTTTTTTTACTTTTGTTCTCTCCAAACAAGGCAAATTGCAACTGAAGCATACGCGGCTACTGTGATAGGAGCCAGATTTATAGAAGGGAGCAACCTGGGTAGGGAGTTGGGCAGCAACATGTTTGTTCACATTACATTTAGATTTCCGCATGTTGTTAGGGTTGGTGAATAAGGGAGCTATTAGAGTAGAAAATCTTCCGACATCTAGAGACCGCCACAGTGAATGGTATGGGCATGTTGAACGAAGCTCCGGTTGAATAAACAGATATACAAACATTTAAAATGAGGGAAAGCGAGGAAAAAGCCGGCTGAGAAAGACTTGTAATGATTCAGTCAAAGATGACCTCAAGCAAATGGCACATCGAAACCAACGTAAATGATAGAGTTTCATGGAGAGAGTCACGTTGTGCCACCATAACCAATGTGTAACCAACATCTGGTGTGGAAGAGACGCGTTAGAAGAAGAAGAAGAAGAAGAAGAAGAAGAAGAAGAAGAAGAAGAAGAAGAAGATGATGATGATGATGATGATGATGATTCTTCATCATATTGATGTAACAGGGGAGGTGATGTGAGGAAATACTGTCGCCATCATTAGGCCTGGAAGGTGATATAAAATCGTTGTTATTGATAAACTATTCTTTAATAAATGTTTACAATTGTTTGGGTTTTTATTTAAAAACTTGGTACTGATATCGATCCTGACCCAGCTTTTGTGACGTTCGACTCGGAATCGTTCGGCTGTCCTACGCAAACGCCCGAGTGTTGACGAGCCGATTGGTGGAGAGATACTGAGCGATAAAAGTAATTTTGGTACGTTTTTTTTGTTTCTTCAAAAAAAATTCCTTGTAAATAAAAATACAGTATTCATTTTATAACAGTAACCTCGCTATGTATTTTCTGTTGTTTCTTCCCAAAAAATTCATGAAAATATATTTAATTTTCTTTGTTGTTTCTTTAAAAAATTCCTTACCCTAACCCTAAACCCTAACCGTAACTCTAAACCCTAACCCTAACAAAAAAACAAAACAAACAAGCAAAACATTATTATCATAGGACGCAGCACCGTATCAAAATTGTCGTCTGGTACAAATCGGCCCGTCAACTCTCGGGCGTTTGCGTAGAACAGTCGAGCGCTTCCTAGTCGAACGTCACGAAAACTGGTTCAGGATCGATATCAGCACCAAAAACTAAACAAAGGTTTTAAATGGTTTTCATGCTTGATAAAGTTTATTGATATTTCAAACTTTGGGTACTAAATTGAAATTAACGTTTCCATTATTTAAACATAATAAAAGTGATTAAGTTGAAACGTTCAAAATAATTAAATGGTATTTCGAACTATGCAGGACATTTTTAAATATTTCTCGGAAATTATTGCCAGAGCCAATTTTAAAAACAAGATCAAATTACAAATTATATATATATATATATATATATATATATATATATATATATATATAAAGTAGAGACGTTTTTTCCCCTGTACCTTCTCGGAGTATAGGAAAATAACAACATGCATCACAGGCTACTAAACTATTCACTATACTACACTTATTCACTCGAGCGTGTTTTAGTAAATTTGTTATTATTTTTTTCAACATAACACTAAATATTACATTTGGCCCACCATCCACGTCTCTCCGAAAAACCAACTCCATATAGGTGGTAGCAAAAACTAACAATTATGTACTGTCACTCTACTCATCGACACCGGGAACTAATAAGCACAGTTTAATTTTCACAAAACACCGGTTCTTATTTATCATTTGCCTGGTATTAATTTACTACATAATATAAAGCAATATGCAAAGACTTAATGACCCCTCCCGTTCACTACGATGATTTTCCACGATTATCAGATTACGTTATTACAATTTCTACCTATGACTTCTACATTTATATTCATTCCGGAATTAAGTGAATTAAATTAACGAACACAGTTCCTGCAACATTTATTTATTCAACATGGCGCCTAAAATTTCTTGATCGAATTGACTTCCTATTTAATTCAATAAGAACCAAGATACTGGTAGACCCCGATACATTTACATTTTCAAAATCATACACGTTTAACACGCATATTAATAGAAAACTTGCCCAAATCCAGTCATTTTCATCATCTACAAATGACATAAGCCGTGTCATTGCTGAATCTTAACATAACACGCATGCCCAATAATCAAGCTTAGATTAATTGACCTATTTTCACACGTACTTCTTAACTCGAACCAGTAGTGCAGTCGTTCAGAAGGCAGGTTTCATGTTCGCCAGTTTCAGCGTTCGATCCCATCCTACTCTACCACTTTTTTCTTTTTTTTTTTAATTTAAGACATTCGCCAACACGGTAGAGAGGGGGGAGAAAAACAATAGGCCGTTTCTTTTTTTATTCAACGTCATGCAATAGGTAGTACTTTCTCCCGTGCAACGCCGTGCGACGGGTTACGCTAGTATATATATATATATATATATATATATATATATAGAGAGAGAGAGAGAGAGAGAGAGAGAGAGAGAGAGAGAGATGAAAAGGGAGAAATAAAAAAAATGTAAGAAAGACAAATCTATTTCATCTTCAGTTATTCAATGCAAGGTGTATTCAATAAAAGCATGTTTATTTTTTCTTTCCTTAAGCTAGGCTTTTCAAAGATTAGAATTTTATCAGAGGAGTTAAATAGATAAGTTGGCAGGGATGTGGACAAAATTCAAAATTTGAAAAATATGAAAAGATAATAGAAAGTGGATATAAGTGTGTGAAAAGGTTGTCAAAATGCGAAATATGTTCAGTTAGAAAAGAGTCCAGTTACAAAATGTCCAGTGAAGAAAGCCATTAAGAATATAAAGACAAAAAGTTCACTGTTAAAAGTTTGTAGAAACTGCGTCACATGTGGTCAAAATATTGTAAATTCAGGAGGAATTCATCCAATTAAATGATGCATGGTTCTGCCGTAAGGAAAAAGCTGGTTAGGGTGTAGGTTGGAGATTTGAAGTCAGCCTAAAATCTTCGATGGACCCCAGTAAATAAATTTCTAAGGAATTGAGTTCAAAATATTGTGAAGATTTCGAGTAGAATCCAAAGAGGAAGGCAGGTTCGCTGGAAATTAAATGTTTATTCGGTGGCTTCTAGAGACTGAAAGAAATTGTTAGGTTAAATTCGAGGTCGGTGAGAGTTGGGGATATGATAAGGGTGGGTGATGAGGGTTGAGCGAGAGATACTTCGGCTGAGCCTTGGTTTGAAGTGGGATGGGGGGGGGGTATTTAGATACAGCACATCGTTGGTAAGTAAAAATAGATTTTAATAACTGCTGCTTGATTTTGCCAAGCAGAGTAAAATATCAGTGAAAAGTTGGAGTTTGGGGTATCATAAAACTAATACAGAAGCATGGCCCGCATTTAGTGAATAGTTCGGGGGGGGGGATTTATTCGTATTGAGAGGAATTTAAACTTAGGGTTATAAATATTATAGGGTGAGGGGCTGGAACGCGATAAAAGTGAATATCTAATGGGTAATCTGTTGAAGCACGATGATTAAGACAAACTTATATATAATTCAGAAGGTTTAAAAGGGTTCATGTTTGTTAGAGATTTGGGAGTTTACGTATTTCAAGGTTTAACAAGTTTATAGATTTCACAGTTAGATTGAGGGCATAAATGGAAGGTAACCTCACTGGAACATTATTTTCAAGCTCCAGAGGTATCAGGGTTTTATAGGTAAGTTATATTAGAATATATGGAATTTAAACGAATAGGAACTGAGTTAGAGCGGTGGGGTAGCCAATTATAATACTTTAATTTATCTATATAATTGCTCTATCCAGTATATTGAGCTTTAATCATTTCACAATAGGTTCAAATTTCTAAAAGTATACATCCTACTTTTAGTTTCATACCTTATGTATATATATATATATATATATATATATATATATATATATATATATATAATTTTATTATTTCATGTATCAACATAAAATCTTATAGCACGTCTTTACATCTCCCTCTCTCGTTCTCGATCTTGCAATACTATTCATTTTCGTTCATGCTTGATACACACACACACATATATATATATATATATATATATATATATATATTACTGATGGGACAATTCCGATATAATTACCGATTTTGTTCTAAATTCCTGATTCTGATACAATACATTAACATAACAATTACATAAAAACACAGACATTATATATATATATATATATATATATATATATAATTATCATTAGTAGTAATAGTATTTCATTATCCACATAAAATGTTATAAGGAGATATAATTTTTATGTATCAATTTTCAGTATTTACTTCAACAGTGCTCGATACGTGAGTAGAGCTAGTTAGTAAGCTATGAAAATATATTTATGACAATTAAGCTACACAGAGGCTTCCGCGTTTCATCCCCGGTGGGGATCGTCAGGCTAAAATGCATGGAGTTAGTTTTGCCGGGTGTTTTTATATACACGTCTAGCTAGTTAACCAATCAGATTCACAACAGCACATTTAAAAATTTCTTCATCATTGTGCCGCCCGACGTGAAAGTGTATTATCGCACATTGTTCCGGTTTTTTTTGTGGTTTCTTTGAATGCATTTGGGACCGATTATTTACTTGTTGGCTTGGTGGCAGAAATAATTGCACGAGCTACTTTTCTAAGACATTTTCTAGGACTTTCTTTTTTATTGTTATTCTTTCTTGTTTTTTTAATTTTAACTTTTATTTTTATTTTTTTCCTCTTCTCTTCTTAAGTGACCTCAACTATTGCAACGCCACATTGTGTATTGTCGGCAGTTGAAACCCTTATTCCAGACATTTAATTTTCCTGATGATCTGCCAAGCAAGTACCTGCTTGGTAGTGAAACACGTTTAGGAAAAAACATTTAATTTGAATAAATAATATTTGTAAGAAAAAATATCTTTAATGGTGATCATTGGTGTCCTGAAAGGAATGCTTTGGTAAGCCTTCATAAAATCACATATAAATGCTCTGTACTCTGTAATCGAGTATCATCGAGCTTGTTTTTTATTGGAACAATCCCGGTCTTCACTGAATGATCTATTTTATAAGTGAAAAATCTAAATATATATATATATATATACATATAATTATTAATGACAATATATGTATTAGCATATACTATCAGTGCCCTTTTACTTTGCAGTCTCCTTAAAAGATTCAGTTCGATGATTGTCAATTAGTGACAACAGAGCAAATATAAGTCAGGTTCATATTATATTCCAATAACCATGTTTTTATTTTATTATTTTTTATTAGAATTTTTATAAATAAATTATAGAACTTATTAACTATTTTAAGAAATATTACTGAATTAAAATTTATAAATGTCCACACAACTTTTAGGATGTACTAGCTTTGAACGAAAATTCAAAATGGCGTATTAGTGGGCTCCCCACATGTGAGTTTGCTCTTTTCTTTCTTTTAATGAACTACTGTATAGTGTATGTGTTTTCAAGACACTTTATTCCAAGAACTTTTTACTCTTTGTGAATTTTTCTGATGATTTTGTAATGTTGCAGAGACGATATTAACATAAAAATGTTGTTTGGCACAAGAACAATGAAACGGACAGTAAAAATATATCTCACAGTAATGTTATGTTTTTTGGAAATGTGAAAAAATAAAAATAAAAATAATCAAATAAAAACATGGTTATTGGAATATAATATGAACCTGACTTTATATATATATATATATATATATATATATATATATATATATATTGGTACAGAAAAATTAGTACAACATTCGTACCGTCGGTTTCAAGCACGGCTCTCTTCAGCTTCTGTTGTCATCTGTTTCGGAAATGTGAAGTCACGTGTCACTCTCGTTTGGACGCGTTATTTGCTTAGAGTGTTGTGTATGTTTGTTTAAATTTAGTGTAATGAAGGTTTAATAAGGTTTGAAAAAAAGGGGGGAGGGTGAAAAGTAACAGTTGAGATTTAAAACCGGAGGAGATTTAAAAAGATATAAAAAATACAAAAATAAATAAATAAAAAAATAAAAAAATATTTCTATATGATTCCCGTGAGTCAATATTATGAGTTTCGTATATTTGGCCGTTACTGTTTTGGGGTTTAATGATGTGTCTTCTAAAGGAATTTGGGAGAGAAGATGGGTTTAAGGATTAAAGAGGTTTAAAAGGAACAACATTAATCAATTTCGCGTTTAAATCCTGGATTAAAGGACTTTAAATCAATCCAGAAGGAATTTAAATAAAGGTATCATCCAGGCGGTCTAAGGGCAGTGACACGTGACTTCACATTTCCGAAACAGATGACAACAGAAGCTGAAGAGAGCCGGATGGCTAAGTCTTTCCGACGGTACGAATGTTGTACTAATTTTTTCTGTACAAAAATAAATAAATATTATGCTCTTAATTTTTAATTTTTAACTTTAATTCTTAATTAATCGAGCATTCTGCTGGAATTTTTCCTGCTATATTACAAAGAAGTTATATATAAATTTATTTATCTTTTAAATAAGACCATAATGAAATCAAAAGACAGAAGAAATCAATTCGCCTGAGAGATGGTGTGTATGTGTGTGTGTGTGTCTTTCTCTGTAAAATACATTTTGTGCACCCTTGAATCTATTCAATTCCGTCCATATCTATCTATTCTTTATCATGCTTATTTATTAATGACCTTAATTTATGTACAAACAGAAGTGACGTCATACACTTGAGCAAAATAAATCATTCGTTCTGATTGGCCAGTAAAATAAGGAAAATTAGATTACTGTTTAGCACAGATTTGAAAATATGAAAATATAAAAATATAAAAATATAAAAATTCAATAATAAAAATTTAAAAACATAAAAATATAAAAATCTTATATATTTTTATATTTAAATATATAAAAATATAATAATTAAAAAATAAAAAATTATAAAAATATAAAAATATAAATATATAAATATATAAAAATTGAAAAATATAAAAATATAAAAATTTAAAAACATAAAAATATAAAAATATAAGAATTTAAAAATATAAAAGATTAAAAACTATAAAAATATAGAAATTTTTAAATTTTAAAATATAAAAATATAAAAATATAAAAACATAAATATATAAAAATATAAAAATATAACAATTTTAAAATATAAAAATTTTAAAATATAAAAATTTTAAAATATAAAAATTTAAAATATAAAAATATATAAATATGAAAATATAAAAATATATACAGGGTATTTTAAAGTAAAGAGAATTATCTATAAAAAAAATGTAAACATGTTAAAAAGAACAAATCTAGGAAATCATAAATGTGAAGAAAATGTCGGGTGAATAGTAGAATCTCGTCAAAAGGTCGAATAGTGAAAAAATTTCGTTTAGGAAAATAAAGGGAAATTCAAGTCCGAGGTTAAAGATCATTGGCAAAAAAGTAACTCGACAGAAGGAATACAAATGAATAAATCTTGAGAGAATTAATACAAAATAAGGAGGTATATTTTCTTCAGGAAAAGTTTGAAATATCGATGTTTTAAATGAATTGACATTTTTTTTTTCAGATATCGATATATATATATATATATATATATATATATATATATATATATATATATATATATATATATATATATCGATGTTTTAAATGAATTGACATATATTTTGTTTCAAATATCGATATATATATATATATATCGATGTTTTAAATGAATTGACATATATTTTGTTTCAAATATCGATATATATATATATATATATATATATATATATATATATATATATATATATATATATCGCTGTTTTAAATGAATTGACATATATTTTGTTTCAGATATCGATATATATATATATATATATATATATATATATATATATATATATATATTTATATCGATGTTTTAAATGAATTGACATATATTTTGTTTCAAATATCGATATATATATATATATATATATATATATATTTATATTTATATCGATGTTTTAAATGAATTGACATATATTTTGTTTCAAATATCGATATATATATATATATATATATATATATATATATATTTATATCGATGTTTTAAATGAATTGACATATATTTTGTTTCAAATATCGATATATATATATATATATATATATATATTTATATATATTTATATCGATGTTTTAAATGAATTGACATATTTTGTTTCAAATATCGATATATATATATATATATATATATATATATTTATATCGATGTTTTAAATGAATTGACATATATTTTGTTTCAAATATCGATATATATATATATATATATTTATATCGATGTTTTAAATGAATTGACATATATTTTGTTTCAAATATCGATATATATATATATATATATATATATATATATATTTATATCGATGTTTTAAATGAATTGACATATATTTTGTTTCAAATATCGAGATATATATATATATATATATATATATATATATATATATATATATATTTATATCGATGTTTTAAATGAATTGACATATATTTTGTTTCAAATATCGATATATATATATATATATTTATATCGATGTTTTAAATGAATTGACATATATTTTGTTTAAAATATCGATATATATATATATATATATATATATATATATATATATATAGAGAGAGAGAGAGAGAGAGAGAGAGAGAGACAGACAGACAGAGAGAGAGAGAGAATGGTAGTTTGCTTGAAGCATAGCTGAGAATAGTAGTAGTATGTTTTTAAAAGGCTGTGGGCAATGCAAATTCCGGGTAAGATGTAAGCTGTGAAGAGAATCTGCCAAAATCGATGCCATGGAAGTACTTGTAAAGCAAGCACAGGGATGCTAAACTGTGGCGATGTGACAAAGGCTAGAGTTTGGCAGATTCTATTCACAGACGGAGTTTTCCTCTGGTGTTTTTATTATTTTTGACAAAGGGAAGTTTCTTTTCCCGAAATATTAAATAAATGATTTTTATAATCATTCAAACATCACCCAAACAGCTAACACCACACTTGCATTTATGCAAGATTTTAAGAAAAAATAAATAGTAAGTCACATTTCATATTCGATTTATTATTTTTGTTCCTTCCAGCTTACATCTTACCCGGAATTTGCATTGCCCACAGTCTTTTAAAAACATACTACTACTAATATATATATATATATATATATATATATATATATATATATATATATATATATATATATATATAATAATTATATATATATATATATATATATCCTACATCACCATTTAAGTATGACATAAGGCCAAAGAAGCATTAGAATTTTCAGAGTTTCAGAGGAGGACCATATTATAGGTTAGTCTGCAGGTGAACTTAATCAGCATCAAATTACGGCAAACCCCGGGATTCCACTTTCTACTGTTAATCAAGTTATTTTCCCAATTATCAGCGAGGGAAAATAATCAATGTTATCTTGCCTAGGTACATCAGGCAGGACAACAGTCTCTTTTATTACTGATAATGAGTGTGTCTATTTACTTCTTTCATTTCTGTTTATATGAAGATATGAGAGAGATTGAGAGAGATATGTAGATAGATATGAATAAATTTAAATAGATAAATATAAATAAATTTAAATAGATAGATATAAATAAATTTAAATAGATAGATATGACTAAATTTAAATATATAAATATAAATAAATTTAAATATATAAATATGAATAAATTTAAATAGATAAATATAAATAAATTTAAATAGATAGATATGAATAAATTTAAATAGATAAATATAAATAAATTTAAATAGATTTGAATAAAAAAAATGTGAACAGATTTTGTTATATAGATAGTCTCCTTTTCGTCATATCCTTTTTTCGTCATAATGGACACATGCTTTAAGTTGTAAATTTGCAGGGTACATATCTGAAAGCCATATACTAGATCTCCTCTGTTGTAATTTTTTTTTTTAATAACCGTCTCGCACGGATACGATCGCCACTTGGCAGTTTTCTTCTTTACAAAGGAATTTCTTACGCCTTAAAATCTGCAAAAGCATTTCTGTCTTTATTTCTACTTTTTTTCATTTTAATGTTTTCAGCCTTTTAGAGAGTTATGTAAGATAATTGCTTTGTCATTTCAGTTTATACTTCAACGCAGCCATCTTTTAATTGCAAGCAAATAGGGTTTGTTTTTTTTCATGACTCTTTTTTTAAAACGAAAATGAAAATTGTTTAAAGGCAGATTGGCTTCTACTGTTGGGTTCCTTTTAAATTTTTCCTCAACTTTTAATCAAATGATACAGTTTTTTTTTAATAAATAAGTATGCTGCAAAGAAGGCAAGCTCCCTTTATCGGGCTAGAAAACTTCTCACACCTGCCAGTATCCTATATCTCTATAAAGCCACCATTCGCCCATGCATGGGTTACATCTGGGCTGGTGCACCAAGTATTAGCCTCTCCCTCTTGGACAGTGTTCAAAAACGAATTTCTAACCGAATAGGTCCTGCACTGTCTGCCAAACACCAACCTCTGTCGCCTCGCCACAGTTTAGCATCCCTGTGCTTGTTTTACAAGTACTTCCATCGAATGTGCTCCGATGAACTTACTGCACTTGTACCCCTCAACGAAAATACTCCCAAGCCACTCAACTAGTAGCAAAATCCCACCCCTTCATTGTAGCGGTCCCTAGATGCCAGAAGATTTTCTACTTTGATAGCTTGCCTTTGGAATTCCCTTCCTGCTCACTGTTTTCCCGACTGTACCAACATGCAGAAATTTAAATGCAATGTGAACAAACATCTTGCTGCTCAACTGCCCACACAGGTTTGCCCTCTAGAAACCTGACCCCTATCACAGTAGCTCTTTACTCATCTGTGGCAATATGCCTTGTTTGGGGTGAATAAAAAGGTCTTTAAAATATTTTGTAACTTTATTCTTCTAACCACACAACATAGTTCAATTGGCCAATCAGATATTCAACTTTTTTACACAAAGAATTTTTCATCCATATTCATTAACGCATTTGCGCCCATCTTCCTTTTTAGGAGCAGAATGAAAATAAACCATATTTCAGAAACATCTGGGGGAGGGGCTCCCAGAGATATCTATAGTTAATCATAAAGATTGAAGTATCTTTCAAATATTACACCTACAGTCTGCTGTATGTTGGCAACACTGATGTCTCAGTTTTAAATATACTATGAATATCTAGAGTGGAAGGGTGCAATCAGTTTCATCGATTATTCAATATAAATTCTTTTGGTAAGTAGTCTTTATAACCAACCCACATTTATATATATATATATATATACATACATATATATATATACATATATATATATACATATACATATATATATATATTATAAGAGAATGCTCTAATTATCTTATTGTAAAATCAAGTAAATCTTTGAAAGCAATTTTGCTCAAATTAAGACTTATATTTACAAAAGATTGTTGATAATAAATTAAAGAAAAAAAGATTGGACCTAATAAGTTAGACAAACGATTTGCACCCTTCTCATAACAAAGGATTTTTATGCCTTTTTCAGTGATTAAACCTCTGACATTTTCAAAAGATTTTTGATTATAAATTAAAGAAAACAAGATTGGACCTAATGGGTTAGACAAACGATTTGCACCCTTCTCTTAACAAAAGATTTTTATGCCTTTTGCAGTGACTCAACCTCTGACATTTACAAAGGATTTTTGATTATAATTTAAAGAAAACAAGATTGGACCTAATGGGTAAGACAAACGATTTGCACCCTTCTCTTAACAAAGGATGTTTATGCCTTTTTCAGTGATTAAACCTCTGAAATTTACAAAAGATTTTTGATTATAAATTAAAGTAAACAAGATTAGGCCTAATGGGTTAGACAAACGATTTTCACCCTTCTCTTCACAAAGGATTTTTATGCCTTTTGCAGTGACTCAACCTCTGACATTTACATAATATTTTTGATTATAAATTAAAGTAAACAAGATTGGGCCTAATGGGTTAGACAAACGATTTGCACCCTTCTCTTCACAAAGGATTTTTATGCCTTTTGCAGTGACTCAACCTCTGACATTTACAAAAGATGTTTGATTATAAATTAAAGTAAACAAGATTGGGCCTAATGGGTTAGACAAACGATTTGCACCCTTCTCTTAAAAAAGGATTTTTATGCCTTTTTCAGTGACTCAACCTCTGACATTTACAAAAGATGTTTGATTATAAATTAAAGTAAACAAGATTGGGCCTAATGGGTTAGACAAACGATTTGCACCCTTCTCTTAACAAAGGATGTTTATGCCTTTTGCAGTGACTCAACCTCTGACATTTACAAAAGATTTTTGATTATAAATTAAAGAAAACAAGATTGGGCCTAATGGGTTAGACAAACGATTTGCACCCTTCTCTTAAAAAAGGATTTTTATGCCTTTTGCAGTGACTCAACCTCTGACATTTACAAAAGATTTTTGATTATAATTTAAAGAAAACAAGATTGGACCTAATGGGTTAGACAAACGATTTGCACCCTTCTCTTCACAAAGGATTTTTATGCCTTTTGCAGTGACTCAACCTCTGACATTTACAAAAGATTTTTGATTATAATTTAAAGAAAACAAGATTGGACCTAATGGGTAAGACAAACGATTTGCACCCTTCTTTTAACAAAGGATGTTTATGCCTTTTGCAGTGACTCAACCTCTGACATTTACATAATATTTTTGATTATAAATTAAAGTAAACAAGATTGGGCCTAATGGGTTAGACAAACGATTTGCACCCTTCTCTTAACAAAGGATGTTTATGCCTTTTTCAGTGACTCAACCTCTGACATTTACAAAAGATGTTTGATTATAAATTAAAGTAAACAAGATTGGGCCTAATGGGTTAGACAAACGATTTGCACCCTTCTCTTAACAAAGGATGTTTATGCCTTTTGCAGTGACTCAACCTCTGACATTTACAAAAGATTTTTGATTATAAATTAAAGAAAACAAGATTGGGCCTAATGGGTTAGACAAACGATTTGCACCCTTCTCTTAACAAAGGATGTTTATGCCTTTTGCAGTGACTCAACCTCTGACATTTACAAAAGATTTTTGATTATAATTTAAAGAAAACAAGATTGGACCTAATGGGTTAGACAAACGATTTGCACCCTTCTCTTAACAAAGGATGTTTATGCCTTTTTCAGTGACTCAACCTCTGACATTTACAAAAGATGTTTGATTATAAATTAAAGTAAACAAGATTTGGCCTAATGGGTTAGACAAACGATTTGCACCCTTCTCTTAACAAAGGATGTTTATGCCTTTTGCAGTGACTCAACCTCTGACATTTACAAAAGATTTTTGATTATAAATTAAAGAAAACAAGATTGGGCCTAATGGGTTAGACAAACGATTTGCACCCTTCTCTTAAAAAAGGATGTTTATGCCTTTTGCAGTGACTCAACCTCTGACATTTACAAAAGATTTTTGATTATAATTTAAAGAAAACAAGATTGGATCTAATGGGTTAGACAAACGATTTGCACCCTTCTCTTCACAAAGGATTTTTATGCCTTTTGCAGTGACTCAACCTCTGACATTTACAAAAGATTTTTGATTATAATTTAAAGAAAACAAGATTGGACCTAATGGGTAAGACAAACGATTTGCACCCTTCTTTTAACAAAGGATGTTTATGCCTTTTTCAGTGATTAAACCTCTGACATTTACAAAAGATTTTTGATTATAAATTAAAGTAAACAAGATTGGGCCTAATGGGTTAGACAAACGATTGGCACCCTTCTCTTAACAAAGGATGTTTAAGCCTTTTTCAGTGATTAAACCTCTGACATTTACAAAAGATTTTTGATTATAAATTAAAGTAAACAAGATTGGGCCTAATGGGTTAGACAAACGATTTGCACCCTTCTCTTCACAAAGGATTTTTATGCCTTTTGCAGTGACTCAACCTCTGACATTTACAAAAGATTTTTGATTATAAATTAAAGAAAACAAGATTGGACCTAATGGGTTAGACAAACGATTTGCACCCTTCTCTTAACAAAAGATTTTTATGCCTTTTGCAGTGACTCAACCTCTGACATTTACAAAAGACTTTTGATTATAAATTAAAGTAAACAAGATTGGACCTAATGGGTTAGACAAACGATTTGCACCCTTCTCTTAACAAAGGATTTTTATGCCTTTTGCAGTGACTCAACCTCTGCCATTTACAAAAGACTTTTGATTATAAATTAAAGAAAACAAGATTAGACCTAATGTAACCCATTAGGCCCAATCTTGTTTTATTTGATTCTCTTAACATTTTTATGTCTTTTGCAGTGATTAAACCCCAGATATTTAAAATGTACTATCTGTATGTCTATCAGATTTTCTAAATTTACAGAAAATGAAATCTAGTTCTTTTGTTTTACTAAATAAACTCTAATATTTAATATAATGAACAGCATCATTTGTAATGCAATACAATTTCTCCCGCTGCCTTTAGCAGGTCTGTCCGTAAGTTGATAGAGCACCAGGCATCAGTCACTGGGGTCCCAGTTTCGAATCTCGCTGGGTCTAGCCACACTGATGAGTAGTAAAAACGACGAAACACGTGTTTGTGAATAACTCTCTCTCTAACTCTCTCTCTCTCTCTCTCTCTATTTATATATATATATATATATATATATATATATATATATATATACATATATATATATACATATATATATATATATATTATAAGAGAATGCTCTAATTATCTTATCGTAAAATCAAGTAAATCTTTGAAAGCAATTTTGCTCAAATTAAGACTTATATTTACAAAAGATTGTTGATAATAAATTAAAGAAAAAAAGATTGGACCTAATAAGTTAGACAAACGATTTGCACCCTTCTCTTAACAAAGGATTTTTATGCCTTTTTCAGTGATTAAACCTCCGACATTTTCAAAAGATTTTTGATTATAAATTAAAGTAAACAAGATTAGGCCTAATGGGTTAGACAAACGATTTGCACCCTTCTCTTCACAAAGGATTTTTATGCCTTTTGCAGTGACTCAACCTCTGACATTTACATAATATTTTTGATTATAAATTAAAGTAAACAAGATTGGGCCTAATGGGTTAGACAAACGATTTGCACCCTTCTCTTCACAAAGGATTTTTATGCTATTTTCATTGATTAAACCTCTGACATTTACAAAAGATTTTTGATTATAAATTATAGTAAACAAGATTAGGCCTAATGGGTTAGACCAACCATTTGCACCCTTCTCTTAACAAAGGATGTTTATGCCTTTTTCAGTGATTAAACCTCTGAAATTTACAAAAGATTTTTGATTATAAATTAAAGTAAACAAGATTAGGCCTAATGGGTTAGACAAACGATTTTCACCCTTTTCTTCACAAAGGATTTTTATGCCTTTTGCAGTGACTCAACCTCTGACATTTACAAAAGATTTTTGATTATAAATTAAAGAAAACAAGATTGGACCTAATGGGTTAGACAAACGATTTGCACCCTTCTCTTAACAAAGGATGTTTATGCCTTTTGCAGTGACTCAACCTCTGACATTTACAAAAGATTTTTGATTATAAATTAAAGAAAACAAGATTGGGCCTAATGGGTTAGACAAACGATTTGCACCCTTCTCTTAAAAAAGGATGTTTATGCCTTTTGCAGTGACTCAACCTCTGACATTTACAAAAGATTTTTGATTATAAATTAAAGAAAACAAGATTGGACCTAATGGGTTAGACAAACGATTTGCACCTTTCTCTTCACAAAGGATTTTTATGCCTTTTGCAGTGACTCAACCTCTGACATTTACAAAAGATTTTTGATTATAAATTAAAGTAAACAAGATTGGGCCTAATGGGTTAGACAAACGATTTGCACCCTTCTCTTAACAAAGGATGTTTATGCCTTTTTCAGTGATTAAACCTCTGACATTTACAAAAGATTTTTGATTATAAATTAAAGTAAACAAGATTGGGCCTAATGGGTTAGACAAACGATTTGCACCCTTCTCTTAACAACGGATTTTTATGCCTTTTGCAGTGACTCAACCTCTGACATTTACAAAAGATTTTTGATTATAAATTAAAGAAAACAAGATTGGACCTAATGGGTTAGACAAACGATTTGCACCCTTCTCTTAACAAAAGATTTTTATGCGTTTTGCAGTGACTCAACCTCTGACATTTACAAAAGACTTTTGATTATAAATTAAAGTAAACAAGATTAGACCTAATGGGTTAGACAAACGATTTGCACCCTTCTCTTAACAAAGGATTTTTATGCCTTTTGCAGTGACTCAACCTCTGCCATTTACAAAAGACTTTTGATTATAAATTAAAGAAAACAAGATTGGACCTAATGTAACCCATTAGGCCCAATCTTGTTTTATTTGATTCTCTTAACATTTTTATGTCTTTTGCAGTGATTAAACCCCAGATATTTAAAATGTACTATCTGTATGTCTATCAGATTTTCTAAATTTACAGAAAATGAAATCTAGTTCTTTTGTTTTACTAAATAAACTCTAATATTTAATATAATGAACAGCATCATTCGTAATGCAATACAATTTCTCCCGCTGCCTTTAGCAGGTCTGTCCGTAAGTTGATAGAGCACCAGGCATCAGTCACTGGGGTCCCAGTTTCGAATCTCGCTGGTCTAGCCACACTGATGAGTAGTAAAATCGACGAAACACGTGTTTGTGAATAACTCTCTCTCTAACTCTCTCTCTCTCTATTTATATATATATATATATATATATATATATATATAGTTATCCACCGACACAGATATAATATTTACCTCCTTGCCAGGAAGTTAGACACAAGTCGAGTTTTGTTTTGAGAAGTCACTCTAAACTACAAAAAATGCTTGAGCAGCCCCGTCAGAATTCCCTGGTAGATTAGCAATAGACTAACCCCATTCTCTGAGAGAAGGCATAGCCTTGAGGTTATATATATATATATATATATATATATATATATATATATATATATATATATCTAATAAAATGCTTAATTTAATTAAAGAATTTAAGAAATGCCTGGAATATCTCAACACCCATCAATTTTGTTACAATCTTAAATCTATAGATAGACGGTATATTTATTTGTTTCAAATCAAACTATCCTTATATCTACAACAATTGTGTTTTTGTACTGTGTTATTTGTGATGTGAAGTATTTATATCTATTTAATATTCTACTGTCTATGATTACCAAAGAGATTAGAGCTTTTAATTCAAATGTAGCGAGTTTATTTTAAAGTATTGTTTTTGGATTTTTAATTAGGCTTAAATCGAGAAAGTATGAATTTTGAACCATGCATACAATTTTAGAGGATTTTCTGTTTTATGTAAATTAAATTATCCTTATTAAATTAAATTATCCTTAGACGTTATTATATGGTGTGATTCAAGAATACATAGGTTACATTTTTTAATTAAATGAGGATACATGATTTCTATATCTTGATTTAATGTTAGATGCGGTAGATGCTATGTATGCTCTAGTATTATTTCCCTCTATAACATTACACTTATAAACTAAATATATGTATATAAATATATAGCAAGTATCACAAGTTATTTGAAAAACAAATAAAGTGCTCAATCGTAGGTTCTACAAGAGCTAATATATATATATATATATATATATATAGTGAAACTACAAAAGTCTTTTATTTAACATAGCTCACCCCAAACAAGGCAGGCCCCACTGTAGACTTAATGGGCTACTGAGAAAAAGGGTGAGAGTTTGGGGGGAGGGTCAACCTAAATTGGGAGCTGTGCACCGAGATATCTGTTTACATTAGTTTTAAATTTCTGCATGTCAGTACCGTCAGGAAAACAGGGAGCAGGGAGGGAGTTCCAGAGTCCAGCGGCACAAGGAAAGAAGCTTTTGGAGTAGAATGCTCTCAGGCATCTGGGGACCTCCACAGTGAATGGATGCAATTTGGCAGATTGTCGGGTTGGTCTAGTTAATTTGCCTCGTGAGGGCACCAGAGCAGCAAGTTCATCACAGCAAAATCCATTGAAGTACTTGTAAAACAGACACAAGGATGCAACATTGCGGCGATGGGACAGGGGCTGGAGCTTAGTGGATAGTGAGGGACCTATTAAGTTGGCAACTCTTTTTGGACCTTGTCTAAGAGGGAGAGACTAGTGGATGATACAACACCCTAGATGTGGCAACAATACTTCATACATGGGAAGATGGTGGCTTTATAGGATAATGTCAGGTGTGAGGAGTTTACTAGCACGGTAGATAGAGCCCACCTTCTTTGCAGCAGCCCTGATAATATATATATATATATATATATATATATATATATATATATATATATAATATGTGTGTGTGTGTGTGTGTGTGTGTGTGTGTGTGTGTGTGTGTGTGTTAGGCCTTGTATTCAGTTTTAATGATGCAAGAAGATAGGAAACTTGTAAAAGTGTCCCAATTCCCAAAGCAAAAATATCAACAATTCCAAAGTAGGCAATAATATTTTCTGGATCAAAAGGGGAAAACATGGAATTGGTAAGAATTCTCAGCTGAAAGGTTTTCATTCATGAAGAGATTTGGGAAAAAGCAAAACAAGAAAAGAAAAGAAAAAAGATTTTAAATTTTCTTTTCAAATTGGAATTTAAACGTCTTTTCTTTTTCTTTTTCTTTTTTCTTCCAATTTTTGAGCTTTTGAAACCAACAATGCATTTTATTATTTCATTCAAAATATTCACAAAATTATATTTGCAAACATGTTATTTACATGCACTCACCTCACCTCACCTCATTATATATATATATATATATATATATATATATATATATATATATATATATATATATATATATATATATATATATATATATTACAGCAAGGAAAACAGACGTTTGTGACATTTTTGGGGTGGAATGAAATTGAAAAAGTATAAAAACGAGAGGAAATATTTTTTTTTAATTCATGAATATACTGAGCCGGCTTTCGTCCACACTCATCAGAGTATCTACGTGGAAGTAATTCAATACGACTAAAACCTTAAAAAAGTAGAATGAAAACCAGTGACAAGTTTAGGAGGAAAAAAATGGGAGGGGGGGAATGTAACAAGTTGATCACATAGAGTCCTAGAAGCCACTCCTTTTGTTTACAAAGGGAGGGTTTGACTGACTTTATACATATAGCTTCCAGGACTTTGAGGTGGAATAAAGAATGTGATCTACTTATGACAGAAAACCAGTCACTAGTGTAAATCGACGCACATTCGGCACTATTTATAAGATATTCAGCAATAGCTGACCCGGATGTGTTGACTAAATTATTTAAATTATTTAGTCAGCCCCGGCGTATTGCAGGGGGATGTGTTGTTTTATTCTGGATTCAAACCTTTGCACTGTTTTTCCCAAGTATAAGGCATCGCACCAACATTTTGCTGTAATTAAATTTTGTACCACAAAAAATTTCTTTAAATATATATATATATATATATATATATATATATATATATATATATATATATATGTATATATATATATATTACTATAAATTATAGGTGCATTTATATATGATGTGTAGCTTGTAATACAACTTCATTGAACTTGTAATTTGGAACATTTTCGTATATTATAGAAGGTATATAATTAAAGATATATATTTTTTGTAAGAACACACAAATATATATTACTATAGATATAAAGTTAGGTATTGTGTATGTTTATATATTTCTATTTTAGGATTCACTCCTAAACTAATTAACCGATCATTATGAATTTTGGAACAAAGCTGCTAGGCGTAAGGGTAGGTAATATGGGGTATATTTAATTTGATTTAGTTTCATGCAAAGGGAGCAAAGAGGGGTGAAAGCACTTCGTGAAAGTTCCAATACCTCCGCATTGTGTGACCTTTTAACAATAGGTATTAGACATCAATTAATAAATATTCCCCAAATGTCAGTTTCTTTGGATTCTTTTAAAAAGTTGGCATAATATAAGTACAATTTTCTATTTGAAAATTCAAATATTTCAGATTTGTATTAAATTTGATCCATAGTCATTAGACACCAATGAAGCAATTTTTCCTGAATTTCAGTATGTAAACATGCTTAGTGGGTTGCATGTTTGCAGTGCATGCAAATAACAGACTTGCTGCAGGTGGGAGATTTTCGGAAAATATTTCTATTTTTATATTTGACCACCCAGAATTTTATTTCTCTTGGGAAAAAAAAGTGTTTCCTTTAATGGGGATTCATGCTGAGAGATGAAGACTCTGAAAAAATAATGTCCATAGATTGTCTGCAGATGGGCCGTTTTAAGTGGATACTGGCAAGCCGTTATCTGAAGTAGGTATAATATATTCCAGGAGATGGTCAGGGGAGTTGAGTGAGACTTGACCCACTGGGCTTCACACAGGCAGTTTCGTTTTCTGGGGTCTGACAGCAGAGTTGAGTGTGTGTGCCTCTCAGAGAGAGATGGGACCTTGGGCTCTGAACCATTGAACTTATATTTTGATTTGGTCAAGTTAAGAATTTTGCATTTGCAAGTCTGTTGTTCAAAAACAAGTACGATTGTAACCTCCAATAAATAAACCTGTTACTTGTTTTAAACTGGATTTGTGGTTTTATTTGGAGGGAGAATGCTTGTGTTACAGCACTGAGACCATATTGATGGCTGACACTGCGACCGGCGTCGCACTCAAACAATAACGATGGCGAAACAATCATAGCGTGTGCAGGGAATGCACGCCAGAGCATTTCATAAAGATTCCTTAAGCTTAATCCTTGAATTTTAGACATTTTCTAGAATGAAAATCATGCAATGGATTTTGATCAAAATTGGAATAGGGATTCTAGATATAAGGTTTAGTAGCAATAGATCTTGAAAAACTGTTCTGTTTGGGGAATTTATTTCACCCGTTTTGGGACAGGTATTCTAGTATCTATATAATTCCGTTTTTTTTATCTAACAAGGAAAAAATAAAAAGTTAACAAGTTTATTTAGTTTTTCAGGAAAACTGTATAAAAAAATAAATGACTCCTTTTTTTATTCAGCTTTAAAGAAGTTATATTCTCAATCGTCTCAAAGAGTAAAATGGTAAGTCTATTGTAATGAAGTTTTTCATTGCAGCTATTTGTGAGAATTCTGTGTTTTTCCATTTCTTTATGGCAAATTGCATTTAAATAAAAGTCAGGCTAATCTTGAAAATGCAACAGATTTTAAGAGAATTCTTTTGGCATCGGAGACTTCATGGCGCCACAATGTGTCCATCTTTTTTCTCGCGATAAAATTCCATCTTCTTAAAATCTCCTAAGCCGCTGTTTTCTTCAGACATCTTTTCACCGTTTTTCTCTTGTAACTTTGAACAGGTTGCCATGGTTAGAATGTATAATACTTTTATAAACTGTGTAAGTTTAAGCTGAGGAGAGAATTGGTAATTATCCTTGACATCTTCTACCCATGTCTACCATATTCTGGAACACTTTCTGATTGATTATATGAACTACATTGAAAATTGTTGTGTTCTTCTGGTAGTATAGCTGGGATGTTCTTCAATCTCTACTTGGGCCACAGAATCAGCTGGTCAAATTTCTGTAGTCGCAGTGGTGGTGTGGCAGCCAAAGTTTCCATCTTCTTATCTCCGTTCGTGTAGACGTCTTCTTTTTCTCAATAAAGGCTTTCATAAACGTTATTAATAAAGAAGCATCACAAATGCATTTGAGCTTTAAAAATCTCTTTGGGGTTTTATTTTTTCTTTAAAATATACATTTATACACATAAAACAACCTCCTTGAGAATAGGCAATTAGCTAAACCCACTACTCTCTCTCTCTCTCTCTTTCTCTTTGTGTCAAGTCGAAAGAGAAATATTCTCTCTACCCATTCGCCACGTCAGTTTAGCAGCTTCCTGTCTCTGCTACGTTACTGCTAGGACACGTAGATCTTACTCGAATTCTAATTGAAGAATTTCACTCTACCTAATTTGTGACATTACATATAAATTTACTATAGTAACCCTATCTTTACACACCCGCAACTAAATATGATTAAATTTTCTATATAATAAAGTAAAGTCGATTTTCCCTGTCACTTTGGCTATTATAGGTTTAGAACCAAAAGCTTTATATGCTAATCTGTTCCATCAGCCATTTAGGGCACTTTCTTATGCGTGTCTCCAGAAAATATACGTTCATTTCGTTCCTTTCAAAATTTCTTACATTTTCTCCGGGTTAGCTGTTTCTTCCAACGCTGTGAGTTGGCAAGGAGGATTAGTATTTATTTGAATTTGATGACAAGGAATTGAACAACAAAGGAGGAAGAGGTGGAGAAGGAGGAGGGGGAGAAATAAAGGACTAAAAGTATATATATATAATTTTTAAAAGATTTTAATTTATTTATTTATTTAATTATTTTTTTTTAATATCTGGATATGTTGATATTTTTTATATTTTTAATATAAAACTAAAAATACATTAGTCACCTAAAAAGTAGTGTAATGGATTCGTCTACACACTTTAAAATGCAGCAACATTTTTGTAAGTAACGGATAAATTTTATTAGACAGACGAACAACACAGGTAAGGAGGACTTTTTTCTTTCTTTCTTTTTTTAATAACAAAACACTTATACGGAATAAAACTTACGTTTAGTATACGGAACGTTTATGTTTTTGTCTTTTAAGAGAAGTGGGGTCTGATCAGCTCTGCTGGGAAGCCATGAAATTAACTACTGTCTTGTTTTTAAATTTTCGAAACAGTTTTTCATGGTAAACACTGATGATCCCTTAAATAATGTTAGAAGCAAACTAATATAATAACTATAAAAGTTAAATTGACTTACATGAGTGATTTTCCACTGAACGACTTGGGACTTAAGGTTTTTTTTATTTTATTTTTTAAATTTTTTTTATATAGTTTTAATGGTTGAGAAACTTTCAAGACTATATACATTATATATATATATATATATATATATATATATATATATATATATATATATATAATGAGGTGAGGTGAGTGCATGTAAATAACATGTTTGCAAATATAATTTTGTGAATATTTTGAATGAAATAATAAAATGCATTGTTGGTTTCAAAAGCTCAAAAATTGGAAAAAAAAAAAAGAAAAAGAAAAGACGTTTAAATTCCAATTTGAAAAGAAAATTTAAAATCTTTTTTCTTTTCTTTTCTTGTTTTGCTTTTTCCCAAATCTCTTCATGAATGAAAACCTTTCAGCTGAGAATTCTTACCAATTCCATGTTTTCCCCTTTTGATCCAGAAAATATTATTGCCTACTTTGGAATTGTTGATATTTTTGCTTTGGGAATTGGGACACTTTTACAAGTTTCCTATCTTCTTGCATCATTAAAACAGAATACAAGTCCTAACACACACACACAGACACACACACACATATTATATATATATATATATATATATATATATATATATATATATATATATTATATATATATATATATATATATATATATATATATTATCAGGGCTGCTGCCAAGAAGGTGGGCTCCCTTTACCGTGCTAGTAAACTCCTCACACCTGACATTATCCTATAAAGCCACCATCTTCCCATGCATGGAGTATTGTTGCCACATCTCCCAACCAAGTATTTTACAAAGTAGGTGGCAGACATTTTCACTCTCATACTAATATCTACACCCACGTCCCTCACATTCACCAGGGAATTTTGTTAATAGAGACAATTTTGGTTAAATCACTAAATTTTTTTTTTGTTTTTCCTTCTTACTAATGTCTACATGTTACACTAGATTTTAAATCTAAATAACGAATGATCTCTTTTGCGAAATAAAGGAATATCGGATTTCATTCTGTCGGCTGTTCTAACTGCCTGTTGCTTATACATTCTGTAAACATTCTGGATTAACTGCCTGTTGCTTATACATTCTGTAAACATTCTGGATTAACAGAGTAACAATTAACGAACAGGGACCGAATCACAAATGCCGACATCTGCTTCAGTCCTCCACGTAAGTAAATTTCTGACGTTTGAAAATGTTATGGTACCTACCTTTACGAAGTACATGAACTCTTCCGCTTCAATATAAATTCTGGGAGCACATGCCTCTCGGTGTTGGAACTACCCCATCCTGTTCAGTCTCTCATTAACTTCGGTTGAGTGTGGACGTCGGGATGGGGTAATACCAGGCGAGGATTCGTTCTGACAATCAGTCCGGCAGGAACTAGGCCATTTCGGTGGCCTTTTATCTGCCGGGCTGAGGTATACTGTCCTGGGTTTTCCTAGGAGGTGCACCCTCCCAGGCCTTGCCTCCCCTCTTTGAGGAGGAGTAAGTTTATTGCTTGCTTCCTGAGGCGCCCTGACCGGGGAATGCCGACGGGGTTGCCCAGGCTATTTTTGCTAGGCCAGAGTGCTCCTTCTTTAGGGGCGCTGGCTTGACTCTTCCTGCAGTGGGAAGGAATTAAATACCTGGAACTACTCCAGTCTAAGACTGGCAGTCAAGACAGGCGTTCAACCACTCTTGTTATATGTTGTATTATACTTGCTTCAATATACTTTGTTTCACTTAACCCGAGTCCATGTTTTTCTTTCCGGACCCTTAACGGGGCCACAAAAGAAAAATAATGCATTTTTTTTTAAAAACTTTTTTAATTTACATCTTCAGTTTATATTCATCGAATACTCCTTCTTTCTGACATAAAATCAGATTAAACATTAAGCACGTCGACTCCCGACCGATGCAATTTCAGGGTTAGCCACAAGGTCGTTTTTGGTGTAGGGAAAATTCCGCTCCCCAAAGATGGCCACTGGATTGGAACAAAATTTAAATTGTCTCGGTCTAGAAGGATTTCTCTTTCACTGATCGAGGATAGAACAGATGGTGATAAAAGTAAAAAGCAAAAATTGATTTTAGAGTAATGTTGTTTGAGTTTAATTGTTTTTTTACTTGACTTACTTAAGAAGATTCACAGAATACATAAATCTATCAATCGCTGATTGCAAAAAACATTTTTTTTAAAGTTTAGCCGGTATTACTGATTCTGAATCACCAGTTTTCGTTGTTTTTTGTTGCGAAAAGACAAGAATTATGTTCTGAAACAAACATTTTTATAAAAATCTGAAATTAAATTATTTTTATATAAGTCACTTAAAAACTTCAGATGGTTTCTGAAGTGTTTTAGTGACTTATGTAAAAATAATCTATATTTTTTTTATAAAAATCTTAAATTAAATTATTTTTACATAAGTCACTTAAAAACTTCAGATGGTTTCTGAAGTGTTTTAGTGACTTATGTAAAAAATAATCTATATTTTTTTTATAAAAATCTTAAATTAAATTATTTTTATATGAGTCACTTAAATACTTCAGATGGTGTCTGAAGTGTTTTAGTGACTTATGTAAAAAATAATTTATATTTTTTTTTATAAAAATCTTAAATTAAATTATTTTTATATAAGTCACTTAAAAACTTCAGATGGTGTCTGAAGTGTTTTAGTAACTTATGTAAAAATAATTTATACTAAAACAGCCTCTGAAGCCCGCCTTAAAATGTGGAAGGAAAAGCTGTCCAACCATCCACACAGGTCAACTATGCTCATCCCCCGTGCCGAAACCCTCCCACCAACTGGGCAAAATGGAAGTACCTGAACCGATTTGCTCAGGTGTCAGCCATTCCAGGGAGGCCTTAAGCAGATGGGGCTATCTTAGTGGCCCAACCACATGCAACTGTGGCACAGAATCCCAAACCATGGAGCACCTCCTTCGATGCTCTCTGTTGGGCGGACCCTACACAGCAAAGGACGTAGCACTCTACAACATCAAAGGACAGCAATGTACCAAGCACTGGCTGGACGTTATATAAGCTGAATAGCTTTGTATATGGACATGAGAAAAAGAAGACGACTCACCAAGGCTAAAAGTTGCTCAAGGATAAAAGTAAATGAGGTTGTTAGTCGGATATGGACACGAGAAGAAAACATTTATTATTTTTTTTGATTTTAATACAAAAAACATCAGAAAAATTGAAAAAATAAAAAAAAGGTATAATTAAACAGACGAATTCTGTTATTTTTAACAATGTTTGCACACATATATATATATATATATATATATATATATATATATATATATATATTTACTTTGGTTCACCCCAAACAAGGGCAAATTGCCACTAAGACGTAAGGGGCTACTGAGAATTAGGGGCAAGATTTATAGGGAGAACCCTAAGTAAGGAGTTGTATAGCTAGATGTTTGTTCACATTACATTTACATTTCTGCGTGTTGGTACAGTCAAGAAAACAGGGATCAGGGAGGGAATTCCAAAGGCTAACAGTCCGAGAAAAGAAGTTATTAGAGTATAAAGCCCTACGGCATCTGGGGACCTCCACATTGAAGGGATAAGATTTAGCTGATTGTTGGGTTGGTTGGGTGTATTTACGTCGAGGGGGCACCAGAGCAGCAAGTTCATCGGAGCACATTCCATTGAAGTACTTGTAAAACAAGCACAAGGATGCAAGATTTCGGCGATGGGACAGGGACTGAAGCCTATTACATTAGCGACTCTTTTTTGGACCTCGTCTAAGAGGGAGAGACTAGTGGATGATGCACCAGCCCAGATGTAAGCTGAATAAAAGTAAATGAGGTTGTTAGTCGGATATGGACGCTAGAAGAAGACTAAAAAACTTAACTTCTTTTCATTGAACCTACTTACGACTTTTAACGACTAACGTAGATTCAATGAAACGTGTCGTCATCTAGGAAATAAGCTGATGATACTAACATCTTTGCTCATTTTAATAGTGTTTTTCTTCAGATGTTATACGTCGTACTGAATTGATTTTTACTCTAATATGCTCAACATGTTATAATCTTTTTTAAAAATATACAAACTTATATGTCACCTATTCTATTTAATTTGCCAATTTTTTACTATCACACCAATCATAGTTTGCTCCATAGATTCTACTTTTGGGGGGCGATTACATGTAAACAGCCTGAAAAAATCTCCCCCAAAAAAAGATTTAAAACAAAAATAAATAAATATTTTAAATTTTAAAGTGAGGAATTTACTGTCTTTTATAACGTAACATCACGACCCACTTTTTGGCCAGTTTGTGGTAAATGGAGACGTGTAACCAATTGTTTTGTATTTTTGTTTTTTTTTTCAAATTGCACTTGAAGGGATAGATAGAATTTTTTTTTTTAAATCTCGGTTGGAGTCATTGGAGCATTCAAGTTGACCCACTTTAACATTTGCAATGCAGATTTGATGGAGTCTGCAATAACAATCAGTCATCAAAATGTTCAAGAGTCAGGAAGAGTTAGATGACAAACTGTGATCTTCTAACAACGAACAACTCAATAGGGTTCCTACACGAGTTGTTTGCAAGATTCGGTGTACCAGACACAATAACTGGAAGCAAAGATTCGAAATCTGCATTCAACACGGTATGTGAATTTATTCAATCCTACGTTTTTTTTTTCTTTCGAATGATGTGAATTGATCAATAACATGGAAATAAACAAGACATAATTTACATGCAAACGTTAGAAACGGAAACTAATGTTTTGTCTAAAATTTGAATTTTGAAAAAACGGACTTTCGAGTTATTTGCTCAACATGAAAGCAAGAAGGTTGAATATTTGATTTGATTTGATTTTGACAAGCAAAGTGTTTTTCTAAAACAAAAAAAAAAAAAAAAAAAAAAAAAAAAAAAACTCCACCGTCACGTAAAGAATTAAAACTAAAACGACGAACTTATTTCAAAACGAAATTTTGAACCGAGCCGGAAAAGGCAAGATAAATAAATAAAAACATGCCCGTCGATTTTTCCTTCTCGTAAAACCAGAAAGAAAGTAAATATGTATTTTTTCTTTTCACTAAGTTGTTCCAAACTTACTTCGTTAGTAAAAACTACGAATTACATTAATTAAAAGGAATATATATATGTATATATATATATATATATATATATATAGGTACCAAAAACATTTTAGTATGTTAGTGTTGGATATTCACTCGCCTTCACTTCATTGATTCTAACCAATTCGTTGACGAGGTGGCAACGCTTTTTGAAATGCTAAAAAAAACAAAAAAAAACAATAACATTGAAAAAAAATATGCTATTTAAAAGTTGATGCTTAAATGCTATAAGGATCTCTAGGCAATACTTAAACTAGAATTCGTTGACAAGGTGGCAACGCTTTTTGAAATTCTAAAAAAAAAAAAAAAAAAAAAAAACAATAACATTGGAAAAAAATGCCATCTAAAAGTTGATGCCTAAATGCTATAAGGATTTCTAGGTAACACTTAAACTAGAATTCGTTGACAAGGAGGCAACGCTTTTTGAAATACTACTCTTTGAATTGAATGTGTGATCTCTCTGCTGTGCTACTAAAGTTTTGTTTCCAGTTAGAGTTCCCTGCACATCTTCAGTCTGCAATCTTGATTTTCTATTGTCTCTGTTTTGTTCCACTGCCTTTTCTCTGTAACTATGAGTGCTGATACCCCAGACTTAAACTCGAGTGAGTCGGTTTGCCTGCACCCTGATCCGTTGGAGAATGATTTGCCAACTGCAAAATCCGAAGTTGAAAATCTAATTGTGGAACTCTGTGTCAATGCCCCAAGTGACTCTGTAAAATTTTGCCTCCGCATATACCAGTATGAAAAGAGTCTAATTCAGCTTGAAAGGGAGTTCGAGCGAGAAAAACTTCAGTCATTGCGCGATACCGCACTATTTCTACAAATTCCAAATAATGATATCAAAACCAAAAAATCCCTTGCTCACTTGATCATACGCCGTATTCAGAATTTGCTCCCTGAAAACTGTCCCTTGTGCCATGAACGCTATCAGATTGGGTTGTCCGAAATTCCCCTCCTAGAGTGTTCTATTTGTGGACAGGGGGTACATAGGAAGTGTTGGGTACAACTGGCGGGTAACGTGAATAACACAGAATATGATGGGCTGAGTCCAGATAAATTTAAACTGTTATGCAATCCCCTCTGTCTGTCCTCTTTGTACTACATATGTCATGTATGTAAGGATAGTACAATTCCAAATGAGGAGTCAGGGAACAGGAAAACTAAATTAAAATCAAAATCAAAAGAAACAGGTGCGAAGCCTAAAGTGACTTTTAAATTATCCCAAGAACCGCTTCCTTCTCCTGACACAGATGTCTCCAAGTGCGAGTTGACTGTCACTGAACCTGTTTCAGCCACTATACCTGTTTCAGCCACCGAGACTGAATCTGTTCCACCCACTGTAAACAATCACCTTCCTTCCAATGGCGCGCCCCCACCTGAGGCCCTCATTACTACCACTGTCAATGAACAGTCAGTCACTGATGATTCAGACAGGAACGAGCGGCCAAAGGAAAACGTATCAATTTGTCGTTTCTTCAGAAATGGGAACTGTAAACATGGTATTAAAGGAAGAGAATGTAAATTTAAACACCCCAAGGTCTGCCCGAAATATGCAAAGTATGCGACACGCCAACCAAGAGGCTGTAACCTTGGGAAAGCATGTAAAGATTTTCACCCGAAAATGTGCAAGGATTCTCTGAGAAGAGGAGAGTGTCTGAACGAATCATGCACTTACAACCATGTTAAGGGTACTAGACGCCAACCAATCTCGACTAGGAATGAACAAGCAAGGGAAATTTCACAGCGCAACTCCGTCCCAACCACGAGTCAGGAGTCAGTTGAGAATTCGTCCCCAGTTATATCCACACCTCGAGAGAATGGAAGAGATACGTGCAATTTTTTAGAAGTGATCCGCCTATTGAAGGCGGAAATCCTCCACACTTTGGACCAGAGGATATTGTTGGTGTCGAATCAAATCAACGCACTACACAACCAACAACAAGATGTGCCAACTCCTCGAATGCCAATGCAATTCACGTGGCAACAGCCAGCCGAAGTTCCCAATCAAATCCATCAACCAATGTTTATGATTCCGAACCAACAACTCACTCGGCCCAGAATAAATCTGGTGGACTATCAAGAATTCCCTCGACCCAGAATGAATTTGGTGAATCCAGTTCACCACTCTTAAATAACTTTGCTTTTGTAAATATTCAAGGTCTTTGTCCTCAGACCGTTCCAAGCAAAGTACCGTTTATCAAAAATGAACTTAACAGTGACAATTCTCTTTTTATTGGCTTATCGGAAACCTGGTTAAATTCGCACAGAGATGCTGAACTTGAAATAGAAGGTTTTACACTCTTCCGATGCGACACATCAAGAAAAGCCAAAACACGTGGAAGGCACACCGGCGGTGTTGCTCTTTATGTCCGTGATGATATTGGATGTTCCTGTAATGTAATTTTTTCTCATGCGTCTGAATGTGTGCAGATGTTATGCCTTTACTCCTCCTATGAAGACTTAGCCATTCTTGTTACTTATAGACAACCTGATGACAGCTACCATGGACACCCATCCACACCAAATGATTTTAGTTCTCCTCTTAATAAAGTCAAACATATATTATCAACAATAAACCCTGCTCCAGATATCATTGTCGGTGGAGATTTTAATCTCCCTCACGTATCTTGGCCTGATGGACAGGCTATTCCAGGAGCATCAAATGCTGAGCGATTGATGATAAATTCACTGAACGAATTCTGCAATGAGCTTTTTTTGTCACAGCATGTGCTGTCTCCCACGCACAAAGATGGGAATATCCTTGATCTTGTTTTCACCAATAATTCTGATTTGATTCATGAGAGCATCAATGTACCCTTACTGCAAAGCACATCTCACCACAGTCTCATCCAGCTTCAAACAACATATAAAGTTAAATATAAAAGTGAGGTATTGAATAATCGTGCACCAAGAACAATGTTCAATGCACTAAACTTTTTCAGCGAGGAAGTCGATTGGACTGCTCTTTCAGAGGAACTAAGCCATGCTGATTGGGAAGACTCATTAAGAGACATGGGTGCATCTGCAATGCTGGACACTTTTTATTTAATTGTCTACACTGCCTGCTGCAAGCATGTGCCATTGCGTAAATCAGAATGCGAGAAAAGAACGCCCAAGGTGGTAAGATACCGTCACTCACTTTCTAAAAGAAGACGGAAGATAAAAAAGCGTCTTTTGAAAGTGTCATCGCCTGCTGTTATTTCCAAACTGTCCAAGGAATGTTTGGATATTGAAAGGAAACTGCAGAAGTCTTTTGCTGACTCTAACGCTTTTATGGAGGGAAAGGCTGTCAACTCCATTAAAAGTAATTCAAAATATTTCTTTTCATATGTCAAGAAAAAGTCCAAAGTCAAGACAAAAGTTGGTCCATTGGTGGACCAGAATGGTGTTCTTACTGGTAACAGTACTGAGATGGCAGAAATTTTGTCAAAACAATACACAGACGTTTTTAGCAAACCAATGCAAAGCAGTCAAGCTTCACATAATCGCACTTTTGATATAAGTTCTATACTGTCAACTGTTACTCTAACTGCAGCCGATTTTGAGCTTGCAATTGATGAACTCTCTCCGTCAGCTGCTGCGGGTCCTGACGGCTTTCCTGCATTACTACTGAAAAACTGCAGGGCCCATTTGGTCCATGCTCTCGTATTTCTATGGACGAAAAGTCTTGAAGAAGAGGTCGTTCCAAGCAAACTAAAGAATTCTCTTATTACACCCATTCACAAAGGTGGAAGCAAGTCGGTGGCTGCCAATTATAGACCAATAGCTTTGACCTCCCACCTCATTAAACTTTTTGAGAAAGTCATACGGAAACACATAGTTAGACACATGAATGAAAATAACCTGTTCAATGACAGTCAGCATGGGATGAGATCTGGAAGATCTTGTTTAAGTCAACTCCTTGAGCAGTTTGACACCATTCTATCAATTCTTGATGATGGCGCTAATGCAGATGTTGTCTACTTAGATTTTGCCAAAGCTTTTGACAAAGTTGACCACAAAATAGTTCTGCAGAAAATATTTGATCTTGGCATTCGTGGAAGCATCTTCAAATGGATCGAATCCTTCCTGAGTAATCGCCTCCAAACAGTTATGGTTGATGGTGCAACCTCGAAGCCACAACCTGTCATTTCTGGAGTTCCCCAGGGAAGTGTATTGGGACCCATAATCTTCCTAATCCTTATTGGGGACATTGATGAAGATATCGCCATGTCAATAGTCAGGTCATTCGCCGATGATACAAGGGCCACAAAATCCGTTCGGTCTCCCGAGGATGCTGTGTTGTTTCAAAAGGATCTCGATCAGATCTACAAATGGACGGAGGACAATAACATGGAGCTAAATGACGTGAAATTTGAGCTTCTCCGCTATGGTAATAACGACCAGCTAAAAAGCGAGATATCATACCACACTCCGTCAGGAAAAATGATAAACATAAAGCAAGAAGTAAAGGACCTCGGTGTATCTATGTCTAGTGATTGTCTTTTTAGCAATCAAATAAACAAAGTTGTGGAAAAAGCCAAGAACCTCATTGCCTGGATCCTGAGGACATTTAAAACCAGAGAATATCGTGCAATGGTCACGCTGTATAAATCCTTGGTCATTCCAGTTTTGGAATACTGTTCTGTCTTGTGGAACCCAAGTAGCCCTAGGCTCATCCAAAAGCTTGAAGCCATTCAGTGGTCCTTTCTACGGAAAATTCAAGCTGATCGGAACTACTGGTCATGTCTGAAGAAGACAAAAATGTTCTCGCTGCAAAGACGACGTGAAAGGTACCGGATAATTTACATCTGGAAGATATTGGAAGGAAAGGTACCGAACATTAATGGCCACATTCAAGCCCGAGACAATGAACGCCGCGGGAGGCACTGTATTGTTCCCTCGCTAAAAACTGGTGGGAAAATACGAACCATTTTTGAAACGAGCTTACCTGTACAGGGGTCACAACTCTTCAATGCCATGCCTAGGTGTATTCGGGATATAAAAAATGCTGCTGTGGAACAATTTAAGCGCTCTCTTGATGCCTACCTCGCTAATATCCCGGACCAACCCCAAATTGTCGGATACACGGCGTGCAGGCAAGCCGACACCAATTCTATCGTGCACATGCAAGCACATGCTGGTGCGGTTCCTTTGTCTCACAGGATCCTCACATCAGCCAGGGCGAGTTGAACAACCAGCAAGCCTGAACACGCCTGTTCGAAGCACCAGACAAAAAAAAAAAAAAAAAAAAAAAAAAAAGTCTCTGAAATAGCAGGTGAATGTCTGGTATCCAGTAGGATGCCCCATCCCCAGTCAAAACAAAAAGATAAGAAAATTGAAAATAAAAGTGATTTTCTCCTTCGGGAACTGAAGCTTGATATACATTTTAAGACGACATCTTCAATATGGCTCTGGTTCATATCAAAGATATTACTTATGATGAATGATAAAACACTGATAAAATTACCTGATCAATCTAATACACATCCAGTCATTACTGCATGAAATTAGTTATCAGCCGCATAAGCAAGCATCAACTGTTTAGGATGGTATCGCACAACTAAATAATGAGCAGATTCATGTTTTTTGTACTGTATTTAATACTGTAGAAGATCAGCAAGGTGGCCTTATATTCCTTGATGCATCCGAAGGTACAGGAAAGACATTTGTTACTAAGTTAATTCTTGCAAAATTTAGGTCAGAAGGCAAAATAACTGTATTTCAGCCCCTCTTCTTCCAGGTAGTCGAACAGCTCACTTGACATTTAAATTGCCATTATCCTTAACAAAAGATGCTGATCTCATTTGCCAAGTAGAAAAAAGATCAGATTCATCTAAAGTTTTATAGAATTTTTCCTTGATCGTATAAGATGAATATATAATGGCACATAAAAAAGCATTCGAAGCTCTAGATAAAACATTGCGTGATCTCAAGAGACGTGATGCTGTGATGGGTGGCATCACACTTTTATTATCAGGTGACTTCCGACAAACACTTCCTATTGTTCAAAATGGAAGTCTTAATGACGAGCTTAATACTTGCATTAAATTGTCATATTTGTGGAAGTACATCAAGACTGTACCATCATCTACAAACGTGCATCTCAATGGTGACCAATGGTTGGTGAGTTTTCCTCCCTAGTTCTAAAAACAGGTGATGACAAGATTGCAACGACCAACCATGGCAATTTGTTATTACTCCAGGTATTTCATCAATTGTTTAATCACTCGTAAATCTTAGAAGCAAAGTTTACCCAAATATAACCGAAAACTATGTGCATCCTGAATGGCTAATGAAGAGAGCAATTCTACCTCCTAAAAATGACATGGTACATGTCATCAATCAACAACTACTTGATAAAATTCCAGGTGAAGAACAATATTTTACTTCTCTAAATTCTACTCTCGATGATGACCATGTTGTACAATAACAGAAGTTTTTAATTCATTAGAATTGCCTGGTATGCCAACACATAAATTAAAGATGAAATCTGGATGCCCAATTATGTTACTCCGGAATCTTGATGCTCCAACGCTATGTAATGGCACACGACTGTGTGTTAAACGCATGCAACCTCATGTGATAGAAGCTGTCATACTAACTGGTGTGGTAAAGGGCGAACTTACATTCCTTCCCAGAATACCCATTATTCCATCAGATTCTGTAATTGAATTTAAAATGCTTCAGTTCCAAGTTAAATTATGTTTGGCCATGACAACAAGTCCCAAAGACAAGCCTTAGCAGTGGTTGGTTTCAATTTGACTTCACCTTACTGTAGCTATCAACACTTTTATGTAAAGTGTTCAATGTCTATACACTTTGGCACCAGAAGGTAAAACATCAAACATCTCGTATTCAAGAGCTTTGTACGAATTTGTCGGAAAACAAATATTTACAGGGACAATATAAACTCTAAAATGATTTTGCCTCTAATTAATTGTATAGAAAAATGTCTTAACATATAAATTTTGATGCTGAAAACAAACATAACTCATACAATTAATGCACAAGCATTTAATTAAAATTACATTTTCTACATTCTCTAAAGATTAAATAGCTTTGTAATTCTAAGCTAAAATACTTGAGAGAAAACCAATCGGGAAAGTGGAGTGACTTCGAATTTATTTAAACACGAAAATAAACTGGACTTAAGTTGTACGCAACTGAAAACTTAGATTTATGTCTACAATCGTTGGACTTTTGAAGAAAAAAGACTTTAGCGGTATTCTCTAGTTATTTGTTAACAATACTCTAAAGTTGGGAGAGTTGCTTTCCGGGACACACTCGTCCCATCTGAAAATGAAACAACACTGATTTTGCCTGCCTGCTTGCCTGCCTCTCTCTCTCTCTCTCTCTTTCTCTCTCTCTCTGTGAGAGAGAAATAAGAGAGAGAGGCAAAATCAGTGCTGTTTCATTTTCAGACAGTTCCTGAAAGCAATTCCACCTACTTTCGAGTAATTATCTTTTATTGGAATGAATAAAAAGTTATATATTTTTTTTATAAAAAATGTGTGTTCGCTTTTTCATTACAAGCGTTTAACTTTCAGCCGATAGTCACAGTCCAAATAATTGATTCTCGGGAGAGAATTAATGACGCCAACGACCTGTCAAACCTACAGACGGAATTAAATCCCTTCATTGAAGGGGAATGTGACTATCGTTACCCCGGAATCTTGTAAGGACGATAAGAACAATTACAGAGACGTCCCATGAGAGTTCTCCACTGAACGATTGTACCACACTGCTACTCAAATTCCAGAAAAGACCAACGGTCGTTTCTAGCGAAAATTCAATAGTAAACGTCTGTTGCGATAAAGCAAAGTAATTTGCAATGGTTATCGAAAGAGGTGAAGAGTGCTGAAAATCTGGAGAGGCTTGCTGTCAGACCTGAGGGAACACCATTGGTTATTGTCAGTGAGAAATCACTGATACTAACCTTTGGGAAAACTCCTAGTGGGAGGAGGAGGAGGAGGAGGAGGATGATGATGATGATGATGATGATGATGATGATGATGATGATGATGAGAAGAAGAAGAAGAAAAATACAAACCCCAGAACACAGAAAGACTGATCATTGCACCAAGAGACACCGTCAAAATGAACAGCACAGATGTTGTAGCCTTGCAGAGCCGGTAATCATCAAGACAAACATATTGGCATAATTAACAAAAGTATGTTACAGAAGTACACGTCATGATTCTGTGGCCATAACTGCCACGACGTTTAGTCCTAACTGTATTTATTGTGTCTGGGTAAGTCCATTTATTCCCCGAAATAGGTAGATCAACTTACACCATAACATCCACCTTTTAAGCCTTTGCTCCCTATAGAGTCAATATCTTTTTCTCTTGGGGTTGACTTCCATGAAGTCGGTATTTTTTCTTTTCCTTTTAGATGTTCGCTTTTAAGAAATTACTTGCGGAACTGGTAACTCGAACGTGTCAAACACGACGTCCATCAATTCTTCTTCTGTAGTATTGTCCTCTACTGCGTCGGAATATCTTTTCCTGATTTGGTTTAAATGTCTGTTGTGGCTAAATTTTGGACCTTTCGCCATTTAGAGTATATGTCCAATACTTTTATCCACAATCCCAATTTCCCAAAAATAATTTGTTATTCTTAAATATTCGGAAAAAACAATTTTCTCCGATTTTAAAACGTACTATTTTGACATTTATTTTTCATTCCGGTTTTATATGCGTCTGTCTAAAATCATCTCGATCTTTCTTGCAAACATAACTTCCGCTGGTGATATGCAAGATGGAAAGTTATTATTGGAGGTTCTTCTATACACTTGTAGAAAATTCTGTATGACTTTCTTCGTGGGTGTACCCCTCGCTTTTTTAACGCTCTTTTAAAAGTATCGACGAATCGCTCCACTTGACCGTTGCTTGAGTACCGTTATCCGATGCTACACAATCCACTCCGAAACGTGCGAACGATTCATGCAGAACCCCAATTGTTGTTTCTCTCGTTCTTTTTTACAGTTAAGTATCTCTGGCCATTTAGAGAAGCTATCCACTACAACCAGGTAATAAAACCCGTCTAATGGTCAAGCAAAGTGAATATGGATTCTTGACCACGCCCAGTCCATTTTAGGCCAGGGTTTGAATTTTATAGGAGGCGTTTTTGCTGCTAACGCACACCCTTCATATGATTTAAACGTATTTTTGCTATTTCGATCTATGTTCGTCCAGTACACGTAACTTCGCTGAAGACTTTTCATCCGTGATATGCCCGGATGTCCAACATGAAACTCTCAGAATACATTTTTGCAATGTCACCGGAATGATCACTTAATCACTAAATGATCACCCAATCACTAAATGATCACATTACTACATTCGTTGCAGATGAATTTTTTTATTCCTTTCTATTATGCTCTTTTTAGTATTTCTTTATAAAATCATCGTTCATGGCCTTTGTCTTTATCTATCCAAGTGTCACTGGAAATTCTGTTACGATAGTACACAACATGTTTTTCACCTCAACTTCTGTTCGTAGAGAGGCAATTACCGTGTCCTGAAGAAGTACAACAGATTTCGATATCAATCTAGACAGTCCATCCGCATGACTGATCTTTGAGGATGGGAGATACTCCATCTTGTAGTTATAATTTAGGAAGATGATTCCCCATCTCTGCAATATGTTAGGTGTATGTGTAGGTAATCCCTTCTTCGATCCATAAATTGGTGTTAAAGGTTTATGGTCGGCTTCTTCCGTGCACGAAACGGTGAAAGTTTTTACTGCGCTACTTTTTCTATTTGCGAGTAGCTCTTTTCTGCTGGTAAAAGTGTACGAGACGCATGCGCTATCAGCTTCAGTGAACTGTCGTCCATTCTCTATAAAATATATGCTACTATGCGGTATGAACTCCAAACTAAACTATCTCCGACAGGTCTTTATTTATCCCTTTCTCTCAAGTACATCCTCATCGCTTCCTCCCATGTTTTCCTTGGCCGTCTTCTGCCAACTGACCGTGTTCTGCATCTGCTAACCCAAGAATTCCCATCCATTTTTTCAATGTGACCAAACCAAAGAAGTCTCTTTTTCTGCACACATATTCCTATACTGTCCAAATTTAATCTTCCTCAGAGGTTATCAGATCTAAGCATGTCTTTAAGAGTCACATTACACATCCATCGTATCATTTTGATATCATTTCTCTCCATGCAACAGATGTCCTCAACCCTCACTGACCCGGTTTCACTTTCATACATCATCACACTTTGTACACATATGTGATAAACCCTTCCCTTGGTCGATCGTGGTGATGCTCTGCTGGTTAGTAATGGCAGAAGTTCCCTGACCTTACTTCATCTACTCCTAACTCTTGCAATCACACGAGCACCAGCTCCACCCGGTGCTCCAATGATAACAAAACTTCTGAACAACCTAAATAGCCTTGCATCCAACTCTCAGTTCTCATCTCATTTTGTTTGCGGCTATTTTCATACAATTTTCACCACAACAGTATGTTTGGGGATTTTTTAAACGTACTGTATGACCCATGACCCGTTTAGGTCAACGTTAGTACATCGTACATTCGTGTATACATTTGGTGAATGTAAATAGATATTTTAGAAGTACATTTATTTATTGGGAGTTTATAAAACTTTATTAGATTTGAAGAAATTTTATAGTCAGGGTTAGGGTTAGGGTTATAGTTATCTATAAAACATTATTAATTACTGTTATGGTGCCTTGGCCTTTTGGCTAAGATCAAAGTGTAGTATTTGTTCCGATGGATACTACACCCCATAGACTGGTATTGTCTTGGCCTTCGGTGCTTGATTTACGCCGGTCTATGGGTCTGTCCTGTGCAGTTCTAGGAGGTCCACCCTCCCAGGCTTCGCCTCCCCTCTTTGGGGAGGAGTAAGTTTATTGCTTACTGCCTGAGGCGCCCCTACCGACGGGGCTGCCCAGGCAATTTTTAAACCCCACTTTCCCGACCCGACCTTGGGTCACATCTTACTTGTGGGAGTAAGATAAAAACTGGCCTTGTGCCTAACTCCTGGAGAGGAGTAAATCAATACTGTTATGGTACCTTACCTATACGGACTACTTGAACTCTTCCACTCACCATAAATACTGAGAGTACCTGCTTCTGGGCCATTTCGGTAGCCTTTTATCTGTCGGGCTGAGGTATTGGGTCCTGAGTAGTCCTAGGAGGTCCACTCTCCCAGGCTTCGCCTTCCTTCTTTGGGGTGGAGTAAGTTTATTGCTTACTGCCTGAGGCGCCCCGACCAGGGAATTCCGACCATCTCCACCTTCCGGCCTTGTGCCACCTCTTCCTGCGGTGGGAAGGAAGTAAATACTTTTGACCGCACCAGTCTGATACTGGCAGTCAAAACAGACGTACAACCATTCTTGTTCTCTGTTGTATTATACTTTTTTCAATAGACCTGTTTCTCTAAACTCTGAGTTCACGTTTTCCTTCCGGACCCTTTATAGGGCCACAACAACTGGTGACGAGCTAAAGTAAGGGATTCTCGAGAACCTTAAAAATGACGCCACAACGCTTACAATATTTTTTACACGTTTTCAATTATTAACAAAAACTTTAACATTTTCCTGCCTTTGGCCAAGACTCAATCTGTATAATATTTAAATTTATTTTGTGGTGTAATTGAAAGAAAATGAAAATGTACTGCCCTGGACAGGGATTGAACTCACAGCCTTCAGATTATGAGACTTTTGTGTTTCATATACCTCCTCCCTTATTCTCTTCCACGCATTCTCATCCTATTTGCTCCTCCTCCTATCTAATACATCCAACGTGCAAACAATGAAGCAAGCAAGATTATCAGATTTTTAGTATTATAACTGTTGTATAGAGATTCAGGGAATCGATCCCTTTGCACTTTTTAAAGCATCAGTATTATGAACCTGTTCTGGGATGATAGATGCATTTATCTTCCTCTCACAGTGGTAAGATGTGACACAAGGTCGAAAAGTGGGATTTGAAAAGCCAGCGCCCTCGAGAAGGGAGAGCACTCTGGCCTACAGAAAATGCCTGGGCAGCCCCGTCGGCATTCCCCAGTAGGAGCGCCTCAGGCGATAGCAATAAACTAACTCCTTCTCAAAAGGTGAGAAGGTAAAGCCTGGGAGGGTGGGCCTCACAGAACTGTGCAGGACAAACCCACAGACCAAGACGGTACCGGTGGGGGAGTTGACCTCTGTTCTGGGATGGATATTCCACCTATTAATACTCTGTTTAGAAAATCTCTATGAACAGACTGAAGTGATGTGATGTTATGTTTCACTTTTCCGACCAGCAATATATCTCTAAAATGTCATCATCATCATCATCAATAATAATAATAATAATGATGATAATAATAATAACAATAATAATAATAATAATAATAATAATGATAATAATAACAATAATAATCATACTAATACTAATAATAATAATAATAATAATAATAATAATAACAATAATAATCATACTAATAATAATAATAATCAGTTTAACATCTGTTTTACATACTCGCATGTGTTTAATGGCTTTTAGAAATTGATTTTCAAACTAACCTATCTCTGGCCAGGTCTTTATTTATCCCTCTTTCTCTCAAGTCCACCCTTATTACTTCCTCCCATTCTAAACCCCCAGCATAAACATATACTTCAACAAGTGAACAATAAGATCGGTAATATGTAAAATATCGTTTTCTCCATTTTTTTATTTTGCGTGAATTTTGTGAAAGAATTAAGAGACAAAGTGAATTAGGATGTTTGAAAAACAACCGGCTTCTATCACTCTCGCTCTCTCCATCATAAATAATGGCAGTTATTGCTGCCAGGGGTCACACTTGCATATTTTATTACCTTAATGGCGGCAATGCCAGGTGAAAAATCAAAATTCAATCTTCATATCCAATCTGAACTGTGATCTCCAGACATAAATAATTGACTTAAAAGAAGAAGAAAAAAACTGCCTTTTACATAAAATTCTATTTCCTATTTTACAAAGAAATAAAAATTCAAATCATCATCATAATCATCATCATCAGCAGCAGCAGCATCATTTTAACGTCTGTTTTACATGCTGACATGTGTTGGACGGCTTTCAGAAATTGACTTCTAAACTAACCCATCTCTAACCAGGTCTTTATTTATTCCTCTTACTCTCAAGTCCATTCTTATCACTTCCAAGTTTTCTTTGGCCCTTTTCTTTCGAACTGAACCTGCTACCCTCAGATGTTCTACATCTACTCACCCAAGAACTCTCATCCATTCTTTCAACATGACCAAACCAACAAAGTCACCTCTTCTGCACACATCTCTCTGAAGTCATCAGATCTAAGCCTGTCTTTAAGGCACACATTACACAATTGAAAAAAAAATCCCGTAATAAGTTGAAGATAATCCTCGGATTCATTATCATATACATTACCACCACATCTGTCAACTAACCAACCCAAATAAAACTTTCATCCCCATCCCATAAACCCCAAACCAAACATATTTCACAAAATATACGCATAAACTTAAATTTAGAATGCATGTGCATATATATTATATATTGCCCATAACAAAATATACCAACACATTTAAATGAAAATATAAATAACCATTTATATTTATAAGATATGATTAAACTAAATAAATAGATATCTATGAAAAATAATAACGGTTCTACAACAATATCGGGGGGGGGGGGGGGGAAGCATAAACAGCAAAAAAACGTTATACATTTTTTTATTATATTATTAACAAAGCCCTGAAACAAGAGTAAACACAACTTTTATGGGGTCAGATTTTACGAGGAATCCAATGATTCCAATTATGATTCAATCCTGATTTTCGAGAATTTGTGATAAAATCTGCTAGTTACATATTGAACGTGTAGATCATCTAGTATATAATTCAGTCAGTTGAGAATAACAGGAAATGTGACAGCCAAAAGGTCAGCAATGGTCAAATCGCTGAACCCAAAGTGAAAATTACCTAGGCTGTGGGAATGTATTGAAAAATGATATGACATCACATGATTCAAAGTGAGTCGGTGGTAGCAAGCAGTCAGCCTGTTCGGAACCATGCAAGGGCATGGATTCATAACGCTGACAGACACGCACCAACTCTCCATTATGATAATAGTGTAGGTTTTAAAAATAAATGAATAAATTCATTTTTTCTGAAAAAGTGTAAATGTGATATGTCACATTTTCTTAGATGATCTCTCTGGTCCCTGCAGTCCCTTTCTCACAGAAGAGATGTTGCTCGTCTTTTTTTTACTCTATCAGTATTTTCATGGTAGGTGCTCGACTGAGCTCCATCTCTGACCCTTCCCCGTAAAGCCTTCTCAGCAGAAAACTCGCCTTTTTATCAAACACTGCAACGATCTCTTTCTTTCATCCGTGTACCTATAATCAAACGGAACTTTCAGGTTCTTTCCTAGAATTCGACTTCGGTCTTTATCCCTGTCTTCCCCTCGTTCTTGTCAGTAGTTGGGAATGAAGATCCCATTGCATAAATGGCTCGCTTTATTCTATTAGATTTGTGTTGAGTTTAGTCTTTTTAAATGTAAAGGTAAAGGTAAAGGTCGCATAGCCTGGACGCGCACGAGTGTCTTTGCGGACATCGCACATTGCCAAACAACAAGGGCACAGCATATGGAAGGCGGAGCCCATCCCTCTCCTTCCGTTGCCTTGAACCTTCCCTGAGTTTTAGTCAGGTACCCATTTACTGCTGGGTGGACAGAGGGAGTTTTCAGACCCGAAAATTTGTATGCCGTGAGTGGGATCGAACCCGGGTCGTCCAGCCCAAAGACAAGTGCTATAACCACTCGTCCACATAAAAAGAAACTTTAAATACAAGACATGCATTTCCTCAGTCAGGCAAGAATAACGGCCAACAAATAACTATTCTGTAATCATCATCATCGTCATCATCGTCATCATCATCGTCATCGTCATCATCAACCAGTTTATTTGTTGAATCAGACCATAATTAATCCTCTGATAAAGGTGGGGCCTGATTGTCTAGTCTCAATCTAAGTCTTCCCTTCCATTCTTGTCTTTGGTGAGACCTGACGGAATCCATGCCCATGACTTTTTTTATCACGTTTTACCACAAGACAACTGTGGTCTGCCAGTGGTGGTCTTCTCTGATGGCATATGCAACTGTCGGACTTTAGCAATCTAGCCATTGCCGTGTTAAACGTGCACCAACCATTACACTCCACTCTTCTGCATGATGTCCGCGAGGCTTTTCAAGTTGACTTGTGCGAGTAGAGACCCAAAAGGTCTGCTTTGTTCAGGCCTCACCAAACAGACCATTGCTTTATCATTACGGTGCCGTTTCTTATGTGTGCCAGCAGAGACAGCACAAATTTCGGAGCCATACATTAGCACACTTGTAATGATGACAGACACTTGCTTGTGTATGGCACAATTAGCTGTACCGACCCGACGTTGCCAGGGATCGATTACTTTCAAATTTCTTTTTGTAAATATTTCTATGTTCACGACGTTTTTATGTTCAGCATCAAAGCTAAACATGAATCTGGTTTCGATATGATAAGAACAAAGCAAGAAAAAAGAATGAATTGAACCTTGCTTTTGTTTTTGTTGTTTTGGGTTTTTTTATGAAAATCGCTCCAGACAAGGCATGAAGCCACTTGATGCAAGGGGCTAACAAGACCAAATATGATTATCGCAAAGACAGGAGATGCCGATTGGCCTTAGTTTTGAAAAGACCAAGATTATAGATAGGGGAAAAACAGTCAGCAGGAAGAGAGTTCCACAAGCCTGCGGTTCATGGAAAGAAGTTACTGGAATAGGAAGCTGTATTACAATGAGGTATCAAAATAGCGAATTGATGGAGACCACTAGACAAACGAGTCAAACGAGCTAGAACAAAAAGGCAGGGAATAGATCACATAATTCTGAAGAACACAGAAAATAAGAATTAAAAAAAGCATTTTAAGTAAACTTTCAACAAAAATAAAAGCCATTAAGGAACGCTTACTCTTCAGTGAAGAATAAGAGTTATTCCCCTTAGCTGATCTTTCTTCTTTTGTAAATAAATTAGTATAGTACAAATAACAGGGTACAACAATAACAAATGAATATTCGCTAGTCAAATTCAAAGTTTTATTTGTCAGCTTAAATGCTATTTAGGTCCAACTTTTAAAATCCGACCAACATAATTTTATATAAATTGTACATGTTTTGCTTTCGTCTTCTGGGATATAAAGACCAATTGCGGAATATTATAAAGAATGAACCAAAGTCAGATATAGGGAATGAGTAGTCAAATATAAGAGGAAAAAAACCCAGTGTTTTTGCATTTCTCAAAAGATTCTGATTTTATCAAATTATGAAGAAGAGGTAATTTTTTATGCTGAAAATAATTTTCTCATATGATTATTGATTACAAAAAACATATAGAATAATTTTTATTTTTTCACGTTTCTTCCAGATCGATAAGCTTTTCAATCTATATCTATGTTTCTATCTATCAATCAATCGATTTGTTTTTTCAGATGTGCCCATTAGTGGTTCTATCGTGCTTACATTTAAAATATCATTTTTAGATGCATACACACATCTATGTAACTGGCTCGATGCATTGGTCTAAAGTTTGAAATAACGCACAGATTAAATGGACACATCTTAAGACTATCATCATTAGCAGCAGCAGCAGAAGCAGAAGCAGCAGCAGCAGCATCACACTCATCATCAGCATCATCAGCAGCATCATCATCACTATCATAAGCATCATCATCACTATCATCAGCATCATCATCACACTCATCATCAGCATCACACTCATCCTCAGCATCACACTCACCAGCATCATCATCATCATCAGCCTCATCATCATCACACTCATCATCAGCAGCATCATCGGCATCACACTCATCATCAGCATCACACTCATCATCAGCAGCATCATCATCACTATCATCAGCATCATCATCACTATCATCAGCATCATCATCAGCATCATCATCATCAGCAGCAGCAGCAGCAGCAGCAGCATCACACTCATCATCAGCATCACACTCATCATCAGCATCACACTCACCAGCATCAGCAGCATCATCATCATCTTAACGTCCGTTTTATAAGCTGCTATGCGTTGGACGACTTTAAGAAACTGACTTCAAAAGTAACTTATCTCAGGTTCATTTTTATCATTTTCTCCCATGCTTTCCTTGGCCTTCCCCTGTTAACTGACCCTGCTACCTCAACTGTTCTACATTTACTAACCCAAGAACTCTCATCCATTCTTTCAACATGGCCATACCATCAAAGTCTCCTCTTCTGCACACATCTCCCCATACTGCCCAGATTTAATCTTCCTCTGAGGTCATCAGAACTTTTAGAGTCACATTACACATCCATCGTATCATTCTCATAACATATCCGTTATCTTGTTTATCTCTGTAATATTAAACATGTTTAATGTTTTGTTCTTGTTTACTTGCTTCCCCCACGAGGACAGAATTAGACACAAGGTCGGTTTTTTTAATGTGGGAAAAATCCATCTCCCCGACATGGGGCACTCTGGATTGGGACAAAACTTTAAATTGCCTCAGTCTAGAAGGATTTCTCCTTCACTGACCCAGAACACAAAAAAAAATTAAGTGTAGCATCAGAACACGATGCTGCTAGTTTTGTTAATGCATATAAAAAATGCATTCTTTCTTTTTAGGCCTTACTGATGAAATGTAGACACAGAACTGCTGCATATATCCTCCACTCTATAATAAAGACCAATGTGTATTCATTTGTGCTTGTATATATATATATATATATATATATATATATATATATATATATATATATATATTGTGTTAATAAAGTGTATGTGCATTTTAAAACATTTATAACTTTTGTGCAACACAATAATAAAAGAAAAGATAAAATAAAGATCGAGATCCCAGGGTTCTGATTTAAATAATAAAAAGAACACAGGGGAAGGGTTCTTCAATTCAAGATACCGGTGAAAGTAAAGTAAAAGCAATTCACAAACAAGTGCGAAATAACATAAGACAACCAAGGTAGAAATACAAACTCAAATATTTATTTACATAAATACAGGAAAGAAATATAAAAATGTATCTATGTGATCGGTCGGTATTTTATCTGATAAAATCTACTATAAAATGTTCGAATAGTTGTACGACGTGACACTGTAGACAAATTCCTTATATTTAAATATAAAAACGTAAAATACGCATTGAAAACTATTCTCCACTCTATAAGAAAAAGCAATGTATATTCATTTGTGTGTATATATATATATATATATATATATATATATATATATATATATATATATATAAAGAGGTATACTAAAAGCGAACTTTTAGGAGAGGTAAAACCTATTGTGAAGAGTATACAGCTCAATATATGCCAACTTATCTATCCCAGCAACTTCCTCTGATGATAAGATTTTGACCTTTGAAAAGCCTGGCTTAAGGAAAATTTAACTTGAATAAATTGCCTTTTTGCGGAATATACCTTGCTCTGAGCATTTGAATTGAATTTTGATTTGGCTTTTGCTTCTCTAATTCCTTTCCATTCTTCTTCATATATATATATATATATATATATATATATATATATATAGTGTCCATAAAGTCCGTGTGCACTTTAAAACATTTATAACTTTATTTGTATTTGCCACTCTGTCAAAAATGTTATAAAGTTTCATGTACGTAGTTTCATTTTGCTCTGCGTGTGAGACAGTTTCTAAATCTGGAATTTTCTAACAGATGGATCGGAAGGTGTGGACCATTTTTTTGGCGTCCATGTTCGCCAGATTTCACTCCATTCGATTTTTTATGGGAAAACAATTGTGTGTGCAATTAAGCCTAGTTCATTAGAAGATTTAAAAGCTTATGTGATTTCAGTTGTAAAGCAGTTGGCCAATGTTTTCAGTGAACTGCAAAATCCTATTACCCTTTCTAGTGCTAATGATGGAGAAACTTAAATAAAATTTCAATACAAAATACAAAATTTCTTTCTAATCCTTTTTACAGATTATTTCTATCGCAAATAAAGTTCTAAATCTTTTACAGTGCACACGGACTTTATGGACACCCTGTGTATATATATATATATATATATATATATATATATATATATATATAGAGAGAGAGAGAGAGAGAGAGAGAGAGAGAGAGAGGGATTCACTTCCTGGCCTTCACACAAAAGTAAGCCAGTAAAAAACATGCCTTTTTCTAGCCGGACGAACCCAATTTTAAGTTATGGGGGGAAACGAGAAAGCAAATAGTAAGTCCGACTTAACTCGGCTGAAATTAATTTAGAAAGAAATCCTCCATTCTATAAAACATGTCTACGGTGAGTGTTTTTTCTCTTTAACTCACTTAATACTAATTTATATATGAAAAATTTTTTTTTTTTTTTTTTTTTTAACATAGTTCACCCCAAACAAGGCAGGCCGCCACTGTAGACGTAAGGGGCTACTGAGAAAAAGAAAAGGGGAGAAGGTAGGGGGTGGTCAATCTAGATTGGGATCAGCGCAGCGAGGTGTCTGTTTACATTAGATTTAAACTTCTGCATGTCTGTACTGTCGGGGAAACAGGGGGCAGGGAGGGAGTTCCAGAGGCTAGCAGTACGAGGAAAGAAGCTATTTGAGTAGAAGGCTCTCCGACATCTGGGGACCTCCACAGTGAATGAATGAGATTTAGTTGATTGTCGGGTTAGTCTAGTGAATTTCCGTCGAGGGGGCACCAAAGTAGCCAATTCATCGGAGCATAATCCATTGAAGTATTTGTAAAACAAGCACAAGGATGCTACATTGCGGCGATGGGACAGAGGCTGGAGCTTGGCTGACAGTGAGGGACCTATTAGGTTGGCGATTCTTTTTTGGACTTTGTCAAGGAGGGAGAGACTAGTAGATGATGCACCAGCCCAGATGTGACAACAATACTCCATGCATGGGCGGATGGTGGCTTTGTAGAGATACAGGATAATGTCAGGTGTGAGGAGTTTACTAGCACGGTAGAGGGAGCCAACCTTCTTTGCGGCAGCCTTGGCAATGTCTTCAATGTATTTGTTCCAATTCATGTTACCTGTGAAGGTTAGGCCGAGGAGTTTGAATGATGAACTCTCAGGTAGGGTGTTATTTGCCATGACAATCGGTGGTTGAAAAGGTTCCTTGTAGTTATTGAAGGAAAGGAGTTTTGTCTTTGCGGCATTAAAAGTTACCAACCATTTATGACCCCAATCCACTACAGCCTGGAGGTCATTTTCTAAAGATTCAGCCATTGCATCAGATATAATTGCGTCGGTTTTGCCAACATGGCGAGAGTAAAGGGTGGTGTCATCAGCAAATAAACCAATCTCAGACTCTATGCCATCAGGGAGATCGTTTATATAGATCAGGAACAACAAGGGTCCAAGGATAGAGCCCTGGGGTACACCAGCATTTATGTCATGTTGCTTAGATGAACGGCCATCGAGGACAACCTGGATTTTTCTTTTGGCGAGGAAGGATCTAATTATATTAAATAATTGCCCAGTAATACCGTATGATCGTATTTTCAGGAGGAGCCCTTTATGCCATACCTTGTCAAAGGCCTTGGATATATCAAGCGCTACTGCCCTAGCTTCACCTGCCTTGTCGAGTGTGTGATACATGCGTTCAGAGATGACCGTTAGAATGTCTGCAGTAGATCGTGATTGTCTAAATCCATACTGGCGGTCAGAAAGAAGTTTAGCATTAACTAAGTGTCGTACTATTGCTAGATTGATTAAGGATTCAAAGATTTTAGCAAAGATCGGAAGCAGACTGATTGGGCGATAGTTCTGGGGATCGGTTCTATTTCCAGAATTCTTGTAGACTGGTACCACAGAGGCAATTTTCCAGCTATCGGGGAAGCAAGATTCAGCTAGACACTTATTGTAGAGTTTGGAGAGAACAGGGGCCAGTTCAGCAGAGCATTTCTTTATTACTATTGTGGGTATAAGATCAGGCCCACAAGCTTTGGAGGTGTCAAGGTTTTTTATGATGTCTCTAACCTGAGATGGAGTGATGACCAGGTTATCAAGTGTGGCTTCGGTCAGCAAAGGGAATTCGGGGAGGGGGTGGTTATCTGAGTCCAAAGTAGAGTTAGAAGCGAAGCGCTGGGCAAGTAGTTCAGCCTTATCAGTGGCCGTGCAAGCGACATCATTGTGGTTTGATAGTGGGGGAATCGTTGATTGACCATTATTCACTACACTATTGTAGATTTTCCAGAAATCACGAGTACCTAATTTCTGTGTCTGGATGCGTTTTTCCGTTAACTCATTAAACCTTCTCTTCGCTTCACCTATCACGGCCTTGCAATTATTTCTTGACTCTATAAATTTATTTCTATTAGTAGCTGACTTATGTCGGCAAAATTTACGGAATGCTTGTTGTCTCTCAGAAATGGCAGCTGCACATTCCGAGGTGAACCATTGAGGAGAGTGAGGCTTGCTAAAGTATTTTCGCATGGGGACATAGGCTTCAATGCCTGCTTTGACCCATTCAGTTAATTCGTTTGCACACTGATTGGCAGGGAGTGAGAAGGTTTCCCTCCATGGGGCATCACTGATGTGATCTCTGATTGACTCAAAATCAGCCCGCTCGTAGTATCTTATTGTTTTGAGCAACGGTTCATCAGCTTTTGGACGACTTCTTAGGGTGATATGTATCATCAGCACAATGTGATCAGCATTCCCGAGTGGGCTATGAGCTTTCGTCACACAAGCCTCGGGCATTGAGGTCAAGAAAAGGTCTAGAAGTGAGGCTTGTTGATCTATTCGATCGGGGATGCGGGTCGGAAAATCGACAGTCTGAGAGAGTTACTAACGTAATTCTATGATTTTATATGAATATTTTAATTAGATATCTGGATGAATAGTGAGTACGAACACTGGCGAAGCATAATTTTTCCCCTCAATTTTGACGAAGGGGGTGCACTAGTATATATATATATATATATATATATATATATATATATATATATATATATATATATATATATATTGGTACAGAAATAGTGGATAGAACCTATAGTGAAATGGTTTAAGCTCAATATACGAGATAGAGCAATTATAAAGATAGATGAAAGAAGAGTGATAAAAATGTACGAATGACAAATCTATTTCAACTTCAATTGTTCAATGCAAAGTGTACTCGCTAAAAACATGTTTATTTTTCTTTGAAAAGCCTTGGCTTAAGGAAAGAAATATAAACATGTTTTTACCGAGTACACTTTGCATTGAACAATCGAGTTGAAATAGATTTGTCATTCGTACATGTTTATCTCTCTTCTTATATATATATATATATATATATATATAAAGATAGTCGTCGAAATGGAAACATCTCGAGTCTCACAAGCCAAAAAAAGTGCGACGGATGTGAAGCAAAATCAAGGTGATGCTGACTGTCTTTTTTAATATCCGTGGAATTGTGCATCACGGAAGGACAAACAGTGACAAAAGAAGTACTATCCAGATGTTCTCCGGTATCTTCGTGACGTAGTTCGGCGCAAAAGACCAGACATGTGGACGGCGAAAAATTGGCAACTGCATCACGACAACGCCCCCGCACATTCATCCCAATTGATCCAACATTTCTTGGCCAAACATTGAATTCCAGTCGTTCGCTAACTTCCCTACTCTCCAGACATGGCTCGTTGCGACTTTTGGTTGTTTCAAAAATTGAAGACGCCACTGAAAGGTTTCCGTTTTGAGACTAGAGAAAAGATAATGCGGAACGCGACGGCGGAGATTAACACCATTCCAAAAGAAGACTTCCAGAGGTGTTTCCGGCAGTGGATGGATCGGTGGGCTAAGTGTGTGCAAACACAAGAGGCCTACTTTGAAGGGGGATTGGGGTCCCAACCCCGTCAGGTATTTGAAATATTTTTTCTGGCCTAAGGTCGGATACTTTTTAGACAGCCCTCGTATTATCTAAAATTTAATCATACCTTTAAATATAGAGTGCTTTATATATATATATATATATATATATATATATATATATATATATATATATATATATATATATATATATATACATATATATATATATATCCTACACTAAGCAGTTTGAATGATGGTAATTTCCGCCTTAATCGATAATATTGGAAAATAATCTTAATATTAGGATTACAACATTGAATTGGGAACCGATATACAATTGTATGTTGTATGGCATATATATATATATATATATATATATATATATATATAGAGAGAGAGAGAGAGAGAGAGAGAGAGGGGGAGAGGGAGAGAGAGAGAGATGCAAATATAAGATATATATATATATGTGTGCAAATATAAGATAGATATATATATGCAAATGTGTAATTCAAAAATGAGCACAACAGTAAAGACACTAAAACTAATACCGCCTGAAGATGATTTGACGATTCAAATCGAAAGTACTTGCAAAAAAGAAAAAAGAATGGAACAAGAAAGCCATGGATCATATTTATATCAATTTGACCGACACATCAGATAGACAATTCGGAAAATTGAAAAAATAAAAAAAAGTCGCATCAAACAAAACCACTCCGTGTTATTTAATAATGTTTGCCTATATATATATATATATATATATATATATATATATATATATATATATATATATACAATAGTACGTCAAATTCCAGTGACCAAGTTTTTATTAATTTTTTCTTCTCAAAATCCAAAACATTATCTTACCATATAATAACTTCCAAGGATAATAATTTAATTTAATTTTTTTTTTAAATAAAAAAAATAAATAAATAAAATTAAATTATTACAAGCTAACAATTAATTACTGACTATATAATACACAGTTGATCAATTTAATCTTACACACTTATTTTTTAGCACCTTATCTGTGTAGAATCGAATTAAAAATTTATGAAACAGTACTACTGTTATTGTTTCAAATATTTGTACTTGTATGTTATTTCGGATCAAGACAACAATAAGGACCCCAGATCATTAACACAAGACGCGGGACATGTTTTGGAAGTCACCGGTTGACCTCGCAATACACGTGGTCTCTATTTACAAAACACTTGTAAATAAATCTTTTATTTATTTTACTAAATGCAGTATATTTCGGAATTTTTTTTTCTTTTAACATGTTAATATTTATTTTAAGGCAGAGAGTCCATAAATAAAACAAATAAAATATTAACATGTTTTCTTTTAAAACTTGTTTTTGTGTCACTATTTACTTGCAGAAATGGGGGGGGGGTATGAAATATTTATCACCGTACTTAAGTAATCTTTCGTTTTGTAGGGAAAAATCAAGCTTCCCAAAAAGGGGCACTCTGGATCTTATCTCAGTTTAGAAGGATTTTTCCATACTACACTTTGCTCCTAGCCCGAGGAGGCAAAACGGAAGATTACGCAAGTTATTTTAGTAAATGAACGAAATATATACGCTTTTTTAAAAATCGGCTGACTTGTAATCTTTCGTTTTGCCTCCCCACGAGGGCAGAGTTAGACTTCAAAAATCAGTTTCTAAACGGAAGCAATTTAAAGTTTATGAAGTTTTTGTCCTTTTCTTTTCTCTAAGCAACAAATGAAATAAGATTTAACAAATACGAAGTTTTATTTATTTGTTTATAATTGTTGCTTACAGAAAAATAAGGAAAAAAACTTTATAAACTGATTTTTGAAGTCTAACTCCGCCCTCATGTGGAAGCAAAAGTGTAGTATCTATTTTTTGATACTACACTTCATCATTCCTATCTGCGGTCAGTGATAGCGAAATCCTTCTAAACTGAGGTAACTTTAATTTTCATTCCGAGGTAATTTTAACCTACCTTGTGTCTACCTTTGGCCTTGTAGGGAGGCAAGTAAATAGCGAAGTTTTGTTTTTTAATAACAAATAAGTTATAAAAAGATTTGTAAATAAAATTATGTATTTGTTAAATCTTATTTCATTTGTTGCTTACATAAAAAAAGGACAAAAACTTCATAAACTTTAAATTGCTTCCGTTTAGAAACTGATTTTTGAAGTCTAACTCCGCCTCGTGGGGAGGCAAAACGAAAGATTACAAGTCAGCCGATTTTTTAAAAAGCGTATATATTTCGTTTATTTATTAAAATAACTAGCGTAATCTTCCGTTTTGCCTCCTCGGGCTAGGAGTAAAGTGTAGTATGGAAAAATCCTTCTAAACTGAGGTAAGATCCAAAGTGCCCCTTTTTGGGAAGCTTGATTTTTCCCTACAAAACGAAAGATTACTTAAGTACGGTGATAAATATTTCATACCCCCCCCCCCCTTTCTGCAAGTAAATAGTGACACAAAAACATGTTTTAAAAGAAAACATGTTAATATTTTATTTGTTTTATTTATGGACTCTCTGCCTTAAAATAAATATTAACATGTTAAAAGAAAAAACAATCCGAAATATACTGCATTTAGTAAAATAAATAAAAGATTTATTTACAAGTGTTTTGTAAATAGACCACGTGTATTGCGAGGTCAACCGGTGACTTCCAAAACATGTCCCGCGTCTTGTGTTAATGATCTGGGGATCTTATTGTAGTCTTGGTCCGTTATTTCTTCAGACCAATCATCCTGAGGAAGTCGTGAAATAAAGACGAAACGTTGGTGAATGCATAAATGATATTTTTGGTTTTCTTTTTTTAATTTTCCATTACGTTGGAATATTAGTTGCATTTTTTATCATATATATATACACACAGAAATAAATACACATTGGATTTTATTATAGAGTGGAGGATAAGATGATAAAAGCGACAAGTTAATAATATGTATTAATGAGTCTGTTTTGAACAAAATCGATTGACATAGATAATAACATCAGTATTCATATTGAAATAGGACTATAATTATTAAGGTTTCAGAATAACAAATCATTGAGACAGTTTCAGTTACAGACACAAAATTTCCATTACAATAATAATATTTGATAAGTATAATATGGCAGTGGAAACGGCTATTGCAGCCGTCCTGCCATTAGAGGAAGTTGTTCACTGTTAGTCATCCGATTGTCCTGGAGAAAAAAATAGAAATAACTTGGAAAAGTTTCAAATGTTTCAAAATGGTTTGTGGTCTGGCCAGCCTGTCGAGAATCGCAAACAACCTGCCAATTAATGGGAAGCATCACAGGCATGACATCTTCGTGAACCGACGAAAGCAAATCTTGGCTACAAAAATTGCCAAAAATCCACCAAACATTTTCCCCAAGTGAGTCGTCTCTGCTTATCAGTTGTCTACGAACTTTTAAAATTAGTTAATAATAACAGAGAGATAACATTTAGTATCAAAATAATGAAGCGGACATCAATCATAAGTGTTGTGATGGAAAAACAATACAAAAAGGGAGGCGTCCAATCAATATGCACATTTTGAGATGAAAATGCTATTATTTTAAACTTCAGCTTGACAGACCGACTGATGGACGGACAGGACCTTTTATAGAAACGCATAAATGCATCCAAAAATAATATTTCAAACTTAAACTGACAGACCGATTGACGGATGGACAGATATCCTTGTAGAGATAAGTAGACGCATCTAAAAATGTTACTTCAAACTTAAGTGTGACAGACAAACTAAAAAGCTATTTCAAACTGAAGTGTGACAGACCAACAAAATGTTATTTCAAACTGAAGTGTGACAGACCAACAAAAATGCTATTTCAAACTGAAGTGTGACAGACCAACAAAAATGTTATTTCAAACTGAAGTGTGACAGACCAACAAAAATGCTATTTCAAACTGAAGTGTGACAGACCAACAAAAATGTTATTTCAAACTGAAGTGTGACAGACCAACAAAAATGCTATTTCAAACTGAAGTGTGACAGACCAACAAAAATGTTATTTCAAACTGAAGTGTGACAGACCAACAAAAATGTAATTTTAAACTTAATTGTGACAGACCATCAAAAATGTTATTTCAAACTGAAGTGTGACAGACCAACAAAAATGCTATTCTAAACTTAAGTGTGACAGACCAACAAAAATGCTATTCTAAACTTAAGTGTGACTGACCAACAAAAATACTATCTCAAAATCGATGACAATGGCATTTCAACATCATGCATGATTGACTGACGGACGGACCATCCAGCAGATGAACAGACACTTTTATACAGACGTGTAGCTACAAGCATTTAAACATAAATTTTACTAATGAAAATGTTATTTGAAATTTAAACGAGAACTACTCATGGTGATGCATAGAAATGATGAAGAGTGCATCTGTTAGATAGTAAATTGGGGGGTGGGGGGGGGGGGCAGAAAAATACAAAACTTTGTTTGTCCAGACAAGATCATGTGTAAAATTAGAGAGTGGCATTTTGAAATAGTTAGTCAATTAAGGCAATCAGTGAGAGACACAAAGCATAAAGGTGGCTCCTATTGTAGGAAGTTCTTCCTCATGGCCACCTGGAAAAAAGAATGAACAAGGTAAAATCCTCAAAGCTTAAAACATAACCAACCAGTTTATGGTCGTGTCCATGAGATTATCTGGATAACGGCTTCTCATCAAAGCAGTTGGAATCTCGCTGTGGAGATGACACACAGCAGCAGTTCATTTCCTCGTCCTCGTCCTCGTCTTCTTCTTCTTCTTCTTCTTCCTTTTCTTCTTCTTAATAAAGTTATTAAAAAATGTCAGTACAAAATAACAAGGCTTTCAGGGGTTTTATTGTTCTTCTCCAATATACAGTATGCATCATCCCCTAGAAAGGGGTTGGGTGCACTGTCACGCACCTGATCACTCTACCCCGGTCCATAAATAAAAAGCAAGATCTGATCAATTTATCCACCATGTATCACTTTGGACTTCCTGTCCATGACACAACTTCCTGCACACGTAGCTCTAACTCAACTTCTAATGGAATTTTACATTCTCTACTTAATTGTAACCTCACGTAGAAATTTTCCGATTGTAACCTTATTTTTAGACACTCACATCTAAATATTACTACACCCTTATCCTCGAGTGGCTTGTGGGCCTTGATAAGCAGTGACTCGATTGTAAAAAAAAACTACAAATAATGAAATCCGGGATGATCGATGTAAATCGAGTTCACATATAGAAATCTAAAATGAATCGAGACGAATAGATAACGCACCGAGCCATGGAATTGGGATAAAGAGCAAAAATAATACGATGTAATGAAACTAAAATTAAAAAGAAGAAAATGGAGAACTGCTTCATCTCAAAGAAAATTTCAAACAGTTGTTCGCTTCAAGGAAACATCCGTTTTTTAACATGCCAGGAATTAAAATATTCCTACTGTTAATTAAATGCGCAGCTGAGATACCTAAGGCGGTGATTAGTCGAGAGGTGGGTGAGAGGGAAGAGTTTCGATAGAAATCAGTTCAATTAGTTTGAAAAAGATAGGAAGTCAATACATGTCCATGAGGAAACGTTCTTTCCTTCATGGACATCCTGGAAAGAGGAAACGAATGGACAGTGTAAGTTCCTAGGAATTTATTAACAATTAAATGATGTGGAATTAAATTCACTGATATAATAAATGGTGTGTATCGGTTGCAGGTTTTTTGACTAATAAAAAAGAATGTAATCCAAGATGGCGATCCAGGTCAGGTTTACATGAGGAAATCTGGAGTGAAACCACTAGACAACCACTGCAGAAAAAATATTCCAACACTAAAAATTATTGTCAGAATCCTGATTGAGAGAGGCCTCCATTCAATCTCGATAGACAAAGACTGATTGAGAGAGGCCTCCATTCAATCTCGATAGACAAAGACTGATTGAGAGAGGCCTCCATTCAATCTCGATAGACAAAAACTGATTGAGAGAGGCCTCCATTCAATCTCGATAGACAAAGACTGATTGAGAGAGGCTTCCATTTAATCCTGATAGACAAAGACTGATTGAGAGAGGCCTCCATTCAATCTCGATAGACAAAGACTGATTGAGAGAGGCCTCCATTCAATCTCGATAGACAAAGACTGATTGAGAGAGGCCTCCATTCAATCTCGATAGACAAAGACTGATTGAGAGAGGCCTCCATTCAATCTCGATAGACAAAGACTGATTGAGAGAGGCCTCCATTCAATCTCGATAGACACATGAAGTCTATTATGAAGCAACGGGTGCACAATCTTCAACCACGCTGCTCTTGAACCGACATTGGCTGAGTCTAGAACTCCCGACACATACAGCTGCTGGTATTCCCAAATGGTCACCCTTTTAGTACTGATCAGTCTCAACGTCACTTAACTTCAGTGATTTAACGAGAACTGGTGTGTCAACGTAATTATGCTGTATATAATCCTGATTATAACAATTTAATACAATGATAAAATTAGAAAGTATCAGATATATATTGAGAGCTATTACCCTAGAAAGAAAGCCCCATCTAGAGATTCACTGATCTTAAGTGATATTACGGTCAGCGCCTCAGCAGTTGATCTTGCAAGATGGAATCCTTATTGCTTCAAGGGCACTAAATACATAGGGAATACACCATGAATGTTGAAATCGGTTATTGGGTCTTTAAACTACATCCGGGGGGTGAGACCCGATTTGAGAACTTTGGGGAGTTTCATAAAGAACATCTAATTGGTCCCCCGATTTATAAAATCGGGGGACTTATGTTTTGAGGCATGTCCGTCCGTCCATCCGTCCGTCCGGATTTTTCTCCGCAACCATCCATTGAATTTCTCTGAAATTTTGCATGAAGTTGTAACTTTGGTCAGGTTAGAAAGTAACATTCTCCGATTTTTGAAAAAAATCTGATTAGCACCCCCGGGTGGTCAAAAGGCCCCAAAATGCCAAAAAATGACATTTTTTGCCCCATAACTTTTCAATTTCTTTGAAACTTGGCTTAGTATCGCTGAACTTGGAAAACATCTGGTTCGCGCCCCCAGGGGGTCAAAGCCCCCAAAAATGGCAAAAAATGACCCTTTTCTCCCATAACGTTTGATCCATCCATTCAATTTTTCTGAAACTTGGCCAAAATGTAGAGGCAATTGTTCTGGATATAAAATGAGCATCCTTGACCTCAGAAAAATTCTGCTTCGCGCCCCCAAGGGGTCAAAGGGGGGTCAAAAATGCCCCAAATTGCCCAAATTTATTGCATTTTACACTCGCCACATCGAGTCATATACAGAGGGGGACCACGCATGCGCAGCTTGTTACTTAATATTAACTACAAAAGCAGAAAGTACCTTATCAAAGTCAATCATTCCTTAACTCCTTTCAGAATACTCATCTTATGATGTCACATACTTATATCACATCTTTACAACTTTTTAAAAAAATCCTTTTCATCAATGCCACAGAACCATTTGTTGGCATTCACAATAGTTGGAGACCTTCCAGGCAAATTTTGTATTAAATGAGAAATTTAACATAAAGAAGGTGAAAAGCTATTATTTATTCGCTGTCCAGCATCGAAAAGTTCTCTTCCCCCGAAATGTATTGATTATGAATTTCTACTTTCTGATGTCTACTGATAAAAGCATCTTTTTTAGAAATAAAAACTATTCGATGTTATGAAACGTATCATTCTTCTGTCAGTCGGAATGAGGCTAAGATTTCAACTTTTTCAGCTTATCAAATTCAAAAAGATTAAAGAGCAATATTTTTGTTTAGAAAATATTTAGAAACAAAATACAAACAGAAACTCGTGTTATAACTACAAGAATATAACATAGAAAAACATTAATTTCTTGCCTTATTCAGACATGTTATAACTACAAGAATATAACATAGAAAAAACATTAATTTCTCGCCTTATTCAGACATGTTATAACTACAAGAATATAACATAGAAAAACATTAATTTCTTGCCTTATTCAGACATGTTATAACTACAAGAATATAACATAGAAAAACATTATTTTTCTTGCCTTATTCAGACATGTTATAACTACAAGAATATAACATAGAAAAAACATTAATTTCTTGCCTTATTCAGACATGTTATAGCTACAAGAATATAACATAGAAAAAACATTAATTTCTTGCCTTATTCAGACATGTTATAACTACAAGAATATAACATAGAAAAAACATTAATTTCTCACCTTATTCAGACATGTTATAACTACAAGAATATAACATAGAAAAAACATTAATTTCTTGCCTTATTAAGACATGTTATAACTATAAGAATATAACATAGAAAAAACATTAATTTCTCACCTTATTCAGACATGTTATAACTACAAGAATATAACATAGAAAAAACATTAATTTCTTGCCTTATTCAGACATGTTATAACTACAAGAATATAACATAGAAAAAACATTAATTTCTTGCCTTATTCAGACATGTTATAACTACAAGAATATAACATAGAAAAAACATTAATTTCTTGCCTTATTCAGACATGTTATAACTACAAGAATATAACATAGAAAAAACATTAATTTCTTGCCTTATTCAGACATGTTATAGCTACAAGAATATAACATAGAAAAACATTAATTTCTTGCCTTATTCAGACATGTTATAACTACAAGAATATAACATAGAAAAACATTAATTTCTTGCCTTATTCAGACATGTTATAGCTACAAGAATATAACATAGAAAAACATTAAGTTCTTGCCTTATTCAGACATGTTATAACTACAAGAATATAACATAGAAAAAACATTAATTTCTTGCCTTATTCAGACATGTTATAACTACAAGAATATAACATAGAAAAACATTAATTTCTTGCCTTATTCAGACATGTTATAACTACAAGAATATAACATAGAAAAAACATTAATTTCTTGCCTTATTCAGACATGTTATAACTACAAGAATATAACATAGAAAAACATTAATTTCTTGCCTTATTCAGACATGTTATAGCTACAAGAATATAACATAGAAAAACATTAATTTCTTGCCTTATTCAGACATGTTATAACTACAAGAATATAACATAGAAAAAACATTAATTTCTTGCCTTATTCAGACATGTTATAACTATAAGAATATAATATAGAAAAAACATTAATTTCTTGCCTTATTCAGACATGTTATAACTACAAGAATATAACATAGAAAAAACATGAATTTCTTGCCTTATTCAGACATGTTATAACTACAAGAATATAAAATAGAAAAAACATGAATTTCTTGCCTTATTCAGACATGTTATAACTACAAGAATATAAAATAGAAAAAACATGAATTTTTTGCCTTATTCAGACATGTTATAACTACAAGAATATAAAATAGAAAATACATTAATTTCTTGCCTTATTCAGACATGTTATAACTACAAGAATATAACATAGAAAAATACATTAATTTCTTGCCTTATTCAGACAAGGGTTTCCAGATAGAGATACCTTAGGTTTTATTAAAGAAAAACTTGAGTTTTTGAAAAAAGAGAGACTTGGTTTATTAACATGGAGAAACCTGAGCTATCAACAAAGTTCCCAATCCTGCTTCACCGTGGTAGAGGCAGTGGCAATGTGGTTGTGTCAGAACACTATCATCTAGAACTCCGATTCCTGGTAGGGCTACCCATGGCTGACAGGTTTGGCACCAAATCGTATTAGGGCGATAACCCGGCTAACAGGGCTCTGGTGAGAGTCCAAGAGGACTTGGAATCAGTATTGTCGTCTTCTGGTTCTCTCTGCTTCTGCGCGAGTCAAGCAAAGATGTGTCAGGCACGGAACCGCAAATCAATAAAGCGAAAGTGTAAGCGTTGCTTCTGTGTCATTCCTTTGTGTGTTCTAAGCTAAACCTTCCCCGACTTCGCATGCAACTGCTGAGCCATATTGCTTTCAGTATTGAGGGTAAAAACCTGCAATCCTGCAGGTTAACGAACAGCTGCGATCAACTAGGAAGACTTCATGCAGACCAGACAATCCTGAGGCACAATCTTCGTGAGCTCGATGCAGAAGTCTGACTCACTTAACAAACAAAGTCCACAAAGACGAACAGGTTTCAAAATAAAACTTTTTTTTGTTTTTGTTTTACCTGAATTATGAGACGCAGTTTTGTTTTATTCAGTCGAGTAAGGGATTTTTTTTATTAGTGAGTCACCACTTATCAGGGCCAAAAACCACTCGAGGATAAGAGTTAATAAGAGTTAATAAGATGGGTAGTACTATGAGAAACATCAAAACAGCCGATCTATGCAACAGCAATTGTTTCCCCTTTGTCAGAAACATCACTCATGCAATGTGAGAACTAAAGAACAGGGGGGGACAAGAGTTATGAAACTGTCAAAAAATAAACCCAAGGTTCTACTTTCTACTCTCATCAGAATGATTTTTGAAGAGGAAAAACAAAATTAGGAATTATAAGAAAATAATGAATAAAATTCTAAATGCCTGAACACAATATCTATTGGAAACGATTCATTGTCAATGATTCGTTAAACGCAAACTACTATTTCGCCCATAGGGAAGGGTTAGGGTTCATACCGTTCCCAACGATATTACAGTGTAATTAAATGCAATTGTTACACTATATTGTGTTGCATAGGGGTAAACGTTGTTTGACATTCCTTCTCTGTTTTGTTGAAAGGAATAACTGAACACGAACTGAATGGAACATTTGTGTCCGATAAAAAATATAATTTATTTTTTAAATTCCATTTTATCAGACAAGCGCTGCCCTCACAACCAAGTCGGCCTTTTATTTATCTTCCTCCCACAAGGTAAGATTTGACACAAGGTCGAAAAAGTGGGATTTGAAAAGAATTTGAGCACTTTGGCCTGCAAAAAATGCCTGGGCAGCCCCGTCGACATTCCCCGGTAGGGGCGCCTCAGGCGATTAGCGATAGACTAACCCCTTCTCAAAGGGTGAGAAGGCAAAGCCTGGGAGGGTGCACCTCCTAGAACTGCGCAGGACAGACCCATAGACCGGCGTAAATCAAGCCCCGAAGGCCAAGACAATACCAGTCTATGGTGTGCAGTATCCATCGGAACAGATACTACACTTTGATCTTGGCTCCCAACCAAGTCGGTCTGCTGCAGTCAGTCTCTAAGACACATGTCTGTCGTATTTATAGCAGCTGCAAAACTCTGTCTTTTGTATTCAGCTATCAGGTACAAACTAAACTCAGTCGGATTTCACTGACTGTGGCTGTGATCTCCTAAGTGCAAACACTCATCGACCTCTCAAGGCATTCCAAAAAATTCCAGCTGACAATAATAAATTGTCCTACAACTGGATTTGAACATGTTATCCGATTTTATAAACAATTAGCAGGGTGACCCGACGTTTCTTTTCTTTCATTAAATTAGAAATCTTGGAAAATGATTTTAA
>OY744518.1:10163507-10201007 GCA_963556195.1 Sepiola atlantica | reverse complement strand
AGCAATACAAATGAACCGGCAACATAGTGTAATCTAGGAAACTTATGCTTTACGAGTTAGAAGCGTAAAAATAACCAAAACTATGTGGTGTGCGAAAGACAAAGGCGGCGCCCTTGATCACAGTTAAAGAACTTTTGCTTAGGTTGCTACAACCTCAACAATTATGAATGGTGAGGTAGGCCTAAACCCGTTGATTGTGAGGCCGTGATCTAAGCCATAGAAGCACTGATTGGGTTCAGGCAAGCTCGGCATCTCATATTCCAGTGTGGTTCTTCGATTTCAAAATCTCAGCAAGATAAAACATTATTTTTACCGAAAGAAGAGTCTATCAGGTGTGTACAAAAGTGAAATGTGTACAAAAGTGAAATGTGTGGAAGTGAGAATTAGGGAGATACGTTGCATGGAGATAAATGATATGATAATAATATGATGGATGTGCGATGTGAGCCTTAAAGACAGGCGTAGATCTGATGACCTCAGATGAATATTAAACTTGGACAGTATAGGGAGATGTGTGCAGAACAGGAGACTTCGTTGGTATGGCCACATTGAAAGAATGGATGAGACTTCTCGGGTTAATACATGTAGAACAGTTGAGGTAGCAGGGTTAGATGGCAAGGAAAAGCCACGGAAAATATGCGAAGAATTTATAAGTATGCACTTGGGAGAAATAGGGAGAAATAAAGACCTGGCCAAAGATATGTTAGTTTGAAAATCAATTTCTAAAAGCTGTCCAACACATGGTAGCATTTTAAACTGATGATGATAATGATGATGATGTAAAATCATGTGAAAATAAAACTGAAAATAAAGATGGCGTCCATATGAAATATGAAAGTAGGAGGAGGAGGGAAAATAATACTGAAACGGTGATTATCGGAAACTGCACCATATTAAATGATTTTCCTGGTGTCAGTTGGTAGAGTAAGAGTACATATGAAATAGAGAGTGACAAATCTTCTCATTTCCTTTATTAATGATCAAATGAAAATCAAATATTGATCAGGATTAATTATGAAGAAGGTGAACGAAAGAAAATATTTTGTTTCTAACAACACAGACCAATATGTGCTCTATCGGGCTATCAAAACAGATTTTGTTATGAAACTTTTGTTACGAAAACTACCAGACACTACTAATGTATGGGGAAACATAAGCTTTAGTTTAGATACATGACTTTATTTCGGTTGATTGACAGTTACATTTAATTCTTTGTTTTTCTTCTTCTTCATATATCGCTTTGCAGCCGTAATTATAATTAGTGTCTAGTTTTTTATTCAAGAATTTTACTTTTTTATATTGTTGTCAAACGTCCAAAGATGGAGTACTGTTGCCACATCTGGTGCAGAGGGGGCGCTCAGAGCATTTTTTTTTTCCTGCCTTGACAAAGTACAAAACCGACTTCGAAATATAGTGGCAGATGCCCTCTTTCTTCTCTTCCCTACATCCACTATCTCACAGAAGAGATGTTGCTAGTCTTTCTCTGCTCTATATTTATTTTCATGGTAGGTGCTCGACTCAGCTCCAATCTATGATCCCCCCTGTAAAAAGTTCACAACAATAACTCGTCTAGCTACAACCACTGTCAATAATTTCCCTTTCTTTCTTTATGGGAAATGAAAAAGGAAAAACCAAAAAGGATTTTTTTAATATATTCATCAACGTTTCGTCTTTATTTGTAAGACTTCCTCAGGATGATAATATTAAGAAAAATGTCATGCAGGTACGTGAAAATATTGGGTTGACATGATGGGTTGATGAGAAAAAGTAGTAGCCATTACTGGGTGCGCAGACCTGAGGTCCGGGCTTAGTGAAGTCAGTAGCATGGAATGAAATAAATGAGGATGGTTCTGAGTGAAAAAGTACGAAAAAACTAAACGAAGCTTCCATGAGCAGAGTTTTTTTTCCTAGAACTACCCGTCTGTGGAACACAATAGCACAGAGTTGCTTCCCGGCTGACTACAACATAGTCGTTTTTAAGTCCAATGCAAACAAATTCTTGTTGAGCCGTCCTCTTAAATAATAAAATTCTGATCAGTTACGAATCATCACGGTGTTGTCTCACCGTCCACTTGACAAACTCATTATCCTCGAGTGGCCTTTCGGCCTTAGAAAGTGATGACTCACCTGGCAATAGTCAACATAACAAATGTTTAATCCGTAAAAGTAATTCATTTTAATCCTTTTTTTTTTAGACAACAATTTACTGGTTAATTTCATGAAAAATGAGAATCGATCCCGACGAGACTCATTAGTTCTTGGCTTTTTGGCTCGGAGCAAAGTGTAGTATCTGTTCTGATACTACACTTCATCTTTTCTGTCCTCGATCAGTGAAGGAGAAATCCTTCTCGATTCAAGCAATTTTAATTTTTGTGCCAATCCAGAGTGCCACATTTTGGGGAGCTGGATTTCCTCCCCACATTAAAACCCGACCTTGCGTCTAACTCTGTCCTGGTGGGGAGGCAAGTCACTCGAAACTCATTAGAATAAATATGTATAAATCCAATTATAACATCGTTTTATTTTAAGATTGATACATTTTTATATATAAATAAATGGAAACTGATGATGAGAGATATTCACAGTTTCAATTGTACTGCTTAGTTCGGTTTCTTGAATGTCGCGTTAGGGGGTGAGGTATAAGCCTGTAACCTGCATTCAGAATCCCAATTATCAGCAGACCATCACCATCCTATTCCCTACCAACCACGTCACCTGTGTCTTCCAGGTTTTCTACTTAGGCTCAAATTCCTTCATACGCGATTAATTGGTTCAAACTGAAGGAAATGTTTGCACTAACTTAACCAGCAAGAAACAAGAAAGAAATCAATTTCGATGAAAAGGCTCTAATTTGTTTGTTTATATTCACACCTGCTCAGGTAAGCAAAATCTTCATTATTTGTGAATTATTCTTTAGAATCTTTAGCAAAACCCTCCTCACCCGTTCTCCGATCGCATCTCTTTTTTTATTCCAATATTCCGCAAAGACGATGAAAGACAAAGATGGAACTCCATTAATTTCCTTGTTGAGAATTCATTAGCAAAAAGTACCATATTTAATTAGATTTTGTTTGTTTTTTTCATTCAATTTTGTTGCACATCCCCCCCCCCTTCCTCCCTCCAATATCATATTTTCAAACTCGGTGCTGGTGGGGGGGGGGGGGTTCCTTTCAGTTTTAGAATATCAAATCTTGTTCCAAGGGGACCAGCATCTCTCCTCCACTCTGGTGCCTGTCTTTCCTGCAGCATCATTCTTCCGATTGCGTCATCCGGATCAGGTGTGAATTTGCCTTTCCACGGGCAAAGGTTCAACGAGTTCATAAAGAGATCAGAGGTTCAGTGCATCGGTCACGAGGAGTTGATCCTGTGAACACACAGGTGCACAAAAACAGGTTCTTTGTTTCTCAAGGGGGCCGGGGGAGGGGGGGGGGTTACAAATTTGGAGATATTTGATGAGATATAGAACTTCTTACACATACACATAACTGTATTTAGGCATATGTGTGCATAGTTATAAATTTGCATACATACATGCATATATTAAGTATATACACACATACATAAATACAACCGTACAAGCGTACTTCATTGAATATCCGCTATAAACAGATGAACTATCATTCCTTTGTGATCTGGATCTTTCCTGGCGACACTTTTATATGGTCTCTAAAAAAAATACTACACCCTGGTAACAAACTGTTGCCTTGGTCATAATTGTCATCTGATAGCTTCCCTTATTTTGTCCTTTAGTCCTCACATTCCATGAGCGATGTTTCTGATAAAGAGAGGAGAATTGCTGTTTTCTGGGTTGGAATCTATCCATCTAACTTATTGTTGGTTAGTTTTTGACCTTGAAGTAGTATTGTTTTCGTTTTTTTTAGATCATTACATCAAATGGCTTCATGCCTTGTCTGGAGCGATTTCTATAAAAAAAAGGTTGCACAATATCCTGAACCGGCATTGATTGAGTCCGGTGGAAAGGAGAAGTCCAGGACGACTGAAAACAATGCTGCGATAAACAGAGAAAGTTTATCCTACTATTTCGGAATTTTCCTTCTCCTAGACTAGTTGCACAACCAAGGCTTGAGAGTCTAGTTTATCCTACTATTTCGGAATTTTCCTTCTCCTAGACTAGTTGCACAACCAAGGCTTGAGAGTCTAGTTTATCCTACTATTTCGGAATTTTCCTTCTCCTAGACTAGTTGCACAACCAAGGCTTGAGAGTCTAGTTTATCCTACTATTTCGGAATTTTCCTTCTCCTAGACTAGTTGCACAATCAAGGCTTGAGAGTCTAGTTTACCCTTCTATTTCATCCATATATAGATGTATACCTTTTTTCAAGGGTATCAGTGCTTGTATAACAATATTTGTTCCGCCTGGTTACTCTATCAATCGTTCTGCACCCACGCTGTGTTTACAAGATCCACAGAACTGTAGTGCTGATGCAACTTTGTTGGGAACTTAAATAAGTGGTCGGTTCTGTCATCAACTCAAACCCAAGAAAAACTCACTGTGAACGAACAATAATAAATATATCTTGCAACACAGGTGTGTAACAATAATAAAAACAAAAAGTTATGTTGCTCTTGTTGGGGAGAAAAGACAAGTTGAAGAATTTGACCAAAGTCTTAAATGAGGAATTTTGTGCTTTTATTAGAAGAAATCGAATTGGAAGGAATTCTGTTTGTTTTTTTCATGATCGGTCATCGACTTCTGTCTCTTCCACTTTCTTTCTGTCTGTCTCTCTGTATCTTGGACTGACTGTCTGAGGAACCCTTTTATTGAGAACTTTCACTTGAGACGATTATTCTGATTAATTAACCAATCACAGACTGTTTCGTATTTTATTCAATTTTACCATTGGTCAGTCAATGAAAGCCTTTGTTTCACATATGTAGGAGGAGTCTCTAGTCAAGCCACAATAAATGGGCTTGATCTTATTCCGTGAATTATCATATATGACAGGTTCCCTTAGTAACCAGTTCAAACCGTAAACACAATTCGACAACCGGCTGGATATTTTAACCTTTTTTTTCTAATGGAAATCACTCCAGACAAGGCATAAAGCCACTTGATGTAAGGAGCTAACACGAACAAATATGATTATCGCAAAGACAGGAGATGCCTATTGACTTTAGTCTTGAAATGACCAAGATTATAGGTAGGAGGAAAACAGTCAGCAGGAAGAGAGTTCAACAAGCCTGCAATTCTTGAAAAGAAGCTACTAGAATAGGAAGCTGTATTACAAGAATCAAAACAGCGAATTGATGGAGACCACTAGACCAACGAGTCAAACGAGCTGGAACAAAAGAAGCAGGGAATAGATCACATAATTCTGAAGAACACATGTCATAATAGTATTTATAGAAAAGACTGAGACTAGCAACATCACGTCTGTGAGAGAGAAGGTGTAGAGAAGAAGAAAGGGTGGGGGCAATCAAATTACAGATACGTTTCTGCACCTTATCAAGAACCTTCAAATGGGACAGAAATTCACGAGCCTAAATACGACAACAGTACTCCATACATGGTCTGATAGTAGATTTGTAGAGATAGAGAATAGCCTCAGGTGTGAGAGAGTGTTTGGAGCGATAGAGAGAACCGACTTTACGAGAAGCAGAAAAAGCAATGGATCTAATGTATGAACTCTAAGAAAGATTTGATGAGAGAGAAAGACCAAGAAGTTTCAGAGTCGATTTCTCCTCAAGAGCAGAGCCATCCTTGAGAATCTCAGGAAGAAAAGGGACACGCCTACGATTGAAAGACACGAGCTGAGTCTTAACAGGATTAAACGAAAAAGGCCATTTTGTACCCCAATCCACAACTGAACGCAGGTCAACTTCTAGATCAGCTGCATATTTCGACTGATCTGAGGGAGATGGGCAAGAAGCAACAACAGAATAAAGAGTTGTATTATCAGCATAGATGTTAATTTTCTGAACAATATTCTCCGAAAGATTATTTATATAGAGAAGAAATAGTGTTGGGCTTAGAATAGAGCCCTGAGGAACACCAGCATTTATAGGAAAAGAGAAATCGTGATTGAAATCTACCGTTCTGAACTTATCGTTAGATAATCCAACATTCAAATCAGGATACACCCACTATAAATCATTTACATCACTGAAATAAGATTTAGTCCGAACTACTTCATTTTTTCTTTTTTTTTTTTTTCTGAGCAATATTTATCGCCATGCAAGATCAAATATACAACTTAAATTAAAGACAGCATTGTGTGCAGGTGTGTTTTCCTTACAACCACGAGACATACACATTGAATTTATTGATCAAAAAATACTTCTTGGATTCAGAACTGCAATAGCATAAGATAAAACGAAGTGATTAATAAAACGTTTCCTAGCTGACGCTTATTACTGATATTATTACTGATATTATTACTGATATTATTTTAATGTTTCGAACATTTTTGAGAAAAAGTTTTCAATCAATTTAAAAATGGCAGCCATTCTGCAAATACAACAAAAATAATTACTCGTTCTATTCAAGAACTGGGTGATCAATAACGTTTTCTTCTAGGAAGTGGGTGATCATTTTACATTATATTTATATGATAAAGTGAACCCTCACACTAAAGGCTAAATATGTACTCCGTTCGGGTTGTAGAGGATAAGTTTACACTTTGGTGCCAAAAATGAAACTCGTTTCTACGCACACCGCTTTGCGCACAAATCCTCCAGAATTAATAAAAACAAATAATAATGTTTTGAACCAATCAGAGGATTTTTCTGAATTTATAGAAATTGTTCTTTGGGAGCCATTCGTTATTCTTATGTTCACAGTTTTAATCCTACTACATGCATAGCATAGTGGATTAGACTCATTTGGTAGAATCTATATACTAATACAATTATAAGGCAACTTCATATGTTTGTGTCTGTGTGTGTGTGTGGGTGTGTGTGTGTGTGTTTTCCTCACAATGACGTCACTTACACATTGATTTTATGTATCGAAAATTTCGGGGGTCAATAATCTCTGTTTATTTGTGTAAGTATAAAATAAGCACGATTAGTTTCTGATCTTCTTCTTCACGTGTCTTTGAAGTGTCATGTGGTCATATGACAGTTTCCCACTTTTTACGCAGTCCTTTTCAATAGTATTGTACTCTGTAAGATCTTTCAAGCTACACCGGTTATGCAGTAGGGGGGCAGACCAGGCAGTGTTGCATCGTATGGTCTTCCTCTCCACATTCACAGATGGTTGGGTCAGTTTTGTAGCCCCAGGCGATTTAGTGTTTTCCACTTGAAGCCAGGGTGCCTCTGAACCGGGAGGAAGTTCCTCAGAAGCAGGGATTCCCATGTCGTTATGAAGGGAGGCCATCTTCTAGCCGTCTGGTTCACAGCTGTAGTCTGGTCTCTTCCTGAGATGTTTTTAGTCGTTGGATCGTTGGCTGTTGAGGTCGTCTCTCCAACGGGTTTTTGGCCTTACTCTTGGTCTTATCATTGTCTCGGGGTCCATTCTGTCGCTCTAAGTGTCCATATATCTCGAAAGGTGACCTGCCCATCTATGTTTAGTCGTTCGTATGGTGATGATGATGTCGCTTACTCCAATTTGACCCAGGTGTTTGTTTTTCTTTCACGTAGACTGATAGCGAGTATAATGCATTCCATTTTTCGTTGTGCCCCCCTTTAGCTTTTCTACTGCTGCATTATTAAGTGCCCATGTTCGCTACCGTATGGCATAACAGGCATGATGTATTCATTAAACATTTCCCGTTTGATGTTCATAGTGAACTTTCTATTTAAGTTTAAATTTATAAATCTTTAAATACTTGAGGATTTGTTGAGAATTTTAAAGCCAGTTTAAATGAATTTCTATTTAACAGTTTAAATGCTTCCAAATTTCTTTCAAATTTCAAAGGGTCACGAAGTAATCCATTTTTTTTTTAACTACTAAAGACCGACGTGTTTACAAAGAAACAGAAATGCATTACTGTGGATTTAATGTTGTACTTAATTTTTTTTTTCGTAGGATTTTAAAAATTTTATTTCATTTTATTCTATTGCCTTTTTTTATTTCAATGAATAATCGATTAAAATAGTAAATAAAAATTGATTAATTTACTTCCCGCAGTCGTGATATTAAAAAACACACACAGTCAAACGTGAAGTTGTCTTATAATTTTATCATATATAGAGAGTATTATGATAGAAAAGAAAACTTTGAATCATTTTAAAACATGCTAAAACATTCGCAGTAACCTGCTGATTCCTAATATGATGTTCGTTTTGTTCAGAGGTCAAACATTGACAATTGATGTGAGGACGGGCAGACCGACATACATGCAGACATCTTTGCATTATATATAGAGACTAGAAGTAATCGTGACCCGTTGAGTCACAACCACTATCACTATTTATTTTATTTTCAGTGAGTGATGCATTTGCAAACACCATCAGTTTGTGTGAGGATAGGAAATCAAAATTAAATCAATCTACAGTATTTTTTTTTTTTTTAACATAGTTCACCCCAAACAAGGCAGGCCGCCACTGTAGACGTAAGGGACTACTAAGGAAAAAGAAGCGAGAAGGTGTGTGTGTGTGGGGGGGGGGGAGGCAATCTAAATTGGGACCTGCGCAGCGAGATGTCTGTTTACATTAGTTTTAAATTTCTGCATGGCAGTACTATTGGGGAAACAGGAGGCAGGGAGGGAGTTCCAGAGGCCAGCAGCACGAAAAAATAAGCTATTTGAGTAGAAAGCTCTCCGGTATCTGGGTACCTCCACAGTGAATGGATGGGATTTAGTTGATTGTCGAGTTGGTCTAGTGAATTTACGTCGAGGGGGCACCAGAGTAGCCAATTCATCGGAGCATAATGATGTATTAGCAAATAAAGTGCTGCCACATCACCCACAATTAATTTTTTTTTATATAATGTATCTGTCTTTGAATTGGGGGGGGGGGGTCGTTACACCCTCCTCCCTCCCCCATGGTAAAATTTACAAAATAAAAAAAATTACTGTGCCCACGTTACTAACTGTGTTGCCTAGAATATGTATTCCATAAGTCATACTGATACGTCTATTAGTTTAGGAGTTTGCTCCACACATACATGTTTTTGACATTCACATGCGCGCGTACCAGCCCGGTTAAAATTTTATTATATAACTCGAAATTTGATGTAGAGCAATTCTTTTCTCTCTATTACATATTTTGTATCTGGCTTATTTGAAAATGTTTTTTAGGTGTGAGTTTGGAAAGCACACACCCTAAATGGTAAAGTTTACAAAAAAATAATGTAACCACGTTACTCATCGTGTTGCCTAGAATATATATTCCATAATTCATAATGATCAGTTCTTTAGTTTAGGAGTGAATCCTATACATAGAAATATATATATACAAACATATACACATACCTAACTTTATTTATAGAGATATGTTCAAATTCTCTCTAAGGCACATCCACACATTCTTCTACGTTTTTAATTGTTTGTTTTTTTTTGCTTTTTTTTTGCTTTTTGTTTTTTTAATTTTTTTGCTTTTTTCTGCTTTTTTCTGCTTTTTTTTTGCTTTTTTTGCATTTTTTTGCATTTTTTTTTTGCTTTTCACAAACCTTTCTTCGTTTCTTTATTTTCTAAGGCACATCCACACATTGTTCTAGATCTTTTATTGTTTGTTTTTTTGCTTTTTTTTTTGCTTTGTTGTTGCTTTTTGTTGCTTTTTGTTGCTTTTTTTGCATTTTTTTTGCATTTTTTTTGCATTTTTTTGCTTTTTTCTGCTTTTTCTGCTTTTTTTTTGCATTTTTTTGCTTTTTTTTTGCTTTTTTGTTGCTTTTTGTTGCTTTTTCTGCTTTTTTTTTGCATTTTTTTGCTTTTTTCTGCTTTTTCTGCTTTTTTTTTGCATTTTTTTGCTTTTTTTGCTTTTTTTTGCATTTTTTTTTGCTTTTCACAAACCTTTCTTCTTCTCTAATCACTCTTTATTTTCCCCTTTATTTCTTGGATTTTTTTTTCAGTTCTTCCTTCATAAAAAGTTGTCGCAAGGTTTTGTTTATTTTCTCATCGCAAAAACTAATAAAGCGAAAAGTGATGATTCCAACAGATTTGCAAATTGAACATTATATTAAACGGAACCATGTTAACTTTTTTCCCCTTCAAGTCAGACTCGATTCGTCGTCATTTTTTGTTTTGTTCCAATGACAATTCTTTTATGGTTATTTCCCTCGTGAAAAACAATATCGTTGAAAGGAAGCAAAAATATGTCACTGGCGGCAAAAAACGCTGGTGCCAATTAAAGTAACAAATTTCTTTCAAATATAAAAATAACAAAAATAACAAAAAAAAAACTCTCCCTAATGTCAGAATGTGGTTTGAGAATGCCAAAAATATTATCCTCCTCTCTTCTAATATTCCATGTTAGCCAGGAAATGTTTTACGATTCCATTCAATGTTTATTGATTCCTTTTACTTGTAAATATTTCTGGTCTGCTAACTGTAAATGCTGGTAAATGTTGCCTTAATCTAAATGAAACATATATATATATATATATTTATTTATTTTGGGACAGAAAAATTAGTACAACATTCGTACCGTCGGTTTCAAGCACAGAAGGACTTAGCCATCCGGCTCTCTTCAGCTTCTGTTGTCATCTGTTTCGGAAATGTGAAATCACGTGTCACTCTCGTTTGGACGCGTTATTTGCTTAGAGTGTTATGTATGTGTGTTTAAATTTAGTGTAAGGAAGGTTTAATAAAGTTTGAAAATAAGGGGGGGTGAAAAGTAACAGTTAAGATGTAAACCGGGGTAGATTTAAAGAGATATAAAAAATAAAAATTAAAAAATATTTCTATATAAATCCCGTGAGCCAATATTATGAATATCGTATAGTTGGCCGTTACTGTTTTGGGGTTTAATGATGTGTCTTCTAAAGGAATTAGGGAGAGAAAATGGTTATACTTATGAAGAGATAAAAAGGTTGAAAGGGACAACATTAATTAAATTCAAGTTTAAATCCTGGATTAAAGGACTTTAAACCAAAGGAATTTAAATAAAGATATCATCCGGGCGGTCTAAGGGCAGTAACTCTGCAGGGTTTTTGAATGATTTGTATTCGGTATTTAACATTATTAACTAAGGTATAGTGAATGCTTATGGGGGTGATAAAATTGGTATGCTGATTACAACTGGTTTAGAGATAAGAGTAAGCATTGGGTCGACAAGATTGGATCTGTTTGGGAGATATGGTGGGGACTTATGGGAGTAACAATAATGTGAAATGGGGGTGTTACCCTCTTAATGACTGGAGAAATATTTTTGGGAAAGTTATAATAATTGCTCTTGAAAAGTAGTGTAGATATGGGTTGATTAAAGTATTTGTTCGTATTTTTTAAATTTATTTATATTTATGAGGGGTGATAGTTGGGAGAATTTTCCGGAGTGGAAGTCGGTATTTAATGGAGAAATTATGGGGTTATGTATTTAATATAAGGACTGTATATTTTTTGCCGCGTGTATTTGAAACATCATGTGCGAGAATCAGCATCCGTCGTTTATTGTAAAGTTCTAGTTACAGGAAGATAAAGCAAGCTCTCATACCTCAAATCTGTCCCAGGATTGGCTGAGAAAGAGAACTTTTGATGTTGTGTGATCAGTTTCAAACCTGTTTTTGAGTGGGAACCTCACAGTCAACACCTTACCCTCCCCCCCCCCCCGACTTATTTCTCAAGGGGTGGGGGATAACTTAAAGACAGAGCTATGCATGGAGACCTATGATCGTCATGGAACTGAAGGAAGCTATTAGGAAAGCAGTCAGAGCCATACCTCGATCGGTTTGTAAGGATCTCATGGGCAAATTTGTGTTACGCCTCAAGAAATGCACAGAGTTAAAATGGAGGTCATCTCGAACACAGGCTCGAGAATAAAGAAAAATAGTCCAAAGACTCACGGGTGTTTTAAACAAAATAAGCTAGCTATCATCAAAGTCTCATTTAATTCTAGCAGAAAATTAGAACTGTGACCCATCGAATAGATGATGATGATAAGAAAAAGAAGAAGAAGAAGAAGAAGAAGACGCATAAGCTACAATCACATTACATGAAGAACACCACATATGAAGATAAAATAGACAGAAAAACGAAGCAAATACGCGGAACTAGCCAGAAAACTGAAAAGAATACGGAGCATGAAGGAAGTCAGTATAATACCAATAAGAATAGGAGCACTAGGAACAATCCCAAAAAAATCATGGAAAAAAGAATGGGTGAAATTGGAATCAAAGGGATCGTTGAAACCATACAAGGGACGGCAATGATCAAAACAGTTGCTATCTTTAGGAAAATCTTCGAATGCGGAAATCAAACCGCATAAGCTACGAAGGGTAACCAGTCACAAGGAATTTACAACAGAAACGAAACAAAACCACATGAAGAACACCACATCACGAACCAAAGAATATAAATTGCAAGAAACATCACATCATAAATTGTCCCCCGCCTCCCCCCCCCCCCAAAAAAAATTACACTGGCCTCAGCTGACACCACACAAAAATCAACCAATGAACAAAAATTGCAAGAAACAACATCATAAGCTTTCTCCCCCCCCCAAAAAAAAAAACATGGTGCCGGCCTAGGCTGAAATCACACAAAATTATTGTAACGGGTCAAGGACGATAAGAACACTGAGGAGAGGCAGCACAAACCAAAATTTACCATGATCGAACCTGTCAGCATTTCCTGGTAGGATCGACTCAGGAGATCACCAATAAACCAATCCGCCCTCCCAAAGGAATAGGTAATGCCTGGGAGAATGGGGCCCTATTACCAAATAGAACCATCATTCTGATTCAAGGATCAAGCTTGACCCCTGAGCCAAACAGGAATAGATGCTACACTTTGATCATGAAAATGTAAACCTAATTCTAATATATATAAATATATGAATTCATGTTTATATAAATTATTAAATAAATGAATGAATTCATGTTTTGAAACATGACCTAAATCATAAATCTATGACGTCATTCCAAATCTATTGTTATTTTGTTAAGGTAATATTTTAAGCTCTATTTATAAGAAAGTCCAAATAGGTCAGTTGATAGAACTTCAGACTGAAAATCTCAAGGTTTCGGTTTCGATTTCCGGTCAAGGCATCCGCTTTATTTGTTTGGAATTTATTATTTACTATTAATGCAATATTCTCCATTTCTAAAAGTAGTTAAAATCTCTGATTTTTGAAAGGAGACAAATTCCGCGATGTATTTATTACGTTTTAAAAAATTGTGACAGACGGACAAATTCTCTATTTATATAAAGCATTGTCATAAAGCCTCCCATAAGTAATAACACTTAGTTAATTCTATTGATCAATGTTAGTACTCCCATAGTGTTCTTCACCTTTCCGCTGGCAATCATCTCATCTCATTAACCTTTATGCTCGAGTGGCTCTTGACCTTGATATGTGGTGACCCAATAGTGAAAAAAAAATGCTGGCCAAAATCAGTGTTGACCAATAGTCTGCGATTTATTTAAGTGACATAGTAGATGGAAATTCTTTTAATCTTGGTGAAACATTCCTGATTGACAGAGGGTATGAAGAAGGGTATGAAAGAAGATAGGCTGGATATTTTCAAACGTGATCGATTTGAGGACATCGAAGATTTACAAATGTGTTTTCCCTTCGTCTTTATTGAAAAATAGAAGAAACCCCATTGAGAGTTCTGTAATTTTATTTTTCTTCCTTTCTCAAAAGGAATTCCACTGCTTTGTACAGGGATTGAACTTAAGAACTACTTATGTAATGTTTACATCTGCATATCGATTGTCCCATAAGGCAATCAGTAGATAGAATCTATTAAATTTCATTACACTTTTTTTAATTAAAAGCTGCCATATCCTGGACAATTCTACACGAGGTCAACCAAGAGGAGGACATTAGTTTCAATAAATCAGACTAAAATAATGACAGTTTCTCATCTTGGAAATTCAGACAATAAATTATAGTGATTGTGTAAAAGAATGGAACTAAAATGAAAAGTAACAAAAAAAACTAATCATACAATTCCCAGAGAAATCAGACCTAATCGAATTAAGTTGTTCAAATTGAACAGCGATTCAATTATTCTTTTTTTAATGTATCAATTTCCATACAAGAAAAATTGATTGAGAACGCATTTTTCAATTTGTTCGTATATAATTTAAGCAAGATTTCTTTACAGATGTCCAATGACACCAAAGAAAATAATAGAATCTGCAAGGAAACACGTTTCAAATCATCACATCAATTACGAATAATGTATTTTCTCCTGTCTCATTCCCTTATGTACCCTCTCTGTATACTTACAACTGAGTAGCACTTGTTTTTATACGTACATATATTACTTTATTATTTCATGTATACACACATAATATTATAAGGTGATATATTGTGTATTGATTTTCAGTATTTACTTCAACAGTGCTCAATACGTGAGTAGAACTTAGTAGTAGTAGTAGTGCCCTGGTGCCTCCTTGTAGCTTAATTGTTATAAATGTATTTTCATACTACTATATATATATGTGTGTGTGTGTGTGTGTGTGTGTATATATTATATTTAATATTATGAGGTGATATATACAATACATATATATATATATGTGTGTGTGTGTGTGTGTGTATTATATTTAATATTATGAGGTGATATATATAATACATATATATATATGTGTGTGTGTGTGTGTCTATTATATTTTAAGTCGCATCAAACAAAACCACTCCATGTTATTTAATAATGTTCGCCTAAATGAAAATATGCTGCTTAAATACACACAATATATATATATATATTAGTAGTAAGTTTTTGAAAGGCTGTGGGCAATGCAAGTTCCGGGTAAGATGCAAGTTGTAAGGAACAAAAACAATAACAATAAATCGAATACGAAATATGACTTACTATTTATTTTTCCTTTTTTTTCTAAAATCTTACATAACAGCAAGAGTGTTTTTAGCTGTTCGTGTGATGTCCGGGTGATTAAAAATCACTATTTGATATTTCGGGAAAAGACATCCCTTTGTCAAAAATAATTAAACCAGAAGAACATTTTTTCTTCTTCTCCAACTGTGTAGAGAATACTACAAAACAAAATGGCTGCCAGATGTAGACCGCAGCGAAAACTATAGCAGTCTCGCAGAGAATGTGAATTAAATTAAATTTTATTTTAAGGTTATGTTAAATATATGATTTGGTGTTCAAAAATATTTTTGTAATGTTGGTTAAGCGTATGGTGTTCGATAAACTGTTAGTTTTAATAATATATATATATATATATATATATATATATATATATATATTTTTTATTTATAGTTTAAAAATCTTTTTTTTTATTAAGCTTATATTTGATTATTCATGTCTCCATCTTAGTGTCTGCCAGAAACATTGGTGACCTTAGAATCACAGAATCAATCCTCATCTCCAGATTAAACCCCTCACTCAATCAGCGTCACGAGCTCCACTCACTATTCATTCTATAATATCTACCCCCATCCGCCGACCAACCCCCATATCTAACACTCAACAGACTCCGTTTCCACCACTTCACTCATTACTCACCTCCTATAATAAATCACCACACACCCAAACAATCAAATAGGCCCCTCCCCATATGAACTTCCATCCTAACACACTTTCAACCACAAACCAAAAACCATATTCAACATACTCTTCTAACCCACCAAAATAAATTACCCCATAACCTAGCATTATTAATTAATTAATCCAAACACATAAAATGTATACAAATAACATGCAAATATTAAATAAATAATTAATAAAATAAATTAAAAAAGTAAATAATAATAATAAAAAAATATGTAAATAAAATGAAGAATATATATAAATAAACAATTAAACAAACAATAATACATAAATATGTATATATATATATGTATATATGCATGTATGTGTATATGTTTTATATATATATATACTAATATTGTTATACAGATTTCCACCTAAAAAAAAAAATCCAGAGTTACTCCCCTTTATCTTATAGTAAATATATCAAGTTAATTCGATAAACTAATTTGACGAAACTCACAATTAGTAACACTTCTTAAATAGATGATAATCGATAAGTTTGATAGATCTAGAATATTTAAAATGTGAGATGTTATTCTCACAACGTTTCGGCCGATGTAACTTCCAATCTTTTTAAGGTGTCTCTTGTCAAACTCGGAATCTGTACAGAATATTGAACTAAAAGTTTTATTTGAATCCACAGGGATAGACTGTACTACTTCTGACTATGGGTAGAATTCTTAAGTAATTTTTACTTTATTCTTAGCCTGTAGTCAAGATTGAACCTTCAACCACCAGAAGACTGTCACTTAACAACTTTATCCGTTGCTAACAATTCGATGCCTTTGTGTGGAATTCAGCACAGTCAGACTTTTCTTTTGTGTCCATTTTTGACAAGGGGAGTGTCTCCCGAAATATCAAATGATTTTCAATCATCCGGACATTACACACAGCTAACAACATACTTATTAGGTCCTAGGTAGTCCTAGGAGGTCCACCCTCCCAGACCTTGCCTCCGCTCTTTGGGGTGGAGTAAGTTTATTGCTTACTGCCTGAGGCACACAAACTGGTGAATTTCGACAGGGCTACCGAGGCAATTTTTTAGAGGTCAGAGTTCTTCTTCTTTAGGGGCGCTGGCTTGAGTCTCCCCACCTTCCGGCCTTGTGCCACATCTTCCTGCGGTGATAAGGAAGTAAATACCTGGAACAAAACCACTCGTGTTTTCCTTTCAGCCCCTTTACAGGGTCACAACAATAAGCGATATTAAGAATATAATTAAGAATTACTTAACATTACTACCATGGCTGAGGGAACAAGAGCAATCTACCCCATAGATAAAATAAAGGGTTCAGTTCGAAATTACATACAGATTTCTGAGTTCAACGAGATGCACCTAGAAAAGGTCAGAGGTTACATCGGCCGAAACGTTGTGATAATAACATCCAAGATGAGAACAGTAGTCCAAATAATCTAAATTCGCATAAAAGAAAGATCTAAAACATCCGATGCTATGATGTCACATCCTATGAACGTCCAATGGTTCGGTGTCACTTCCGTCTGTACATGAATTAAAACCTTTAATATAGCTGTGTAATAAAAGATTAATGTTCTGTTTAGTAAAGCTCTCTAAAGAGATGTAATTTGTTCAAATCTGTTACGCAACGAAGTGTGAGTACTTCAGCTAGTTATTTTTTAATTTTCACGTTACTATTTTTTAACTCAGAAACAAAAAACTAAAAGATTTGAGCAAAGTTTGTGATTTCTCACTTTTAATCTGAAGCTGAGGACTTATTTTATTTATTTTTTTTACAATGTAATGTTAGAGGGTAAATTTTAAGGATTTCTTCTTTTTTTTCTAAATTCTGATGTGTGAAATGCTTCAAGGCAACTGAATCATTCTCCTCCTCTTCCTCCTCATCTCATGGTTTTGAGTCAACATATGATGAGCCTGAAGCTTTTTATTAGTATCATCTGATTTAGCTGCAACTTTATTGATTCTTTTTGAAAACCACATTAAAAAAAAAAGAAATTTTTATTTTTATTTTATAAAATACATCTTTCTCATATGTTTGAAGTGACCATTATTAACAACGCACCTGTCCCTATTCATACATTCATATACCAATACAAGTGCGTCATTAGTGCAATGGACTATAGAATCAGCTGTGCCAAGTTCAAATTCAACCTCAGATCTGTCCTGTTAAATTGTGTACTAATACTAATACCCATTGGAAAGGTATGAACCCACAATTTCCTCCCGACTATGAGTAAAATATCACTGCATTCACTTAATTGTCTACAATGAATCGTTTACAATAGGTATAGTGTGCTTCAGAATTAATTAAATCCTACCACGGATTTATCCTGTAAAATTGTTAAATTCCCAGAGACTTTGTTCATTCCGATCAAAAAAAGTATCAGTTTTCATGCCAATGTCTAAACTTTCAACTTGCTTTCTTCCCAAGAACCTTGTTTTCCCTAAATACAAAACATTGTCTCTTTTCATGTCAACATTTTAACAGTTTGTATTTACGTTGTTCCCAAAAACCTTAGTTTCCCCATATCCATATTAATAAATTTTATATTTTATACAATCTCCTGTGTCACTGTTATTTCTTCAGTGTGTTGTGGTTTTTGGTATCTTCTCAGACACCCAAATCAGAGTTCGAGATGGATAACCACTTTTTTAGTTTTTTTTTTTATTATTTCCATTTGAATCCAAAAAATTATTGTTCACATCTGGCGATAATGCGTTTCCTTGTGTCACACATTATAGCCGGTTCGTAATAATTGAGAAATGTATGGACTCACAATTTCTTGCCAGCTAGTGGTAAAATATCAACTTGTTCACTTTATTGTATACAATGAATCGTTTACAATTGTTTGTTGGAATTAAATGACATAAACAATAAAATAGAAAAATTAATTAAATGACATAAACAATAAAATAGAAAAATTAATTAAATGACATAAACAATAAAATAGAAAAATTAATTAAATGACATAAACAATAAAATAGAAAAATTAATTAAATGACATAAACAATAAAATAGAAAAATTAATTAAATGACATAAACAATAAAATAGAAAAATTAATTAAATGACATAAACAATAAAATAGAAAAATTAATTAAATGACATAAACAATAAAATAGAAAAATTAATTAAATGACATAAACAATAAAATAGAAAAAGTAATTAAATGACATAAACAATAAAATAGAAAAATTAATTAAATGACATAAACAATAAAATAGAAAAATTAATTAAATGACATAAACAATAAAATAGAAAAATTAATTAAATGACATAAACAATAAAATAGAAAAATTAATTAAATGACATAAACAATAAAATAGAAAAATTAATTAAATGACATAAACAATAAAATAGAAAAATTAATTAAATGACATAAACAATAAAATAGAAAAATTAATTAAATGACATAAACAATAAAATAGAAAAATTAATTAAATGACATAAACAATAAAATAGAAAAATTAATTAAATGACATAAACAATAAAATAGAAAAATTAATTAAATGACATAAACAATAAAATAGAAAAATTAATTAAATGACATAAACAATAAAATAGAAAAATTAATTAAATGACATAAACAATAAAATAGAAAAATTAATTAAATGACATAAACAATAAAATAGAAAAATTAATTAAATGACATAAACAATAAAATAGAAAAATTAAACAAATACAATGGAGATCAGTCAAAGTGGACAGAGATCAAAAGGCTCAAATCTATTCCTGCCTTTCTCTCTTTAGCTTTATATATATGTATTAGTTGCTATATTTATAAGGGAAGAGTGCTCTATATCAGTATAGAACGTATGTGGAACTAAGTTTCAAAACATTAGAATCAACGCTGAACGGTGCTTGTCAGTGTTTTGCCTCGCACTCTGAAGAACATAAGGCAGGAAACTGCCAATCACCATGTTCAAGTTGTTCGAGACAGATTTGATAATTATTTGATATTCTTTCATTTCAGAATTATTTGAAATATTTAATAAGGATAAAATGCGATAGATAACTGTTTCTTGGTGGGTTTGAGAGTTGGAGACCATGGACGACTGGAGAGCAGCAGAATCTTGAAAGAGAGTGACCTGTATCATGATTATTCGCAAAAAACATCGGAAATCTGAATAGTTTGAAGGCTGTGAGATGTGAGCTGAAGAATTGCGACATAAATGTGGAAGCAGTGGCTAGCAGGAAGAAATATAGCAAGTATTCTGACTGTATCTGCACAACGAAATTCATCAAGAAACTGCAAAAAAAAAAAAAAGGTGCAACAAGATCCAGGCAAAGCAATACAGACCTTGGCGAGAGAGATGTGCATCGGATTGGCGACGATGAAAAAAGCACTGAACGAGGATCTTTGCTTTTTGTCCACTGTTGTCAAGCGCTGGGTGAAGAGGGTGGGTGTGGGAAAGCCATATGTGTGGCAACACGACTCAGTTATATGTCACACCTCCAAGAAAATGCAGAAGTGGGCGTCTAAGAACTTCCACAATTTCACCAATCCCAACATCTGGCCCCTCAACTTGATTGATTGCAACGGATGGATTATTATGCATGAGAAAGATAGCAACCGTGCTGCCTTCAACACCAAGGACGAGATGATTGACAGAATCAATCTGGTGTTTAAGCGTCTCTCGAAGAACACTGTGAAGACCGTGTGCTCCAAGTTCAGGTTCCGCCTGAAGACTGTGGAGACTGTGGAGACTCAGGGCAAATTTTTCAAATGAGATGTATTCGGCAAACGGTCCTCTAAGAGATGCACTTTGAATTGTGAGAATATATCACTTATTGGCTAAAATATGTTTTATTTCCTTTCCAAATAGTGTTAGGGTTAGTTGTCTTGGATACTCTGTAAAGCACAAAACCAGAACATTGGAACAATGGTTAAGTATAAAAGAGAAGAAGAAGGGGGGGGCGAGAGAAAGAGAAGGAAGGAGAAAGGGAAAAATTGATATGGACATAGATAGAGTCTCAAACATTCTGGACATTGTGATGAGCAGTTTCTTGCCTTATGTTCTTCAAAGTGCAAGGCGAAAGCTGGCAGTCACCATTCACCATTGACCCTTTGTTTCCAAACTTAGATCTATTGTGTTCTATAACCAATATTGAGCACTCTCCCTTTATAAATATAGCAACTAATATATGCATATGGATTGATGGTTTAATATCGATATATATATATATATATATATATATATATATATATATATATATATATATATGGGAAGAGAAGGATGAAGGTAATCCGACGTGATGGGAAAATGAAAAAGGAAAACCAAAAGCAGGGGTAAACGCTCTCTAAGACCATAACTTCCGCCCATCCACCAAAATCACAGCCCCCCTCCCTCTCTACCCATCCTCCTTTCCCTGCATACACCCCCCCATACACAAACATTCCAACTTACTTTTTCCCCTTCAATCTTGACCGCAGCCATCTGGTCAAACACCTCCCTCCCCCCTCTTCCTCCACTCCCTCTCTGCCATCCACTTTACCTCTGCTCATCCCCCACCTCTTTCTCTTACCACCAGCCACAGTAGTCCTTGCTCACCCCATCCTTCCATTTTTTCCCCATTCATTTTCTTCAACATTCATTTCTATTTCTCCAACAAGTACGGACGTCCACCCAGTAGGGGCCATTATTTCATTTTATTTTCCTCCCAATATGTATCTGTACTTGCATGACACTTTTTCTCTATTTTATCATCCTGATGAAGTCTTATAAATAAAGACGAAACGTTGATGTACACATAAAAATCATCCATTTTTTGGTTTTCCTTTTTCATTTTCCCATATATATATATATATATATATATATATATATATATTTGTGTATATATATTCTAAGAAAATTTATCAGAAATGTTCAATGTAAAAGATCGATGAATGTTAACATGTAACAACAGAGCATATATAAGTAATATATATATATATATATATATATATATATATATATATAGGTATTTTAATTACCAAATCTTTATTCATTTTTTCTTGCCGAATTTCAAAATAATTTCAATGTAACATGACAATTGTTTCACGCACAAACAAACAACCGGGAATAAACATATTATTATCAGGATCATGCAGCTCATCAGAATACCATCAGATCACTTCCGGAGAAAAATCCTCAAGCAAAACAAATTCATGCATTTCCCACAGAAAACAGTTCCTTAAAGAAACCAAAGATTCCATTCATAGACAATCGGCCATTAGACCATTGAACTCTTGGAACTATAATAAATAATGTTATAAATCTTTTGATTTATTTATCATTATTCATTATATATATATATATATATATATATATATATATATATATATATATATATATATATATATATATATATATTTATGACAGATGACAACAGAAGCTGAAGAGAGCCGGATGACTAAGTCCTTTTTTGCTTGAAACCGAAGGTACCAATGTTGTATTAATTTTTCTGTACCAAAATATATATATATATATATATATATATATATATATATATAATGAAATGCCGTGAACACAGGATGTATGAAAAGGCAAAAAGGAAAAACAATTAAACACTGAAATAAATAAAAAGCAAACGATAAATAACACTGACAATATCTTATATAGTTCTTTCCACTAATCCCATATCTACCTCCTTACAAAAACAATTCAAACCTTATCTAGAAATAGTGACATCAACTTCTAAAACAATTAAGAATTTATTCAACACCAAACCCCATCCCAAACCCACCTTTGAAGGACACTTCTTCCCTAGCCGGCATGTATAAAATACAATGTGCCTCATGTCCGATGTTTTATATCGTAAAGACGCCCAAAAATATCAAATTCCGTATTTACAAACATAAACAGAACCTCAAACATAACAATTCCACTAACGCACTAGTCATACACATGAACACTTTTACTCATACTTTTGACCTTACAAACAGCACCCTCCTCAAGACTGAATACTCTTCTCCACGCCGCAAGTACATCAAAAGTGCTGTAATCCTTCTCTTATCACCATCTAACGTAAACCTCAGGCTCAATTCTTACTCGTTAACCAAACATCTGGCAAAAATTGCACTGAAACAATGCAATATACCTCGCCACTACATAACAAACTCTGATTCCGATTAAGTACTTTTTATTTTTACTGCATTTCACCAATGTTTACATTTTTTCTTATACTTCTCTCTTTTTCTTTCTTTCTCTTTCCCTTTACCCAATTGATGTCGTTTTCGTACATGTCACATAATTTCTTCAGGGTGCAGAAAAGAAGAAAGGGTGGGATCAAGCTTCTGAACCTTATCAAGGACCCTCAAATGGGACAGAGATTCACCAGCCAAAATATGACAACAGTACATGGTCTGATTGTAGATTTGTAGAGATAAAGAATAGCCTCAGGTGTGAGAAAGTGTTTAGGGCGATAGAGAGAATCGAGTTTATGAGAAGCAGAAAGAAATTACAAAATCTAAAAATCTGTTCCGCTTGTATGAATCTATAAGTTCAGTTTGCAATGCCTGAAGCTGTGAGATTGTGAAAGCCGCAAGCACAAAGCAACTTTGGAGACAACAGATTCAGGGTGAATGAAACCGAACAGAGATGAGACATTTTGTCTCTTTACATAAATAAACTCTGACTTATCATTTACTGCCTGGCATTAGAAAGTCAGGAGTGCAGTCGTTAATAACATACCGATTTATTTATCAAACAACCAGGCAATACAAATCAAAGGAAATCAATAATTGCAGAACTAATTATGCGATAATTGATTTCTTAAACTCGAAGAACAAATTTGGTAAAATCTTTAGTTGGCATTCAATCGTAAACAAAATGGCCGCTCGAAAATGTAAACAACAATCATTGGTCTGACGGAGGAATTAAGAAACTATTTATATTTTTCAAAGAGAATACAAATGTAGAAAACAATTAACCCTTTGTAAGTAACAAGATAAAATGGTAAAAAAATGTTAGGTTTATAGACAAAGTACAAAATAATTAGCAACTGGCCAAGAATTGAAAACAATCTATAATTGGATAGGGGGTAAAAATTAGTTCGAAGCAGTGATTGCTCTGAAGTAACTGACATTAACGTGTGGAACCCCGAGAGTCGAAGGGTACTCCTTTGACTGTGACGTCACACGAGAATTAGAAGATATAATTACTCTTTTTCTGGTCAAGCAGAAAAGACGTAAGAATGGTAAACTGAGCTCTCTCATCCCACCTGCTTACAGGTGTCAAGATATAAAAGGTTGGTATTCCAGAACCGAAACACAGTAAGAAAAAGAACAATACGGCTCATCATGTTTTTTTTATGGAAATCGCTCCAGACAAGGCATGAAGCCAATTGAATGTAAGGAGATAACAAGAATGAGATATGATTATCACAAAGACAGCAGATGCCCATTGGCCTTAGTTTTGAAAAGACAAAGGCTATAGATAGGAAGAAAACAGTCAGCAGGTAGAGAGTTCCACAAGCCTGCAATTCTTGGAAAGAAGCTACTAGAATTGGAAGCTGTATTACAATGAGGTATCAAAACAGCGAATTGATGGAGACTACTAGACCAACGAGTTAAACGAGCTGGAACAAAAGAAGCATGGAATAGATCAGACAATTCCAAAGAACACATGCCATAATAGTATTTATAGAAAATATTGAGACTAGCAACATCACGTGTGTGAGAGAGAGGGTGCAGAGAGGGTGTAGAGAAGAAGAAAGGGTAGGGCCAATCAAATTACAGATACGTTTCTGCACCTTATCAAGAATCCTCAAATGAGACAGAGATTCACCAGCCAAAATATGACAACAGTACTCCATACATGGTCTGATAGTTGATTTGTAGAGACAGAGAATAGCCTCAGGTGAGAGAGAGTGTTTGGAGCGAAAGAGAGAACCGACTTTACGAGAAGCAGAAAGAACAATGGATCTAATGTATGAACTCTAAGAAAGATTTGATAAGAGAGAAAGACCAAGAAGTTTCAGAGTCGATTATTTCTCAAGAGCAGAGCCATTCATGAAAATCTCAGGAAGAAAAGGGACATGCTTACGATCGAAAGACACGAGCTGAGTCTTAACAGGATTAAACGAAAAAGGCCACTTCGTACCCCAATCCACAACTGAACGCAGGTCAACTTCTAGATCAGCTGCATATTTCGACTGATCTGAGGGAGATGGGCAAGAAGCAACACCAGAATAGAGAGTGGTATCGTTAGCATAGATGTTAATTTTTTTAACAATATTCTCTGGAAGATCATTTATATAGAGAAGAAACAGCGTTGGGCTTAGAATAGAGCCCTGAGGAACACCAGCATTGATAGAAAAAGAGAATGAAGAGACACCGTCCAAAGTTACTCGCAAGCTTCGATCAGAAAGAACAGAACTAATAATCTCAAGAACCTCATCACCAATACCATAACCCAGAAGTTTATGTAGGAGACCAGAATGACACACTGTCATTGTGATCCTCTCAGTTACAACAGTTAAAAGATCAGCAGTTGAACGAAAACCACGAAAGCCATAATGAACATCACTAAAGATGCCCAGTCTTTCCAGAAAATGAAAAAGCTTGCCGTTTCAAAACATTTGCTAATAACGGAGAGGAGACTAACTTAGTTGGGTCAGACCGATCACCAGCATTTTTAAAGATACGGACAACAGAGGACTCCTTCCAACAAGAAGGGAAACAGGACTGAGACAAAAAGAGATTCAATAATTTAGAGAGGATAGAAGAAAATTCCGGGGCACAACGCTTAAGAATAACAACAGGATTTGAATCAGGACCGGAAGCTTTAGACTGGTCAAGATCAGAAAGAATCCTAGCAACCATCTTTGGAGTGATAATGACAGAATCAAGAGACTGATCAGTTTTCCATCTCGGAAAAGTGTAACTGGCTTCACCAAAAACAGTGTGCTGAAAGAATGGCAGTGGATAAACGATATGGGTTCTTATGAATTGTGGAATGAGGTCATTCACGTATACAACAATTTTTCAGCAAAATAGTTCAAAAGTCTTTTATAAAAGGTTATGGATTTATAAAAAAAGCTATCAAAATAATTCTATCATTATATCTGAATGTTTTCCTTCCCTAGTTTTGTTACTGTACTATGGTTGGCACGCGTGCGTGTCATACCCCCAGTGTTATATAATAGGACACATGGGTGATGGACGTACAGTGAGATCGCTTAACTTGCACGATTTGTAATGGAGTCATCTCGTGCAAAGTTGGTGCGATGTGTTCTCACGATTCGTGGGGACAGTTGACGAGACCTTGGGGTCGGGGGGTTAGGTCACACCTGTGCGTCGATCACGTTCTTGACTGGAAGCCGACGAGTCAACACGCTTTAGCCATGTAGCGATTACACAAGCTAGGGGATTTAGGATCCCCAAAAATGAGAGCCAGACGATGTCCCTCTCTTCCTTCCCTTACAAGTGATTAAGTGATTAATTAGGAAATTAACTAGCGTAAGCTTCTCTCTCTCTCCACTACGACGTAACTGTTTCAGTGTCGACAAGCTAATAAAAATAAATGGCTCAAAGTAAAAAGAAAGGCTTGTTATCTTTTATTGTGTACGGGGAGATTTGGTTTCAGTTACAGAAAGAAACCGCCGGCCCGAAAATGTAACAACGACAAAGCGTCTGCAGAGAATAGTGGCAGCGACGAAGCGACTAACAATGGCAGCTAGAGTGCAGACATTGAAAGCAGAGAGAAAAAGAAAGGGAAATATCATTCCCGAATTGCGTCTACTGCTGTGTCGGCCGAAAGGGGGAGATTGAAAGCCGGGACCGGATTGAGAAACGACATATCGTCCCGTTAGCAAGCGATGCCGTTCGCAGGATCAACAGGCGAACTGTTCTACGACGCCAAAGATTCGACATTACAACGTGTTATAAACCAGCAATTTAACACCAGCAGGTTCAACCAAGTTAAGCAGATTTCAGGTTGGGAGTTGGCCATAGAGTTAACAACCCCACCTTGTAAAAGAAATCTCAAAACGTTACAGAAATGTGAACAAAAACGTCAATGAATAAAGGATGAACCTCCAGCAGAAAGAGATAGTACCAGTCAGATTCTTTTGGAAGCCGACAATCATCATTTCTACCTGAACTACGATAAACATTGGATCATAAAATGTCGGAACAATGTTCGAGATAAGATGATACGAATGCTGTGAATTGGTGAGTCAAATTGAACCGGTTTCGGTCAGACGAGGCTAAGGACAGAAGAGCTATCAATTTTTCTCAGATCATAAGGAACTCAATTCCACCTTACATTCAAGAGGTAGCATTGATGTTGTCTAAAACTGTCCAGAAGGTTCTCGTTGGATTGGAGGGGCAGGAACACGAAATAACTTCTGCTTGCCTCAGAATCAACAAAGGAAAATTAATAATATGAACATCATTCAGTGCTAAATGAAAGCGATGTAGGGACCAAAATAGAGCTCTACAACCGATTCTTGCCATTACGCTAGCCCATCCAAGACAATACATGATCATCGCTATGAGATAAATCATGGTCAACAATGTATGGGTAACATGAATGACACTGGTGAGCAACCTAATCATCACAGAAGGATACACAAGGCAACTCGGATATCATGTTACCAACTCGATCACATATCCATCAAGAAAGGGTTTAGAAAATGTCTTGAAGCTGTGCAAGTGAAACGAAGAGCTTATGTTCCTTCAGACCATTATCTAACCCTAACCTAAGACCATTATCTTCTGAAACTGAATTTGTGGGAGAAATGGACTGAGAAGGGGAAGCAATATCAGAAGTATAATATCTCATCTATTAGAAGAGTATAAAATTGCACTAGACAAAAAGTTTGAGGCCCGACAAGAACTGCTCGATGTGGCAAATTATAAAGGAGACAGTAACAACAACATTCCAAGAAGTGCTAGGAAACATGGTCACAAGGAATGGATCGCAATGGGGAAAACATCATTGTCAAGCAAGGAGGGGTCGACGCAGATGTAAAAGCCCAGATTGATAAAACATGGATTGCCTTCAACCATTTAAAAAAGCTTTGACAAACCTCTGATTTGTCGACAAACGTCAAGAGCAGAATCTTTAATGTGATGGTGAAGCCAGTTCTGTTCTCTGGAGACATGGAGGAAGATCTAGACATTAATCAACACTTGGTTCCTCCTAATTCGCTGGCCAATTACCATCAGCAAAAGGGAACTGTGTCAAATGATGGCAAAGAATATATCCTACAATGACACTAGAGATGGATTGGCCACACTTTTGCAGACCGCCATCTAGTAGATGAGCTGTCTTCTTTGTGCTTAATATTCGGTTGGCAGGAGAACAAAAGATTAATTATAATCAAATATGATTTTTACAAAGTTTGCCCTAAATTTTACTAGAATGAAATGCTGAGCATTGAAAACTAAGGTCAAAGCACTTTGTCTTTGGCCAAGTATGGTGGCTAGCATTACTGAGAGAAAAAAGTATTGTTAAATAGTTGGGGGTGCCAAAGAGAGAGCGCCCCAAAAAGTGGGAAAACGTCCTGAAAGATGAGGGGAGTGAAAGCGGAAGTCAGAAATGACGTCACATCAATTCGGGGCTGATTCTGTCTCTTGTACCTGACTCACCAACAAAGGCAGACGTGAAAAACAGTCGGTCCACTGCCAGTAAGCGGGGTGTTGGAGGAGGTGGTGCACAATAACCCCAAATGGGCTGACGGTATCTCTCTCTAGTTCCTTCATTCTCTCTGTACAAACCAGTCAATTTCTGTCTCTTGCTTTATGTTTAAATAAAACTTCTAAAACCAGACCAGCGTCCACGCGTTATTGTTTAACGGTGAGTGTAACAACAACGACAAAGCGGCCGATATACACCAGCCAACGGCGTAGACGAAACCCGAGTACCCACAGTTTAACGTAAGCAGCAATGAAACAGTATTAACCTCTTCCCTAATCATCCCGTGTACATTCCGAAATATATATGGAGAGTAGAAAGTGGATCTTAACTTTCACTTCCTCTATTTTGTTCTTGGACGATGTTTGTGACAAAGGAAAAAAATTTCTGTTTTCTGGGTAGGTTGTTGTTTTAAATCCTCTCATAGTATTCATCATCATTCAACCATCAATTAAACCATCTCATTTTATCATTGCTAAAGAAAATGTTCTTTTTATTACACTCACGAGTATACTCAGCTTTGTTTTCTATCCTAGTTGCGCCTAAAGTATTTGTTATCTCATATAAACTTGTTAACTCATCTTCAACTGTTTTCTGTGACTTTCAAGGTCGCAGTGGGAGGGGGGGTGCTAGTGCCCATATTTAGCAATAGATAGGGTTCGTACCTTTATTGTCGTACACTATGATTGTATGAGATTTCCTGGGTTAGTAGATGTAGAACAGTTGAGGTAGCAAGTTCAGTTCACGGGGAAAGGCCAAGGAAAACATGGGAGGAAATGATAAAAATGGACTTGAGAGAAAGACAAATCAATAAAGACCTGGCCAGAGATAGGGTAGTTTGGACATCAATTTCTTAAAGCCGTCCAAGCATGCCAGCGTGTGACACGGACGTTAAACTGATGATGATGATGATGATGATGATGATGATGATGATGTCAGTTGGTCTTCGGTGTAGGACCATTCAATTATTTTCTTTCCATTCACCCCCCCCCTCCTCCTCCACAAATCATGTTAAATGATGATACGAATAATGATTACAATATCAATAATCATGAAGACTTGATAAGTCGTAATGAATATTCATCCTCAAAAGAAAGAAGAAAGCTCAGTTGGTCACTTAATTAAAAAAAAAAATGGTCACTTAATTAAAAAAAAAATGGTCACTTAATTCAAAAAAAAAATGGTCACTTAATTAAAAAAAAAAAATGGTCACTTAATTAAAAAAAAAATGGTCACTTAATTTTTTTTTAAAAATGGTCACTTAATTAAAAAAAAAAATGGTCACTTAATTAAAAAAAAATGGTCACTTAATTCAAAAAAAAAATGGTCACTTAATTGAAAAAAAAAATGGTCACTTAATTAAAAAAAAAAAAATGGTCACTTAATTAAAAAAAAACAGTCACTTAATTCAAAAAAAAAATAGTCACTTAATTCAAAAAAAAATAGTCACTTAATTCAAAAAAAAATAGTCACTTAATTCAAAAAAAAAAATGGTCACTTAATTAAAAAAAAATGGTCACTTAATTAAAAAAAAAATGGTCACTTAATTAAAAAAAAAATGGTCACTTAATTAAAAAAAATGGTCACATAATTAAAAAAAATATGGTCACTTAATTAAAAAAAATGGTCACTTAATTAAAAAAAATATGGTCACTAAATTTAAAAAAAAAGTATTTATGTAATGTTTTTGGTGCTTCTGTATTATGGCAACAAAATGGCGACAAACAAAATTCCCTTCCTTTTTTCTAGAGGAATGAATCGAAGGGGGAGATAATTCGAATTATTTGAAGTGTCTTAATGTTTTTTTAATTTTCCGAAAATGGGCGTCAATGCATTAAATCTTGAAGACATTTTTTATTGATGATAAACGGTATTAACCTACCTCCCACCGCAGGAAGATGTGGCACAAGGCCGGAAGGTGGAGATAGAAATGTCAGCCCATCAGACTTACTGAACTCTGGCCTTACAAAAAATGCATGAGCAGCTCCATTGTCATTTCGCCAGTATCGGCGACGCAGACAATTGGTGATAAATCTAGGGAGACGGTAAAACTTGGGAGGGTGCACATCTTAGGACTGATCAGAACAATACCTCAGCCTGACAGTGCAGGGCAGCTGGTGCTGGAGCAGTCCATCCTGTCACACTGATTGTCGAGCATGTATCCACGACTTGTATAAAGTGCCAAACAGAATTTTACAGAGTGAAGATAATTGATGGAACACCTGCTACTTTGTCGTTTTTTTTTTCTTAGGGGTTTAATTAAATGCATAGTGTTTTTGATGAAGATGAGGATATTTTACAGTATTTTTTAACTTTAGACGATGATTTAATCAAAGTTAATTTCCTGCTACTGATACGATGCAACCCAGTACAACCGGTCACATGCTCTTGGAAACAGGAACGAACATTGTCAAGTAGTAATAGCAAATATGCCACGAAAGGGAATCGCTCAGCATGGTAACCTTACACGCTGCGGCATAATCATCGATTGAGTTCATAAAATATATTGATTCGGATGTTATCCCCATTCTTTTCGGAAAGAAAGGTCTTCTTTTTTGTTCTTAAGCATTTAATTGAAATTGGCTGAATCTGTTTGTTAAAAAAACAGCTCAAGCACTTACTCAGCATCAGTTGCGTTCAACAAACGAATAGGTTTTTTGGAACCAAAATAAAATTGTCTGTTTCAACAATAAATGTTTTTCCTTAAAATGCATTGTTTGAAATCTTTTCATTCCATTGTTGCATTCTTTTCCCACTAAAAGGTTTTGATTTGAGTCTTCTCGCGATTTTATTTTTATTTCTTAATTGAATCAGTTTGTTAGAATTGGCTGGATATGTTTTTGTTGTCTTTTTTACAGAAATCAAACACTCACAGATTTCTTTCTGAAAATTTAATGGATGCATTTTTTTCATGAATTCCATGGAATAATCAAGAATTGGCAATTTGGAAGGAGAGAAAATTGACATTTATTATTTCAATGACAACAGGCAGAATTATTGCGAAAAAGGAATAAAACCTTCAAACCAAGGGGGAAAACAATTTGACGCAGTTTTATAACAGGATTTCCAATATCTGGAATTTATATGGTTTCGAAACAATATATCACAATATGCATATTATTTATTATAGACAATCAATTACACATTCTGACAAACTATACAAGTATGTGTTATCTAGTTTGTATATATATATATATATATATATATATATATAGAAAGAGTGGTCAATAAATTTGCAGGAAAATAATAAATCCCTCTACTAACATTAATTAGAACAAATACATTGAAGACATTGCCAAGGCTGCCGCAAAGAAGGTTGGCTCCCTCTACCGTGCTAGTAAACTCCTGACACCTGACAGTATCCTGTATCTCTACAAAGCCACCATCCGCCCATGCATAGAGTATTGTTGCCACATCTGGGCTGGTGCATCATCTACTAGTCTCTCCCTCCTTGAAAAGGTCCAAAAAAGAGTCGCAAACCTAATAGGTCCCTCACTGTCAACCAAGCTCCAGTCCCTGTCCCATCGCCGCAATGTAGCATCCTTGTGCTTGTCTTACAAATACTTCAATGGATTACGCTCCGATGAATTGGCTACTCAAGTGCCCCCTCGACGTAAATTCACTAGACCAACTCGACAATCAACTAAATCCCATCCATTCACTGTGGAGGTCCCCAGATGCCGGAGAGCTTTCTACTCAAATAGCTTCTTTCCATGTGCTGATGGCCTCTGGAACTCCCTCCCTGCCCCCTGTTTCCCCGACAGTACTGACATGCAGAAATTTAAAATTAATGTAAACGGACACCTTGCTGCTCAGATCCCAGTTTAGGTTGACCCCCCCCCCCAACCTTCTCTCCTTTTCTTTCTTCTCAGTAGCCCCTTACGTCTACAGTGGCGGCCTGCCTTGTTTGGGGTGAACTACGTTAATAAAAAAAAAAAAAAAGAATTGAATTGATTTGCGTGTTTAGAAAAAAAAAAGGTTATTTCGAAATTGAGCATGACAGACTGATGAACAAACGGACAGATATCTCGTATCGAGAACCATGGGTGAATAGTTATCGTCAAAATGAACTGGTTCCTACTTTTAAGTTTGAGTAAATGTTAACCTTATCTTTTACATTACTTGTAAAATCGAAATATTAACCTCGGAGTTGATCTAAATATTAATTGAAATTAAATTGAATAAGCATTTAAATAAACTCAATAGTTGTTATAACCTGTAAAACACTGACACTACCACATTAAGATCTAATTAATTAAAAAAACCTCCACTGAACTTTTTAAAAAATTAAAAGCATTTAGTTATAGTTTTATTCCATTTACTGCAGATATTAATATTTACTGCATTATAAGCATATAACAATATTACCATTCTGCACGTGTTTTAGAGATTTTAAACACCCACCATTTGATAAAGAGGTCTTCCTCGAAATATATTATGGAACACGGTCACACACATTACATCACAGTGTTGAAGTATTGCCTAATTAAGTAAGATTTGCTATAAAAAAAATTTTTTTTAAATATATGTAAAAAAATCACTTGTTTTTGTCTTACTTCTCAACGCCGACATATTTCCATTTCTTGCATTGTGATAGCCTTCTAATACTCCTTTATATACGTATTACACACAATGCTTCAAACAAACTACCTCTCTTTATTTTATTATAAATATTTATTATAGATGCGAAATTTAGGCTATTTTTTTGCATTAATAGTAAAATCAAATTAATTCACCTTTACACAACAGACGCATCATCTTTATTATATAACCCTCATGTATAAGCGATATTAGTCGCACGGTTAACTAATTTGTATATTGGTTTTGAAAAAGGACATTTTATTAATTAACTATTATTTTATAAGCAAGGGGTAAGGTAAAACAAAATACCTTTTAAAGCATGTTAAGATGCGATAATATTTTATTAAAAAAGAAAAAATCGAAACCGATTTTTTTTTATAAACTTTCATTTTTTAAAAATTTTTTAGTTTATATTACAGATATATTTCGCCGAGTAGAATCGGCTTCATCAGTGTAGTTTGTAGATCCAATGTTAATGGTCTGCTGGTCTCAGATGGTGTAACCGACCCAAGACGTGTTTTTTTTTTTTTTTTTCTACTTTCGGTACGAGATCACGCCAACACGTGGATATGTATATATATATATTAAAAGTTCATTAAAAAAGGTATGGACTTTTAATATATATACACATCCACGTGCTTAACATGCTTTAAAAGGTATTTTGTTTTACCTTACCCCTTGTTTTTAAAATTTATTTTGATGCTTTAAAAATAGGTATGAACTTTTAATATATACAGGGTGGGCCAAAATAAGGGTCCTATCTTTAAATTTGAATAACTTGAATTTGAATAACTTCCACAAAATAAAAGTTAAACTCACCAAACTTTATGTGTGTGTAGACTGACCCTTCCGAGATTTTTTGAAATAAACAAAACAAATTTTAGCCGAAAAACACTTCTTAAAACTTACAAAAACTAAAGTATTGTTTTTTACACTGTTTTGAGTTTTTTAAGCAAAAATAATGTTTTCTAAATGAGGGTACGTTCCTTAGGGCTAATACGGCTCATGCTTGCTTCGGAAGGGGTCCTTTACTTATTCTAAAAAAAAAAAATAAATAAATAAATAAATAAAAAAGTTATGAATTTTTAAAAACAATTATTGAATTAAAACCAATAACAAATAATAGTTATATTGGTTTTAATTCAATAATTGTTTTTATTTTAATATAACAAATAGTTATGTTTCACAATATTGTTTTATCCTCTGGACAACAATTTAGCATTTGTGTTCAAATGTTCCTTTCTTTTCGACTTGATTTTAAACAGGTTGCGATCTATTTCTAAATTGCAAGTGAAACATAAAATTGATTTTTTTCTGTTTTTTGTTTTCTTTTTTGTTTTACGGTCACATTTAAAAGATAAATTTGTATCGAAAATGTTAATTTTTATCTATCTATCTTTATCTATAAATGAGAAAGATTTTCTTTCGTGTTTACAACAAAGTTATGAATGAAATGTTTATTATTTTAAATCAATGTTTCAAGTACTTAAAGTCGTGAAAATTGCGAGCGGCCCGACAAAGCCAGCTAGTATATAATATATAAGCATTAAAAATTTTATTAAAAATTATTTATTTTCCTCGCTGATATAATACTTCTCTGCAATTTCCTTCACGCTAATGAAAATGAATAATATGAAAAATCATGTTAGGATCGAGGGTCGTGTTCCCCCGATTATAAACGTGTTCAGTAAATCAAGCAATTGTTGCATGCAAAGACAGAGTAATAATTAATAAACAAAAATGAAGTAGTTCAAATAACGTTTATTGAACGTGTGTGTACGTGGAATGATGAAGTGTGTGATGTATGCATGTGTATCGATGGAAAAACAGTTCTTGAAAAGGTATAAGAAGAAATGAATCCGGCGTAGGAAAAGTCTTTGAAAGCCGTACACAAAGAAAATGAGTTGAGAACTCTTACCGTTGTTTGACCACGTGTGTTGGTAGTTGTTATGCCGATGCCATTTGAAGAGAAAAGCGTGAGACGAAGCGCTAGTGTATTAGCGTCGTTCTGTCGACCAGAGAAGAGTGAAACGGAACGCTAGTGTCAGCGTCTGTCTGCCGAGGCTGGTCGGTGAAGGAGAGAGAGAATTTCCGTTTGCAACGGTTTTTATAGTCAGAAGGGCAGATAACTCTGGTGTCGCTTTACAGTGCCACCTGTCGGTGAAAAAGCGACACCTACCGGCAAACCGGTGTAGTTATGTTTTGAAAGGAGGAAGTAACTGCTACAATCATAATTACCACACTTTGACCAAAATCTAAAAACAATAGAATTACCTCCCTTACCAAGACTCAAATGAAGACGCCATTACTTGCTATAATGACGAATGTAAGCACAATTGATAGAACAGTTTCTCTGCATTTCTGGACTCTATAATATAAGAGATATATATTTCCATGCTCTAAGAAAATATTTGTCATTTGATAATACTGATGTTTGTTTCAGTAATGTTTTTCGGTCACTATTATTTGCCCTTAATACTGAAGGACTTTTTTCTCAGATTTTTCTTTGAGGAAAGGTGTTGTTATTATTTTTTATATAACTGAAAATAAAGACAACTAGAAAAGGCTGTAAGCATGGATGTATACTGACTCTTTATTTATTAAAAAATATTATTTATTTATTAAATTTTATTTTGCTATATCATAAAATATTGAGCTTTGAATGGTTTTTGCAAGTTGATGATCAATTAACTCCAAACAGGTTTTAAATAATATATATATATATATATATATATATATATATATATATAAATTCTTTGTAGAATGGTAGGAAAAATCCCAGCAGAGTGCTCGATTAATTAAGAATCAAAGTTAAAAATTAAAAATTAAGAGCATAATATTTATTTATTCTGGTACAGAAAATATATATATATATATATATATATATATATATATATATATAATTTTTAAGCCAAATTCGATGCCAAATAAATAAGATATTTCGGTCAAGACAGACCTTTTTCAATGAAAATCAGACATTGTTATTTTTTTCTCATTGTCGATCCACTACGGCCAATCACTCCTGTTGTTTATGGAGACTGATGAATGTCAAGATTCAAGTAGATAGGCAACGCATGTAAAAAAAACAAAATGGGGCATCGAATTTGGCTTTTAAATAAATATATTTTTCACATTACGATGTCTTCTGAAGTAGAACTTGGATTTACTACTTGCACGACTACAATGTCTGATTTTCATTCGAAAGAGGTCTGTCTTATTGTATATAAAAAAAAATAAGTCTTTTAAAAAATTTCATTATTCACTTTATTATGAACTTGGATTTACTATATATATATATATATATATATATATATACATATATAATAAAGTAACACAGAATCATATATTCACCGGTGTGATAATTTATTTCGACCCTTCGGCCTTTTCAAGCATCCAAACGAGGCGATTGCATGTTTAAAAATCATTTTCATACATGTAATCACCTCGTTTGGATGCTTGAAAAGGCCGTAAGATCGTAATAAATGATTGCACCGGTGATTATGTGATTCCGTGTTGCTTTATTTTATCTTATTTTTGCTCTGTTTATTACATTGAGCTCTCATACTCGGATTTCCTTCTGCAATTTATTTTACTCTAACACACACACATTATATATATATATATATATATATATATATTTAATATCATAAGAAGCCCCTGTAAGTAAATTTTTATAGAATTATCACAATACAGTTTGCAAATAGAAGTTAAAATTGATTTAATTTTAAACGTTTTGTCATGTTTTAGCTTAGTTTTAGTTTTTTTTTAATCACTCTGTTCCCTTATCAAATATTTAAAACAACGCGCATTGTATTTGAAATGGGGTAAGCTTTTTTCTTTCCTCCTGGATAGAATTGAATTGGAAGCTTTCTTATTTTTGTTCTACTAAAAATTATATATTTCTTCATTTGTTTTTTAAATATTGCTTCAAACATTATATTTCTGTACCCTTAAATTAATACCCTTTTCTTGTTTGAATGGAAAAAAACTTGAAAATTTAAATTTCAAAATGTAAACATGACTATATATGTTAACTATACGCCCCTCCCCCCTATCCGCGATTAATTACTGCTCGGAGGGCGAGTACGTTTTGCTATGTATATATATATATATATATATATATATACTACACTGAAGATTGTGTTAGCATGAAGCATCGATGTCTGTAGGTAATAAATAATTAATATTTATTTATAAATATTATTATAAGCCCCCTTTACTAAAGGCCGGGCACTCTGAGTGAGTTTAATAACAAGCAGTACTAATAGCTTCTTGCGAGATCCAACACAGTTTGTTGTTGTTGATCACTTTCGCTGCTCGTTGTAAAATACCCGCCGACTCCGTATTTACAAAGTTAAATTCCTCCTTAATTATTAGCTAATTTGCTCCTGACTACGAATCCTACGAATCAGTGGCGATTTGTGATCGGAGTTCGAGCCCGCCGACAGTCGGAAATTAACTTCCTGCACTGAAGATGTCTGTAGGTAATAAATAATTAATATTTATTTTTATATATATATATATATATATATATATATATATATATTGCTCTCATCAGTGCAGGAAATAAACAATTTATATATATATATATATATATATATATATTGCTCTCATCAGTGCAGGAAAGTAACAATTTATATATATATATATATATATATAATAAAAATGGTCGCTCAGACATCAATTCCGAAACGCATCAAGACAGTAGACTGTTGTACACATGAAGTGCTCAAGGTCCTTTTAGATAAAACTACA
>OY744518.1:9906007-10158507 GCA_963556195.1 Sepiola atlantica | reverse complement strand
CTTAAATTTAAAATAGCATTTTCGGTTGTCTGTCACGCTTAATTTTAAAATAGCATTTTCGGTTGTCTGTCACGCTTAATTTTAAAATAGCATTTTCGGTTGCCTGTCACGCTTAATTTTAAAATAACATTTTCGGTTGTCTAACAAGCTCAATTTTAAAATAGCATTATCGGTTGTCTGTCACGCTTAATTTTAAAATAGCAATTTCTGTTGTCTGTCACGCTTAATTTTAAAATAGCATTTTCGGTTGTCTAACAAGCTCAATTTTAAAATAGCATTTTCGGTTGTCTGTCACACTTTATTTCAAAATAGCATTTTCAGTTGCCTGTCACGCTTAATTTTAAAATACCATTTTCGGTTGTCTGTCACGCTTAATTTTAAAATAGCATTTTCGGTTGTCTAACAAGCTCAATTTTAAAATAGCATTTTCGGTTGTCTGTCACACTTTATTTCAAAATAGCATTTTCGGTTGCCTGTCACGCTTAATTTTAAAATAGCATTTTCGGTTGTATATCACGCTTAATTTTAAAATAGCATTTCGGTTGTCTGTCACGCTTCGAACATAGACTGACCGATTGACCGGCAACTAATCACGCTAAAGTTTGCAATTGCATTTTCTTTGTTTGTCATGCTTAACTTTAAAAGAGTATTTTCATGTGCAGATTGAATGGACGCATCTTAAGAATAGATTGAATGGACGCATCTTAAGAATAGATTGAATGGACGCATCTTAAGAATATTTGTTTCTTGTTTATCTGTTAATTTTATTTATGTATTCAACGAAAAATTGGACTAAATAATAAAAATCACTTGTCCAAATCAAATTATTGATCCTCTTACCTTTTATTGTAATGTAATCAACGGTGAAACATGTGAAAAATTGGGTGGAAAATAATACCAATATTTAAAAAGTGGGAAAAAATTTCGAGTTTCAAGATTAATTTGTTTTTATTTGCACATTATTTTTTTTTTTCATTTTTATTTTGCTTGAGAAAACTTCTAAACCTCAAAATTGAAAAGACTAATTTGAGCTGTTGAAAGGTATGAAGTTATTGAATTGGTCGCCGCCGCGGGGTACAATAAGAGCAGACACGGTTTTCGGTGAGTTGTCGCTTTGCTGTCAACTCAATAACGAATAACATTTGAATGACACTTCATGAAATGGTCAATAAACAAATGAAAATTAAGGGGGGGGGGGGAGGGTTAAAACACAAAAAATAATTTTAATTATTAAATTGGCAAATTGGAATAAAAGTTTTAAAATGTATCTTTCGAATTGTATGCCAATCATAAATTTTAATATTGATAATCCTTTCTTTGAAGGGCCCATCTCCTCTCTCTCTCTCTCCACACACACACACACACAATCTTACGGCCATTCACACATTTGTTGGCTTTGCCTTATTCGTATGGAGAAAATGTTTGATATAGCATTCATGAATATAAACCCAATAAGTGTAGGTATGATCAGTAGAAACTGAAAATTAACAGAAATATGATTCTTGATTATATATATATATATATATATATATATATATATATATATATATATATATATATATTACTATTTCATGTACCCACATAAAATTTTCTGGTGATACCAGATCAGGCTGCCCTGTGGCTCCCTGAGACGAAATTCACCTACATTGACGTTTTTTTTTTTTTTTTTTTTTTTTTTGTAAAACTTAATTATGTTCTACAAAACCAAAAACAAAAACAACAGCCCCTCTCCCTTTCTCCCTCCCCTTTTTTATTTTATTTTTAGAACTTGAAGCATAAAAACTTTTACTATAATGACCAGATTCGGCATTAAATAACCCAAAAAGGGTTGATATGCCGTAAAACAAAACTACCAAACCAAAAACGATGATTAAACATTTGAAGATATAAAGAACTTGAAACATAAAAACTTTTACTATAATGACCAGATTCGGCATTAAATAACCCAAAAAGGGTTGATATGCCGTAAAACAAAACTACCAAACCATAAAATTTTATAAGGAGATATGATTTTTTATGTATCAATTTTCAGTATTTACTTCAACAGTGATCGATACGCTAGGTAGTAAGCTATATATATATATATATATATATATATATATATATATATATATATATATATATATATATTAGTAGAGAATGGTAGTTTGCTTAAAGCATTGCTGGGTATAGTAGTAATATGTTTTTAAAAGGCTGTGGGCAAAGCAAATTCCGGGTAAGATGCAAGTAGTAAGGAACAAAAACAATAAATCGAATACGAAATGTGACTTACTATTTATTTTTCCTAAAATCTTACATAATAGCAAGAGTGTTGTTAGCTGTTTGTGTGATGTTCGGGTGATTAAAAAATCATTATTTAATATTTCGGGAAAACAAACTCCTCTTCCTCCTCGTCGTCGTCGGTGGTATTCCCTGGAGTCTGAGTGACAACAAGTCTGCCCAGATTTCTAGTATTCTCCACCTCTTTTCAATGACTTGACTTGACTTGACTTGACTTGGTCCCTTAACCCCCTCCTGGGTCGTAGGGGCGCTGCACCAATGAACTCCACACCAGCTGTCTCCACTTCTGACGGTCATAGGCAATGGACTGGGTTGTAGCGAAGTTGTAGCCCGTCCACTCTTTGATGTTGTCCGTCCATCTTTTGTGTTGTCTACCTCTCCTTCTCTTGCCTTGAACTGCTCCCTGCAGGATGGTTTTGGAGAGACCACTGCCCCTTGTCACGTGACCATACCATCTAAGCTTTCTTTTTCTTACAGTTGTCAGTAAATCTTCGTAGTTGTTCAGATTTGCGTTTCAATAGCCACCGCAAATAACCTTGCGCTATCGCAACAGCCGTTTACCATTGATTTCTCGCTGGTAAGGACGATTGGTCTTCTCTGTGATTTGGGTGGCAATAAGCCTCCCCAAGGTGCCAGCATTCGCCGCACTCTTCCAGTGGGGGTCTGGTTTGTGCTGTCCCTCCTCGGTCTTCTCACCCTCCTTGACCCTATGCTAATATTTTGTGTGGTGTCAGCCTAGGCTAGCACCATTTTTAATTTTTTTTTTGGGGGGGGGGGGAGGAAGCGGGTTAAGAAAAGCGGGGAGGAGAGCGGGGGGGAGCTTATTATTATTATTATTATTATTTGTAGTCACTCGGAGTTCTCACACATATCCTCATCAGTGACTGCTCACCGACAATAACCAGTGGTATTTCCTGGAGTCTGAGTGACAACAAGCCTCCCCAGTTTTCCAGTATTCTTCATCTCTTTTCGATAACCACCGCAAATAACAATGCGCTATCGCAACGGCCTCTTACCATTGATTTCTCGCTGATAAGGACCATTGGTCTGCTCTGGGATTTGGGTGGTAATAAGCCTCCCCAAGGTCCCAGCATTCTCCGCACTCTTCCAGTGGAGGTCTGGTTTGTGCTGTTTCTTCCTCAGTCTTCTCATCCTCCTCGATCCTCTACAAATATCATTATTATTATTATTATTCCCTAATATTGAATTTTGGGGTTTCATTATATATTTTCTCATTATTTTTTCCTTTTATTATTATTATTATTATTATTATTGTCATGATTATTAGTAGAAATATTATAGATTTATGTGCATGTGTTTTTCTTTTCACCTGTAATGATTTGATATATATATATATATATATATATATATATATATATATATATATATATATATATTCAAATAAGAAAAAAAAATTATGTTTTTGCTTGACTTCTATTTCTGATCTTTTGTAAAAGGCACTGAAGAAGAGACATATTGGAATTAAAAGGTAAAAAATTAAAATTCCTAATCGTCTTAGAAACGATTGTACGCCAAATCATTGAGCTTGAATTCTTGGAACTGAAATAAATAATGTTTTAAATTTATTTGTCTCAACTTATACACACTTTCTCTCTCTCTCTCTCTAGTAATTGTATTGTTGTTGTTTCCTAGATATTAATCCAATGAAACTCCAGTGTTTATAAAACAGTGCTCAATAACAGGTAGAGTACTATTATAGTATAAATTCCTTTATTTATACAAACATTATTGGCTACATATGTGCATACATGTTTCAGCTGCGATCTTTTTCGAAATCCAGTTTCTACGGGCCATTTTTCATTTTGTAAGATGGCCCGTAGAAGCTGGATTCCGAAAAAGATTGCAGCTGAAACATGTATGCACATATGTAGCTAATAATGTTTGTATAAATAAAGGAATTTATACTATATATATATATATATATATGATGATTATTATGGAAATAATAATCCAACATGATTAAAAATGAAAAATGGAAAATCAAAAGATGTTTATATATTCATCAACGTTTCGTCTTTATTTCTAGACTTCCTCAAGATGACTGATTTAAAGAAAAAGATAGAAATCAATATTTGAAAATACGTGGTGCGTCTATGACGTGAAAAGAATGTTTTACATCACATTCCCAACAAACGCAACACATATTTTAAATTCTAACGTCGATGATTCATTCGATAAAAAGAGCAAAAACATTCTTTTCACGCCATAGACGCACCATATATTTTGAATTCTATCATCTATGTTTTGTTCGAGAAAAGGACGCACCACGTATATATACAAATATTGACTTCCAATGTTTTCCTCAAATCAGTCATCTTGAGAAAGTCTTAAAATAAAAACGAAACGTTGATGAATTTATTAAACAATTTCCATTTTCCATATATACTCCGAGCAAGGTCGTCGAGTCCTCTAGTTTGTCGTAATCTTTACGCTGTAATGGGCATAAATATATCTTAAATTTTCCGTACCACGTGGTAATTTGAAATGGCCGTTAGGGTAGGGTGAAAGCGTGCAGATCCAAAGGTGGATCTGTGAACCAGGTTCGCGCCACATGACCGTCTGAAATTATCACTTCCCTACACTGAAGAGAGCATAAGCTCGAAACGACGTCGTCTGTAGGTAAATATAATTTAATATTTGTTCATAAATATTAATATATATATATATATATATGTACATATATATATATATATATATATATATTTGAAAATTTGAGAAACCAGTCAACTGGTTTCTCAAATTTTTTATATATCTCTTAGCGACGCTTTCAATGCTGTAGTTACACTCATATTATTCTAACCCATGCTTGTCAACGCATCAACTGCTTGCACCGGACATATATTAAAAAACCCACTCCAATAACATCGGAGACAATCGTCAATCTTCGGCGTTGCCGTAGACTTTTATCATGAAGAAAAAAAAGAAAAAAATATATATATACTGTCTGCCATGATTATGGTTTGTTAAACCGAAAATTCGGATTTATAAAATATATTTTTAAAAAATGATTAATAAATTTCATTTATTGATTAAATTCACGCGTCTGTTCACTGGTTTCTCAAATTTTCAAATATATCTCTTAACGACGCTTTCAATGGTGTAGTGACACTCATATCATATATATATATATATATATATATATAATGAAATAATAAAATAAGGTGCGAATCAAATTTTATTATAATTCAAAATTCAGGCAAAGTGTCTCAACGTCCTTAACTCATGAGTTTTCAAAGATAATTCTTCTCCTCAGAGGACCATTACCGCAGTGACATCACTGCAGGTGATAAAATTACACTTTGAAAATATATAAAAATATATACAAAAATATGTAAAAGTACATAACACATCAAATATATCAAGCCAATTGGCTTGATATATTTGATGTGTTATGTACTTTTACGTATTTTTGTATATATTTTCAAAGTGTAATTTTATCACCTGCAGTAACGTCACTGCGGTAATGGTCCTCTGAGGAGAAGAATTATCTTTGAAAACTCATAGGTTAAAGACGTTGAGATACTTTGCCTGAATTTTGAATTCTAATAAAATTTGATTTGCACCTTATTTTATTATTTCATTTCATATTATGCTATTAATGCTCTATCCAGTATATTGAGTTTCAGTCTTTATCCAAATGTTTGAGACATTTTCGTCAGCATTTCGCATTAAACAGAATTGATGACTATATCTGGAGAAAGAACAAGCAGGAATTTTTCCTAATTCCAAGATTTGCAGATGGACGAAACCCAGGTACCCCCAGTGGACACAGTAATGTATTTAAATAAAATAATTTATAATAGCTCCTGTATGAACTACAATCGACCACTGTGATGTTTTTTCTACTAACTCGTGATACATGCTATATATATATATATATATATATATATATATATATATATATATATATATATATATATATATATATATATATATATATTATATGGATTATATTATTTATATAGATTTAACAAAAAAGTATGTTTTTAGGTTGATATATTTGATGTTATGTATTTTTATGTATTTGTGTATATATTTTTATATATTTTCAAAGCTTAATTTTATTACCTGTAGTAGTATAACTGCGGTAATGGTCCTCTGAAGAGAAGAATTATCTTTGAAAACTCATGAGCAAAGGACTTTAAGATACTTTGCTTGAACTTTGAATTCTAATAAAATTTGATTGACACCTTATTTTATTACTTCATTTCATATTACAATATATATATATATATATATATATATATATATATATGGTACTACTCCAGGGTTTGCGCCTAATTTCCGTGACTGCTCGGCCGCATCGATCCGGCAGCTCGCGGAAGCATCTGAGACCTGCCGAGTCGAAAACGAGGCTGTATAAACAAAACCGCAAAATGCGTGAAAAAAAAATGGAAGGTTGGCAGACGACAATATAAGACGATGACTACGGAAAGAAAGAAATGCATATATTTTTATAAAAATGAAAGAAATGAAGAAACCCATAGCTGAAATAAATAAACTTTTTTTTTCTTTTTTTTTTAACCATTTTTTTTTTTTTACTTTCATTTTCAATTAGGCAAGTCTTGTGTGGTCGGAGACAGTACGCCGCATTCCTTTCGTAGATTCTTTCCTGTCGCCATATCCTGGGACCACAGGTAGATCATCTTCAGTATGGTCGCTATCTCCAGATTTTACCACGAAAAAAATGTCCCCGATCGCAAAGACACCCCAAGCCCTGCATTCCTGGGTGGGGCATCTCCATGCATATTTGTCAGATATTGTTTGTCTTGCCGTCAACCGGCAAAGTCGTGTGCATCGCCTACACCGCATTCTGGTGGGCAGTAGAGATTTCTGATAGCAGAAATTCATAACCTGCTCCGGAGATTCTAGTCTCTGACACAATTGCTGAAAATTCATTTTTTGAGTTTGGTTTAGCGTCTCCTTTCAATTTTTATCGGCTGCTTGCTATAAACTGCCTTGCAGCATCCTGATTGGTCAGTTTTTTTTTCCCAGTTTTGTTTACAGCCTCGTTTTCGACTCGGACGCTTCCGCGAGCTGCCCGATTGCTGCGCCGAGCAGTCACGAAAATTAGGCGCAAACCCTGGAGTAGTACCATATATATATATAATATATATATATATATATATATATTACAGACGATGAGAAAAGCATCGGTACCGTCGGTTTCAAATCCAAATAAAGAGGACCTATAGTTTATCTCATATACCAGACCCTTTTTCAACTTCTGCTTATGTCTGATATAAACAGAAGCTGACGAAAGTCCGGCATAGGAGATCAACTATAGGTCCCCTTCGTTTGGATTTGAAACCGACGGTACCGATGCTGTTATAATTTTTTTCTGTAATACATATATAAATAAACGTTACGCTCTTATTTTTTTATTTTTTATAATAATCGAGCACTCTGCCAAAGTTGAGTTCTGTCAGACTGTCTTGATGTTTATGCTCGCCGCTTTCAGCATAAATATAACTTAATTTCTCTGTATCATGTGACAACCTCCATGGCCAAGGGGATTGGGCGAACGCTTACAGATTCAAGATGTCTCTGTGAACCGGGTTTGCACTCTGTGACCGTCTGAGATTGTCATTCCTTACACTGCTGAGAGCTGAAAGCTCGAAACGACGTTGTATGTAGGTAAAATATTATAAAAATATAATTTAATATTATAAGAGGCTCCTTTAAGTAAATTAAAGTCAAGCACTGGTGGAGAGATTAAAAAATAGACATTCACCTAAGCTTCAGTGCGATACTCCGACTCTGTTGTTGAGTTCTATCAGACTATCTTGATGTTTATGCTCGCCGCTTTCAGTGTAAATATAACTTCTTTTTTTATGGAAGTCGCTCCAGACAAGGCATAAAGCCACTTGATGTTAAGAGCTAAAAAAAAAAAAATATTACTTCAAGGTCAAAAACTAACCAACGATAAGTGCTAGATGGATAGATTCTGACCCAGAAAACAGCAATTCTTCCCCCTTTGTCAGAAACATCGCTCATTGAATATGAGGACTAAATGACAAAATAAGGGAAGCGAGAGTTACGAGGCTGCTGAAAGTAAACCTAAAGTCCACTTTCTACTCTCTTTAATTTCTCTGTATCATGTGACAACCTCCCATGGCCAAGGGGATTGGGTGAACGCTTACAGATTCAAGGTGTCTCTGTGAACCGGGTTTGCGCTCCGTGACTGTCAACTTATACTTAAGTATAATCATCAATAGAGACACTATTAAGCTGGTTATGTGTACCCTAAACCGTCATGACACCTCAAACGCTTTAAAGAACCACGATCAAAGTAACAAAACCAGTAGATAAAAATATGTTTTTATATCTACATTCTGATATTTATTTTTATATCTACATTCTGATATTTTTTTTTATATCTACATTCTGATATTTATTTTCATATCTACATTCTGATATTTATTTTTATATCTACATTCTGATATTTATTTTTATATCTACATTCTGATATTTATTTTTATATCTACTTTCTGATATTTATTTTTATATCTACTTTCTGATATTTATTTTTATATCTACATTCTGATATTTATTTTTATATCTACATTCTGATTTTTATTTTTACATCTACATTTTGATATTTATTTTTATATCTACATTCTGATATTTATTTTTATATCTACATTTTAATATTTATTTTTATATCTACATTCTGATATTTATTTTTACATCTACATTCTGATATTTATTTTTACATCTACATTCTGATATTTATTTTTACATCTACATTCTAATATATATTTTTATATCTACATTCTGATATTTATTTTTATATCTACATTCTGATATTTATTTTTATATCTACATTCTGATATTTATTTTTATATCTACATTCTGATATTTATTTTTATATCTACTTTCTGATATTTATTTTTATATCTACATTCTGATATTTATTTTTATATCTACATTCTGATATTTATTTTTATATCTACATTCTGATATTTATTTTTATATCTACATTCTGATATTTATTTTTATATCTACATTCTGATATTTATTTTTATATCTACATTCTGATATTTATTTTTATATCTACATTCTGATATTTATTTTTATATCTACATTCTGATATTTATTTTTATATCTACATTCTAATATTTATTTTTATATCTACATTCTGATATTTATTTTTATATCTACATTCTGATATTTGTGTTTAAAATTTTATTAAGTTATGGAAAGTAATTATTGTGATTTTTTTCTCTTAAGCAAATCCAATAAACCTCTGAAGATTTTTTTTTGCTGGCTGCTACTGCTTTTCTAGTTTTCTATTTCTGATGATGTTTGATTGCTGTTTCACACATCTCATGTGGATATGTATATCTTCTTATGTATTGTTGCATACCTCTCCACTTAGGGGAAGCTCAACGCCTTACAGTGCACAATCAATTTAATATACGGGTTCATAGTGTACCTTTTTATTCAGCGTGCCTCGCGTAATCTTGCTGCGTCGTCTGTTCTCCTCCCAATGACTGAGGACACCTGAAAATTAACTGTTTCACAACCACGAAAAAATGAAGAATCGTCGATCTGAAGAAAGAACCTTTATTGGCGGCATTGATGGCTGACAGTCCTCACAAAAGAATGAATGCAAATAAATTCAAATTATGTACGATTGCAAATCCGCTTTCAACAAAGAAATGTGTTGAGTCGACACTTATTTGAAAGCATCTTCTTTAAAAAGTAAAAACGAAACCAAATTTCAGATTCGATTGTCTTGACTTTTTGTTAAAATTGATTGTAAAAAAATTGTGTTTTATCAATCATTTCGTATTGCTCTTTGAAAAGAACAAAAGATTCTTTTTATTTAATTTTTCTTCTACACTATGAGACACAAATAAAATCCGAAAACGTTAAAAAATAATATTCTTGAAATAAATCAATTCACAATAAAATATATCATTATTAGACGCTTCCGGTGTCGAACATTGTTTCTTTGATTTACGAGATAAATCATTCAGATGTTTGACAACACGATTCAATATTAATGATTCTGTTTCAATTGATAAACCCGTTTTATTTTCTCAAGATGAATTAGTGGGCAATAATAAATCTTATCGCGAAATTTCTGACATGATTTGTAAAAATAGATTCTCATGTGACGAGAAAAACGAATATAAGTAAATGTTTATAAATACATCTGTGACCTCTCTCCTCTGTAATTGAAGTTTATCTAACAGTAAACCCCAAAATGTAAAATCCATTATGTTGAGATCTGGAATTTTTAGGGCTACTCGTTTGGTTCAATGAAGCCAGGCAACAGTTCCCTTGAATAAATGAGCTTTTGCTCCATCTTGTTGTTGCATACCTCCCCACTTAGGGGAGGCTTAATGCCTTACAGTTCACAATCAATTTAATATACGGGTTCATAACGTACCTTTTTATTGCGTGCCTCATGTAATCCTGCCGTGTCGTCTGTTCTCCTCTCAATCACTGAGGACACTTGTAATTAATTGTTTCACAACCACAAAAAACTGAAGAATTCATCGATCTGAAGAAAGAACCTTTATTGGCGGCATTGGTGAGCCTTTTTTCCTGCCAGCAGCGGGGGGGGGGGTAGGGGCATTCCGTCGGTTTTCCTATCGTCAATGTCCAGACATGCTCGCACGTCATCGCCTAACAAAATCTTCCACGCGACTGGCCTTCTTTCCTTCTCTCCCCCCCCCCCCAGTTGACGTCACATTCGTTCTCAGTACACCCAGGGTCGAGATGACATTTGAAAGCACTTGCTGACCCAATGACCTCTGTATGTGTCGACATCGACTCGTTAATTAAAATCACGAGATGAATACTAGCAAACGTACCCACTTACTATGTAACAGTATAAAATGATGTCAGTTTTTCCACTGTACCTTTGACTTTATTAGCTTTGTAAATACAAGCTACATACTTATAACTGTTTCAGTAAATATTGGTCTGTGTTTTTTAAATTTCATTTCCAATCGATTTTATCGAATTTCATATTTTATATTTAATCCGATCAACAGTATTTGTTTTGATTACTATTATCATAAAACAAGTTGGTAGAGCTAACCCTCCCACTGCGCCATGTCCTCTTCTTATTGAATACTAATTTAATAACATACTATTTTTCGAGATTTACGATTAGTAAATCATATTTTCAGTGTTTTCATTTGCTAATTTACGTGGATTTCTTAAAGAAACATTTTTCAATAATAACTTATTTACGGAATGTGCTCTGACTTATTATTTCGTAACTAATGTATTGTTTGTTTTTATTTACTTTTAGTAAATACAATATAATAATTTTTTCCATAAACCATAAATAAAGTAAAAATAATACAAATATAATAAAGTACAAACAGAAAATAAAAATGTCCCAGAGAAGCAAAAAACTATCAAAACACATACACCCCCACACACACACACATAAGCGCGTGCACATGCGCAGAAACATCAAACTGTAAAAAATAAAAACATTTTTTCAAATGGTAAATATATCTGAAGAGAGCCACACAAGGCTTGAAACGCCTTATAAAATCACAACATTATAAAATGATAAAATAATAAAATAACAAACAAATGTTGAAAAAAGTTGTTTTACAAATGTTGGTAGCCTCACTTTATATATATATATATATATATATATATATATATATATATATATATATATATATATATATTTTAAAGGGGGAAAAACTACACACACATTCGGGTTGTACACATTATAACTTATTTCGACCTAGATCGGTCTCATCAGATGTATAACCAACCGCATTTAAAACATGAACATTCATGTGTGTCTAGTTTTTTCCCCCCTTTAAAATTTATTCATGCTCTGTTATATATATATATATATATATATATATATATATAACGAAAAATACGTCCTATAAAGTTAAGAGCAACTAATAATGCAATTTTCTGCATCTTAATCACTTGGGAAGTGAGACGATCGAAGTAGTAGTGAGCAAAAAAGCAACGAACGCTGCAATCACCAATAAAAATAATTACATAAAAATACATTAAATATTTAGATGATAAAAATCGTACATATTTCTAGACAGAGTATGATGGTAAAAACACTGGACTATCGACATCAATATCGAAGGTTCGATCCTTCTCTAAGTTAGCCATGCTGATGATGGCTGTGAGCCAGAAACACGTGTCCATGGATTACTTTTATGTACATATAGCAGGATCCGTGCCCCGGCGTTGCCCAGGATAGATATAAATTACATTAAGAAAATATAAGTATTAGAGTATTAATTTGTCAAAAAGCAGTTGAAAACAACGCTGTAATTTAGGTGATTAAAGTAGGATTTATCGATGTTCTGGTGGACTACAAGTAGTGTTTATTGTTAGATGGAGAAAATAATCATAATTCTTTCAAACACACTCGAGTGAATAAGCTGAATAGAGTGGTGAGTTTAATAGCCTATGATGTGTGTGGATTTTTTTTTTACTCTCGCCAAAATTACAGGGAAAAAACGTCTTCACTTATATATATATATATACAGGGTGGTGCAAAAGTCGCGCATTGGTTTGTTTAGGTGATAGAAACTACAACATTTCAAGTAATTTACTAGGCTTTTCTGATAAATAATACATTTACTTGGTAATTTTGTTGCAGTAGGTTTTAAAAATAATATCTTTTAAATGGGCACCATTTTCGGCCTCACAAAGACGGGCTCTAGTTAGGGCATTTTCCATTACAGTCCTTAGAATAACTGGCTCTAGTTCTTGGATTTCATGTCTGATATTGTTTTTAAGCTCTTGAATCGTTGTAGACTTGTTCACATATACCCTTTCCTTAAGATAACCACAAAGGAAAAGGTCAGGGGCTGTTAAATCCGGTGAACGTGAAGGCCAGTTAAAATCAGAAAATCTGCTAATTAAGCGCTCGCCAAACAATCTCCTTAAGAGCGCCATACTTTGTCGAGCAGTGTGGGCAGTAGCTCCATCTTGTTGGAACCACATTTCTGGCTTGTCCTGAACAGCTGACCTTAAAAAATGTTGAATCGTTTGTTGATATCGCTGTGCAGTTATCGTCACCGCAACACCTTCTTCGTCTTCAAAGAAATATGGACCGATCACTCTTTCCGAGGTAACACCATACCATACGGTACATTTTAGTGGATGTAATTCATGCTGATGAACGGTTCTTGGATTTTCAATGGCTCATATTCTGCAGTTTTGCTTATTTACGAACCTGTTCAGATGAAAATGGACTTCGTCGCTCATCATCAGCTTAGGGATGAACTCATTTTGTTCTCTGGCTAATTGCGGAATTTGAACAGCATAAGCTACGCGTGATTGCAAATCTGTGGGTTGTAATGCCTGTACCAATTGAATTTTGTATGGAAACAGATGCAATTCACGCAAAATTCTTTGAAGTGACCTTCTGGACATCCCAATCTGAGTGGCTCGTCTTCGAGTTAAGGTGTCTGGATTTTCAGCAATGCTATCCTCAACGAGTGCTACATTTTCCGCTGTCCGTACTGAACGTGGTCTGCCAGATCGTGGAAGATCACTGACTGAACCCTGCTGCCGAAATCGGGCCACAAGACGATCAATTGTGGTCTGACTGAGAGATTGTCTGACATTATAATGCCGACGATAGGCTCTTTGGGTTAAGGTTATTGAACGATAGTTTCCGAAGTAAAGTTCAATAATTTTGGTTCGTTGTTCAGTGCTATATTTTTCCATGGTAAATTATCAATGTTTATATCTGTGATATTCTGAAAAATAAGGAGAAAATTTGATTAAATGTAAAAGTTGTTACAGATTAAAACTAATGCGTGACTTTTGTGCCACCCTGTATATATATATATATGTGTGTGTGTGTGTGTGCGTGTGCATTTATTTCCCTTGTCAAATGACTTGCTCAGTCAATTACGAATAAGTTGGAAGGAAACACCAAATTTTGCATATAGGTGGTCGTATGCGACGAATTCCCCATGGACACCTATATGATAAAATTATAAATAAGTGTCCAAGAAAAGTATGACGTAATCAATTGTTCAGGGATTGTTTGTTTAATTTACAAATTCTTTCAATATTCTACCTTGTTCATAGTAATCAATTAATCCCCATTCAGATACCAGCTATAGAGAAGACACCAATATGGCCACACGCAAGAAAATTAAAACTACTTGGCGTAATGCGGAAAAAATTATTTTATATATATATATATATATATATATATATATATATATATATATATATATATATATATGCATGTTTGATTAAACAGTAGCGACAGCTTCTGTTAATTTATTTTTTGATTAGTTTTTCGATTCGTCGCACGACCGATTTGGTATTGTCGTCCATGTGTAAAAAATCGCCATATTTTTGCGAACGTTTTCGACCGACATCGGTCATCTTCAGGCGGATGAATGAGTATGCAAAATAAAAGATTGGTGAATTTATTAAGAAGACGTTTTAAAAAACATTTCAATACCATTTTAACAACACTTCAACATACCTTCGCCCCCTCATAACGAGCATGGTTGATACTAGGTTTATTTACTTGAATAAACAACGCTTCCATTATGGGGAGACGAATACTGCAATATGAGATCCCTTGCGGCATGGGAGAGAGGATTCCGTCTTGAGGAGGGTGCAGTGTGTAAAGTCAAAATTGTGGCTAAAAGTGTTCCTGTGTATGACTAGTGCATTTAGTGGGATTGTTATGCGGAATTTTAAGTCCTACTTATTTTGTACATTTAAACCAATGCTGTCTTCTATGAGTATTTTAACTGAAGCAAATAATATTTTTTATAATTGTTATCATTAGATTAAAAAATACAATAGATGTATCTTTTTTCTTTCATTTTTATACAAGAAAAATAGAAGCATGTTACATTAGTATTCTTAAATATATCAAATGATATCTGATCTACTTTCGCCTCCGTTCCTAAAAAACGAAATTTTACTTTCAGTCCATTTCTATATTTAGACCGATCGCTATTTTACTTTGGGAGAGACAGTATTGCTATACACCAGTGACAGGTCGAATAAAATGATATCGACTTCAAAACCAACGCAATCTCCGATTGGCTTAAACTATTCACTATATTTTTTCATAATTGTTTGCTACTTGAAAATAGATATTTTAAATTCCTGTTTTACTTTGAGTCAAATGAGTTTCTGCGTCTATTGTGTAGGAGTTTTTATCACTTGTTACATTGTAGCAGACGCAATCTCCGATTGGCTTAAACTGTGGATATTTGTTGCGACTTCTTTTCTTTCTCTGGTGATTAACACTTCTTCGTCTCTGAGATAAAGAAGAGGTTATCTCGTAAAAACACGTTGGCCGAAGATTCCGGCCAATCAGGAACCAACAGTCCAGCTTGATCACGCGTGACTTGATCCCTATAAAAAGAGACACAACAAGTCGCACACTCTTTTTCCCCTTATCTCTTCTGCTTTCGGCCGACCGCACACGCAGGAGATCGTCGTCACCACCCCCCACCCCATCGGCTCGACCGAGGAGGTGGGGGAGGCAAAAGTCAAAAAGTAGGTAATCTCTTAATTCCTACCATGAATAACGAACTATTCTTTGAAGCGCGCACACATTACAATTGCCGCAAAAATACATAACTTTACATCAACATCGCTCGCATAGACGCATTCATACAAACACGAACTTAACAAATGGAACTTTTCACTGAATATTTCAACTCCTTAAAAATTAACTCAACCATTCTCTGTAACTGGTAGCTTTACAAAATGTTTTATCCAAATAAATTGTTTTGTTTAATATATATTTTACTCTAATTGTTGATTTTACTAAATACCATTCTTGTGTGTAACTTTATTATTCCTTCGCTTTTTTTCCAATATAACTTCCGATATAATAATAATGTGTTTCTTTCTTCCCTTTTGTTTGTTTATTCTGTTAATTTTATCCACGCGTGGTCGGGCCACCTCGAACAACGGAAATGACATGCCGCCATGAAAGGCATCTTCTCCCTTAACCAGCCATAACATATTACCCCCTTCCTCAAACAGTTAAAAAAAACGCCGAGTAGTCCCTGCTAGTTAATAAAACTTTCAAATATTTTAGTAGTGCTAGTATATGAGAAAATATATATGGTAGTACAATGATTTTCATAATGATGGGCTTTGAATGTAGCAGCTATAGTCAAATATAAGATTACAAATTGTTTTCCACTATTTTCGTTTTAGATTTCCTCTTAAGTGAAAGTCTGCACGGAAAAAGAAGTTAATAAGACTGATTTAATCAGTGTTGGAGGGACTTTATAAAGAAAATGCGTAATGTTGTACAACTGTCGAAGTATGCTATTTGTAGCGATCCATAGCATTCAAAAATTGGCAAGTTTGGAAAATGACTGGCATAAACATTTATTGTAAAAAATCAGCAGCAGCGTTAGTTGTGGCGAAGAGCAGACAGGGTGGGAAGGGGAAATAACTCTGCACGTAAATAGTAGACAAACAAATAAATAAACACGATCCTGTGTAATGGTGGATGATGAACAAATAAATACTTCAAATGAATTGAAAGAGATCAAAAAAAGAGAAGACAAAAGTAGAAAATAGATTTAGAGAATTTGAAATCGATAGAAACACAAATCTGAACGAAATCGATTTCTTGTTTGGTATTTCCTCTCGATTTTCCCAAAGGATCTTATTAGCCATTAAAAAAGAAAAAGAAAAAAACGAAATGACAAATGAGTATAGAATAGACTCTATTTTTTTTGTAATCACACGTCATTGTTTATTTAAACAAAATTCCAATCAATCAATCAATTATCTAACAATTCATCAAATCAAGAAACAATATTCAACAAAGCCAAAACACACATTTTTATTTGCACATATTTATAGCTAACTAGCTGAATCTATCGAGAAAAATGAGTCAAAGTATATGCGCCCCAGGTGTTTTTACATCCTCTTAGACTCTCCGCGGTCGTTTTCGGTGGTGCCAATCGATGTTAGTGCCACTGCGTTCTTATTGGAGGGGGAGTGGTCAACATTACTAACTCTAAGATTTAATATAAACAGTCATATAAATGTAGGATGTAATAGAAACTATAATAGATTAATTGTGTGAGTTTTCCACTTTGCAGCCGATGAAATGGGTTTTATTAAATTTTGCTGGGCTTCCATACGTTTCTACAAAATTTTCCTGTGGCAAACAATCGATTTTATTTAGGGAAAAACTCAATTCATCAAATTAGATAGAAAACAATTGTAAATAAAATGTATCTCTGCTAAAAGTCAGAAAACTCTAAGCCAGAGAAAAAAAGACTGAATGCTAAATTGCCGTCAATAACTTATGCGTTGCTTCCAGAAAATGGCATATATTGTAAAGTGGAGTTTCGTTTTCTTTCCGTTCCGTTTTGTTTTTCATTTCCACTTCATAATCAACTAGCAGGGCAACCCGGCAGCGTCTCGGCTCCTAATTTCCATAAAGTGTATGTAGATTACAGAAAGAAAAAGTCTTTTTGGCCAAGATCAAAGTGTAGTATCTGTTCCGATGGATGCTCACCCTGTAGACCGGTATTGTCTTGGCCTTCGGGCCTTGATTCCGCCGGTCTGAGGTACTGTCCTGTGCAGTTCTAGGAGGTCCACCCTCCCAGGCGTTGCCTCCCCTCTTTGGGGAGGAGTAAGTTTATTGCTTACTGCCTGAGGCGCCCCTACCGGGGAATGCCGATGGGGCTGCCCAGGCAATTTTTAATGGCCAGAGTGCTCACCTTCTCGGACGCTGGCTTTTCAAACCCCACTTTCCCGACCCGACCTTGGGTCACATCTTACGGTGTGGGAGTAAGATGAACCTGGCCTTGTGCCTAACCTCCTGGGGAGGTAAATAAAAAGTCTTTTTGGCCAAGATCAAAGTGTAGTATCTGTTCCGATGGATACTGCACAAGACTGGTCCTGTGCAGTTCTAGGAGGTGCACCCTCCCAGACTTTGCCTCCCCTCTTTGGGGAGGAGTAAGTTTATTGCTTACTGTCTGAGGCGCCCCCACCGGGGAATGCCGACGGGGCTGCCCAGGCAATTTTTAAATGGCCAGAGTGCTCAACTCTCGAGCGCTGGCTTATCTAATCCCACTTTCCCCGACCTTGTGTCACATCTTACCTTGTGGGAGGTAGATAAATATTAAAAAAAAAAAAAAGAAAGTAAAACGGAACAATGTGTATAATATAGTAATTTGAAATGTTCAAATTAATTTTGTGACCAAATAAGAGTAAGATACGGCACTTCTGCATTTCAACTGTCACTTGGACTTAATAATTGAAGAGTTCCATTCAACATATGAAAAAAACCAATGTTGACTGTTTGTTGGATTTTCGTTTTAAATTATTCTCGTTTTAAAAGATCACTGTTGACTATTTTGATAAAAGTTTAATTCATACAATAAAAAAATCACTGACTAAAATCACTGACTATTCATTTAAATGATAAATTTTCATTTTAAAAATCACTGTTGACTATTTTGAGAAAGTTTTAATTCATACAATAAAAAAACACCTTTTTATTATTTTTATAAATTTTTAAATTATTAAAGTAAATATTTTCATATTCAATAACGATACATTGTTCGCTGTTATTATTCTTCGCTGTTAATATTGTCATTTTGAATAAAAACATCTAATTCGGTTACTTCCGGTTGGTTATCTGCCCCTGCCTTCAACAGAGGAAAGCAAATTAAGTGACGGTTGAAATGCAGAAGTGCCTAAGATACTTGTGTGAGGCTCGAACACATAACCTCTGCCTCTAAATATGGCATGCTAACCGGTAGAGCCACCAAATGAATTATCTTTCACTCTCACAATCAAATGTTGCTTAAATCCAAAACAGTCTGTCTTCTTTTCCCTCTCTCTCTTTATTTTCTCCCCCCCCCCCCCCCCCCCGTCAGTCAAAAATAACAAAAAGAAGAGGGAAATAAAGGGAAAGTGACAAACTTCATTAATTATTTGTTATTGATTTGGGTAGCGGTATTAGAGATCACACACACACACACTATATATATATATATATATATATATATATATATATAGAGAGAGAGAGAGAGAGAGAGAGAGAGAGAGAGAGTAAGATAATACTTTAAAGATATAAATAATATCTTTAACCAGTAGACTATCAGGATAAAAACAAAGCTCAATATAGTGTATAGAGCAATAATATTAATTGAATGATATAATAAAATAAGAAATTAATCAGATTTTATTAAAGTTCAAAAACAAGGAGAGATACTGCGTCCTTAACTCATGAGTTTTCAAAGAAAATCTTTTCCTCAGAGGACCATTACCGCAATGACATTACTGCAGGTAATAAAATTAAGCTTTAAAAATATATAAAAAGATACATAAAAATATATAAAAATATATAGAACATCAAATATATTGGCCAAAAACACACTTTTTTGTTAAACTTATACAGTTCATCCAAGTCATAAAGTTTAAAACAATTTCAAGAAAGATATCAAAGAGGTTGATTAAAAAACAATCGAGGTGGTGAATGGTCGTCCAAAAACGAAAAAAGTTATCCAGGCGGGAAATTTGCTTGTTATCGATGCAGTAGATGACAGTGAAGAGTGTATTCAGATTGTATGCAAATTAATAATAAAAATAAAATGACTGGATTCAGCATTAAGTAACCTGAAAAGGGTTGATATGCCATAAAACCAGACAACATGAATGAATACTTAAATGTAGCATGATCTTGAAGCATGGGAACTATTACTAAAGGTTTCAGCATTAAATAACCCAAAAAGGGTTGATATGCCACAAAACAAGCCAACCAAACCTCGTGTTATTGTACAGATGCAAATATGAAGTGAATTCAAAATATGTATTCAAAATCTTTCTTAACTGAAGTTGTATTTATTAAGACAGACATGAGCAATGATGTGATACTATAAGAGAGGTTTGTCCTCACAGAGATCATGCCAAATTAATACTAGACTGGAAGTAAAGAGATAAGTTTCGCTTCACTAAATGTAAACTCTTTCGCCTATCCTGCGAAAGACTGGAGAGGAAACGGATGTTCGACTGAATGTGTGACACAGGGTTTAGCATCAGAAGCAGATAGAGTTAAGAACAATTGAGTTTGAGAAGGGGGCAACAGGAAGTCGAAAAAGTGAAGAGCCAGTTATAGCAGGATGGAGAATATATGCAAGCGAACATGAGGTGGTTGAGAAATCAGCCGTACTGGATAGAAGAAATGGCTGCTTCTAAGAAGGTAGAAAACTTCTCACACCTGAAAGAATCCTATATCTCTGCAAAGCCACCATTCGCCCATGCATGGAGTATTGTTGTCACATCTGGGCTGGTGCACCAACCACTAACCTCTCCATCTTGGACAGGGTGCAAAAATGAATTTGTAACCGAATAGGTCTCACACTGTTTGCCAAGCTCCAGCTGCTGTCGCATTGCCGCAATGTTGTATCCCTGTGTTTTTTTTACAAGTACTTCCTAGTTCACTCTTGACCCGGAGACTCTTAAATGACAGGCTGGTGTATTATCTCTTCGGGAGAAGGCCATCTTTTGCCTTTGTTCGAGCGTGATGGTGTCACAATAACAACCAGTTTAGGAGTAGAATGTTTTAGTAACCCCTTCCTTCCCTATTCGGTTCTTGAGGGGCTTGTTTTTTTAGCTAGCCTGTTTGGAGTCCAGGGGATTTAATTCTGGTGGTTGGGTTTCTTTCAGGCTTGATTTGTCTTGAAGTGATTCTACCTTTCTCTCCCTTTTTATTATTATTATGCCTTCAACAAATCCACACAACAAACACCTTACTATTTCCTATAGTAACATCAGAGGTCTCAGGTCAAACTTTCTTGATGTTCAGTCCTTTCTCTTGGGCAAATCTCCTCACATCCTTGCTCTTTGTGAGACTAATCTGGATGCTTCTATCGATAGAAACGATCTACATGTGGATGTTTATTTGCCTCTTGTCTGGTTAGACTCTTCCACGATTTCTCTTACATCTGAAGTCCGTGTATCACCTATTTAAACTTCTGCGTAAGGGAATGAGCCTACCATGCACTCCGCTGCACTTTTTGTGCACCCATAGAGTGCAGTGGTTGCACTGTATCGCATTGCTCCTAACCCCCTTCTACATACCACGCATGTGCATTGTCTTTCCAGTTTTGAACCCTAACCCTAACCTTTTGCTTCTATGCCTTTCCTCCATACTTTCAATCTTTCTTCCAGCTCGTTCATTGTCTCTGCCATTATGACCAAGTCATCAGCATACAGTAATTCCCATGGTCACCTTGTTCAGAACTCATTGGAGAGAGCCTCAAGGACGACAATGAACAACAAAGACCTGAGGACTGATCCTTGATGTACATTTATCTTTCCAGTTTTGACCCTCAGACCTTTTTGCTTCCATGCCCTTCTTCCATACTTTCAATCTTTCTTCCAGCTCATTCACTGTCTCTGCCATCATCATCATCATAAACACCACCATCATCATCAGTGGAGATCATGAAGAAGAAGAAGAAGAAGAAGAAGAAAGTTGCCCATCTGAAAAATAACTTCTGATTTAATGTCTTCCAATGGTTTTAATGTTGATTTGTTTTATTAAGTTTTATTTAATTTAATTCAGCAATTTTTTAAAAAGAAATATTGAGAAAACTATTATTATTATTAATCGTTTATCGTGAACCATTTATAATACAGATTTTTTTTCAAAATAACCTCTCAAAGTGTTGATATGCCGTAAAATAGACAAACCAAAGCTGTGACAAAGTGTTGCTATTTTATTCATTGTGGAATTTGGTTTTGACAAATTTTATATTGTATGTCAAGTGATGGAATCTCTGTTAATGGTTGTCTTTTGTAGCAAAACAATAGAAAAAACTGGTCTTTGTCCTGGTGTCAGTTGCTGTTTGCTTTGACTGATGGCCAAAGACATGAGTATTTGTTATTGCTATATTTTGTCGCTTCCTTCTTATAAATTAGCATCAATGAAAAATAGGCAATTCTACTCATCTCCCTGTTTCTGTCTTGTAACTTAAAAAAATGGCTTTCATATTTCATGTCATATTTGTGACCAGAATTTCCCCAGTCAATAAAAGAGAATCTGACTCTTTCATTAAAATGAGACAATCAGAAACTGATATGATTTATTCTTTCTGATACATTTTACAGCAGCACTGATTTTATGGATACAGCATTGACCTGAGATGACCTTATAAGGGTTGAAAGGTCGTTATAACCCAACAAACAAACAAATGGATACAGCACTTTCACTTGACTCGAGCGCCCAAATACACGTATTTGGGGATTTTAATGTGCATCACCTTGACTGGCTTGGATTCTCCAGCTATACAGATGCAGCTGGTAACTTCTCATAGACTGTCACTTTCCCGACCCGCCTCCCTGATTGTGTGGACCAGCAAGCCTCACTTCTCGACCTGTTCTTGACCTCACTGCTGTAGGCTTGTGCGACGAATGCTCATAGCCTGCTCAGGAACGCTCATCACCTTGTAATGATTGATATCACCCTAGAATCTCGTTCCAAAGCTGATGAGCTGTTGCTCAAAAAGATGAGATACTACAAGTGTGCTGATTGAGAATCCATCAGAAATCACATCAGAGACGCCCCATGGAGTGAAAATTTTTCTCTCCCTGCTGATCAGTGCGCAAATGAGGTAACCGAATGTGTCAAAGCAGGCATTAAAGGACATATCTCTATGCGAAAATTCTACAGCAAGCCCCACTCTCCACAATGGTTCATCTCGAACTGTGCAGATGCTATTGCTCAGAGGTAACAAGCATTCCAACAATTCAACTGCCACAAGTCAACTACAAATAGACAGAAACTTACAGCGTCAAGAAATCATTGTAAAACTGTAATAGATGAAGCAAAGAGAAAGTATACAGAGATGACCAGAAAACGCATTGAGTCACAGAAACTAAGTACTTGCGATTTCTGGAATATCTTAGAAAGTGTAGGAAACAATCAACAATTTCCCTGCTATCCATCCACAATGATGTCATTTTCACGGCAACTGATAAGGATGAACTACTTGCCCAGTGTTTCGCCTTAAACACCATTTTTGACTCCACAAACACCTCTCTCCCTAATTTCCCATTGCGGACTGAAGCCACACTTGATGACCTGACCATCACCCCATCATACAAAACCTTGACACCTCCAAAGCATGTGGGTCTGATCTTATACCAGTAATAGTAATAAAGAAATGCTCTACTGAACTGGCCCCTGTCTTCTCCAAACTCTACAACAAATGCCTTGTCGAATCTTGCTTCTCTGATAGCTGGAAAATTGCCTCTGTGGTACCAGTCTTCAAGAATTCTGGAGATAGAACTGACCCTCAGAATTATCGCCCCATCAGTCTACTTGCGCTTTTCGCAGAAATCTTTGAATCCTTAATTAATCTAGCGATAGTCTGTTACCTCGTTAATGCTAAGCTTTTTTCTGTATGGATTTAGGCAAGCACAGTCTACTGCAGATATCCTAACGCCCATCTCTGAACGCATATACCATACACTAGACAAGGCAGGTGAAGCAAAGGCGGTAGCGCTTGATATATCTAAAGCCTTTGACAAGGGTAGGCATAAAGGTCTTATAAAAATTAATTCATATGGTATTACTAGACGAATATTTAATATAATTAGATTCTTCCTATCCAAAACAAGATACAGGTTGTCCTCGGTGGCCGTTCATCCAAACAACATGACATAAATGCAGGTGTACCCCAGAGATCAATCCTTGGACCTTTATTGTTCCTGCTTTTCATAAACGACCTCCCTGATGACATTGTGTCTGAGATGGGTATATTTGCTAGTGACAACATGATCTACTCTCGTGATATGGGTAAAAAGGACGTGCACATATCCGAGGCAATAGCTGAATCTTTAGAAAGTGACCTCCACTCTGTAGTAGAATGGAGTCATAAATGGATAGTAACATTTAATGCTGCTAAGACAAAGCTCCTTTCCTTCAACAACTTCAAGAAACCTCTTCAACCAGTGATTTCCATGGCACCCTATCTGAGAGTTCAATGTTAAAATTTTTCGGCATAACTTCACAAGTAACATGAATTGGAACAAATACATAGAAGACATTGCCAAGGCTGCTGCAAAGAAAGTGGGCTCCCTCTACCATGCTAGAAAACTTCTCACACCTGACAGTATCCTATACTTCTACAAAGCCATCATCTGCCCATGCATGGAGTATTGTTGCCACATCTGGGCTGTTGCAGCATCCACTAGTTTCTCCTTCTTAGACAAGGTCCAAAAAGGAGTCTCTAATCTAATAGGTCCCTCACTATCCACCAAGCTCCAGCCCTTGTCCTATCGCCGCAATATTGCATCCTTGTGCTTGTTTTACACATACTACAATTAATGTGCTCTGATGAACTTGCTACTCTGGTGCCCCCTCGACGTAAATACACTCAACCAACCAGACAATCAGCTAAATTCCATCCATTCACTGTGGAGATCCCCAGGTGCCGCAGGACTTTCTGCTCCAATAGCTTCTTTCCTCAAGTTGCCGGCCTTTGGAACTCCCTCCCTGACTTGTACTTTGGACTGTATCGACATGCAGAAATTTACAACTAATGTGAACAAGCATCTCGCTGCACAGCTCCTAATTTAGGATGACCCCCTAAACTTTCAACCTAATTCTTAGTAGCCCCTCATGTCTACAGTGGCAAGTTGCCTTGTTTGGTATGAACTAAGTTAAAACAAAAACAAAAAATATATATTCCTTTTGAAAACATAAATGTCGGTCAAGGTCAATACTATTAAGAAAACATGGCTCTTTCTTCTTGCGTAAATGTAAGTACCATTTTCAGCTAAATATTCTATAATAAATAAAACGAATATGTTCCTTCTTTATTTATTTATTTAAAATTATAGCAATCTAATTATTGTTAAAACAATAAATATCATGTCTTTTTACCGTAAAAATGATTGTCAGTTAAATATTCTTCAAATTAATAAAACGAATGTCAGTTTTTGAAATTGTACCATTTTAGTCGACGGAGCGACATAATTTAATTTTGGAGGAATTCATTTAAAATGGGTAAAGTCGGAATTTTTAACCTTAACAGCATCAGATTGATCATCAATCACATTTGCTAGTCGGACGATCTCATTTTTTAAATGTGTGTGAAAGGGGATAACGTACGGACGAACATGGAGTGGCTTACCGTATTATTATATAGATTGATATTATTTATCCTCTATAGATTATCTGAAAACTATTTTGAATCAACTAAATCTCTTACTGCATCTTTTGTTTAGTCATTTGTCGATTATTTCAGGAATTGTTACTGCTCAAGAAATGCTCCCCAATGAGGCTTATTGCTTTGAGAAAGACAAGATCCACTACTGTTGCCTGGAGGAATAAATCGAAGAAATCAGGGCAGCCATTTCTCAATGATGTTCTCGAAATGTCACGCACCATTCTATCGACTTCTTCAAGTTACGATCGCATGCTGGGTTCCATTAAATTACAATTCTTCAGATGAAGACATGAAGACTAAAAGAACTTGTCAGAGAATTTCAAACATGAAACAAAGTTTTTGCCTGAAGAAAGATTTTTAGTCAGAGAGAAATAATTTAAAATGAGAGATTTAAAAAAAAAAAAGGAAAAAAATAGTGCTCAATGACCAAATCTCTACGAGTAGAAAAGTAGGTAAAGATCGATTGTCAGTCAAATATACAAAATAATAGAAGGAATTCGATTTTCAAAAAAAGGTATTTTTAAAGATTATTCTTCTAAAAAAAAACTAGTTTCATGGATTTGGTTTATATTTCATCCACTTTAGTTTCGAGTGTGAAGAAATATTTTTTCGAAATTAAAAGTACATACAAAAAGATACATTTTATTTTTTTAAGTGTAACAATAAAATATTACTAATAAATCAATGTTTCTCTTGCACTAATTTTATTGATTTTATGAAAGTGCCATCGTTGTACTATCGAATGATATTTATATTTATATATGTATTGTGTTTAAACAACTAAAACGAACGCTCAAAAAGAATATATATATATATATATATATATATATATATTATTACTATTTTTATTTACACAGGCATGTCGATGTTATCAATCAACAGCTGTTATAAACTGAGATCTCATCAGGCAGAGTTAAAATGATTTTAACTCTGCCTGATGAGATCTCAATTTATAACAGCTGTGTAAATAAAAATAATCTATTATATAAATCCCACCTGTCTGTATGTGATAGGTTTGGATAATATTTTAACAGCATCTATTTTGCAGATGAAAAGGAGAGGGGGGTCAGTAAGAGTGACTTCTGCGGTATTGCACCCGGGGAGTTCTTCTGCGGTATAGGAACCTGACGCTTCTGCGGTATGGCACCAGGGGAGTGCTTCTGCGGTATAGGAACTTGAGACTTCTGCGGTATAGCCGCTGGGGGGTGCTTTTGCGGTATAGAAACCGGGGGGGGGGGGTGCTTCTGCGGTATAGGAACCTGAGGTTTTTTCACTATGGCACCCGGGGGGTGCTTCTGCGGTATGGCACCCGGGGGGTGCTTCTGTGGTATAGAAACCAGGGGGTTGCTTCTGCAGTATAGCAACCAGGGGGCTACTTCTGTGGTATATCAACCGGAGGGTGGTTCTGCAATAGGGAACCATGAGGCTTCTCGGTATAGCAACCGGGGGGTGCTTTAGCGGTATAGGACCTGAGGCTTCTGCGGTATTGCACCCAGGGGGTTCTTCTGTGGTATAGGAGTGTGCTTCTATAGTATGGCACCCGGGGGGGAGGGGGGTGCTTGTGCAGTATGGCACCTGGGGGGTGGGTTCTTCTGCGGTATGGCACCCAGGGATGATGCTTCTGCGGTATAGAACCACGAGGCTTCTGCAGTATAGAAACCAAGGGTGGGGTGCTTCTGCGGTATAGGACCACGAGGCTCCTGCGGTATAGCAACCGGGGAGGGGTGATTCTGCGGTATAGGACCACAAGGCTTCTGCGGTTTAGCAACCGGGGAGGGGTGCTTCTGCGGTATAGGACCATGAGGCTTCTGCAGTATAGCAACTGGGGGGTGCTTTTTCGGTATAGCAACTGGGGGGTGCTTCTGTGGTATGGCACATGGGGGGGTTTTGCAGTATAGGAACCTGAGGCTTCTGCGGTATGGCACCAGGGGGCTGCTTCTGTGGTATGGCCCCCAGGGGGGTGCTTCTGTGGTATGGCACCCAGGGCGGGTGCTTCTGCGGTATAGAATCACGAGGCTTCTGCGGTAGAGCAACCAGGGGTGGGGTGCTTCTGTGGTATAGGACCACAAGCCTTCTGCGGTATAGTATTCACAGTGGGCCGGTGATAGGTACGTATTTCGCATTTGCACCGGGGCTGCGATAGGTACAAATGTAGCATTGCACCGGGGCAGCGATAGGTACATATGTAGCATTCACACTGGGGCAGCGATAGGTACGTATATAGCATGCATACCGGGGCGGCAATAGGTACGTATATAGCATGCATACCGGGGCGGCAATAGGTACGTATATAGCATGCATACCGGGGCGGCAATAGGTACGTATATAGCATGCATACCGGGGCGGCAATAGGTACTTATATAGTATGTGCACTGGGGCGACGATAGGTACGTATATAGTCTGTGCACAACGGTGGCGATACATACGTATATAGTATTAATACCGGAGCGGAGATAAGTACCTATATAGAAAGCGCAGATAGAGGTGGTACTTTTTATAGAAATATGTCATACTATTGCCCTGGGCAACGTAGGAGAAATGGTGGGGTAGAAGCAGCTTTCACAAATAGCAAAATTAGAAAGTAGCGGTGAAATGGGGCGACCAGGGAAAAGAAAGGTAGAAAGATAAAGAAGTTTGAATATAAAGATGTTACACACGCGATTTCTCTTCAATTATATGTTTTTATGACCCCGAGCAATGCTGGGTAGCCCCGCTAGTCTATTATATAAATGCCAGTTGTCTGTATGTATGTATGTATGTATGTATATATGTAAAGCTTCTCCTCCGAGGGTACCCAACAAACGGTCACACGGGTGACATCATTCGAGTCGGACAGCCCAGGGATGTGTAATATCTCAAAACCGGAAAAAAAAATTGACTCTTTGGAGGTCGACTGAGCACTTTTCTCCAATGGGGGGGTGGCTTTTTCCTCGATTTTCAAAGTTGTTTAGTACTAACTTGAGAAAAAAACTATGCTATCATGTATAATTTGAGAAATAATGCAAAGTTATGATTTTAATAGAAAATGACGTCAGAGGAAAAGAGTCTAGGGAAGAAAATCCCTCAAACTACAACCCTTATTTCACTCTCACTCGCACCCTTTCTACCTTTTTTTTTAATTAATATTCCTTCCTCCCTATGCCCGTTCTGTAGTCATGATACCACCCTCCTAGGAATTACCTCCTCCTTTTTGAGAGGTGTGAAGATAGTGTAGTATCTGTTGAGAAGAGAAAGTGTCGGAATTCGGCGGGGTGATTGAAAATGATGCAGAATATCATGAGAGGATAGAAAATGATGAACAATAGCATGAGAGAATAAAAAATGATGAAGAATTACATGAGGGGATTGAAAATGATGAAGAATATCATGAGGGGATTGAAAATGATGAAGGATAGCATGAGAGGATTGAAAATGATGAAGAATATCCTGATACATGATACAGATCCATGATACATATACATGATACATATCTATGATACATGATACATATCCATGATATTATCCATGATACATATCTATGGTACATGATACATATCCATGATACATCATACATATCCATGATACATATCCATGGTACATGATACATATACATGATACATATCAATAATACATATCCATGATACATATCAATGATACATATCCATGATACATGATACATATCTATAATACATATCCTTGATAGATGATACATATCCATAATACATATCCTTGATAGATGATACATATCCATAATACATGATACATATCAATGATACATATCTGTGATACATGATACATATCAATGATAAATGATACATATCAATGATACATATCTCTGATACATGATACATATCCATGATACATATCCATAATACATATCCATTATCCTTGATATATATCAATGATACATATCCATGATACATATCCATAATACCTATCCATGATACATGATACATACCCATTATACATGATACATATCCATGATACATATCCATGATACATGATACATATACATATCCATGATACATGATGAATATCAATAATATATGATACATATACATGATAAATATCAATGATACATATCCATGATACATGATACATATCCATGATACATATACATAATACATATCCATGATATATGATACATATCAATGATACATATCCATGATACGCGATACATATCAATGATACATATCCATGATACATGATACATATCAATGATACATATCCATGATACATGATACATATGATACATATCCATGATACATATACACAATACAATACATATGCATGATACATATCAATGATACATGATACATATACATGATACATTATACATATCCATGATACATACCATGATACATACCAATGATACATATCCACGATACTTGATACAGATACATTATACATATCCATGATACATGATGCATACCCATGATACATATCCATGACATATATCCACAATACAGTATACATATCAACGATACATGATATGTATCTATGATACATGATATTATCCATGATACATATCTATGGTACATGATACATATCCATGACACATGGTATATTATACATATCCATGATACATGGTACATCATACATATCCATGATAAATGATACATATCCATGATACCTATCCATGATTCATGATACATATCCATGGTACATGATACATATACATGATACATATCAATAATACATATCCATGATACATATCAATGATACATATCCATGATAAATGATACATATCAATGATACATATCCTTGATACATGATACATATGCATAATACATGATACATATCAATGATACATATCTGTGATACATGATACATATCAATGATACATATCTCTGATACATGATACATATCTATGATACATGATACATATCCATGATACATGATACATATCCATGATACATATCCATAATACATATCCATTATACTTAATACATATCAATGATACATGATACATACCCATTATACATGATACATATCAATGATACATGATACATATCCATGATACATGATAAATATCAATAATACATGATACATATACATGATACATGATACATATGATACATATCCATGATACATATACATGATACATATCCATGATATATGATACATATCAATGATACATGATACATATCAATGAAACATATCCATGATACATGATACATGATACATATCCATGATACATGATACATGATACATATCCATGATACATGATACATATCCATGATACATATGATACATATCCATGATACATATACATAATACATAATACATGGTACATATCCATGATACATGATACATATCCATGATACATGATACATATCAATGATACATATCCATGATACATGATAAATATCCATGATACATATCCAAGATACATGATGATGTATATTCTTGATACATACACATGATACATATCCACTATACAGTATACATATCCATGATACATGATATATATCTATGATACATGATATTATCCACGATACATATCTATGGTACATGGTACAACTCCATGATACATGGTTACATATTAATGATACATGATACATATCAATGATACATATAAATGATACATGATACATATCAATGATACATATCCATGATACATATCAATGATACATATCAATGATACATATCCATAATACATGGTACATATGATACATATCCATGATACATCATACATATCCATGACACATATTTACGATACATGATACATATCCATGATACATATCCAGTATACATATAAACAATACATATCCATGATACATATCCATGATACATGATAGATACGCATGATACATGGTACATATACATATCCATGATGCATATCCATGATACATGATACATATAAATTATACATATCCATGATACATATCCATGATACATTATACATATCCATGATACATGATACATATCCATGATACATGATACATATCCATGATACATGATACATAACATAGTACATGATACAACTCCATGATACATACACATGATACATATCCACGATACATGATATATATCTATGATACATGATATTATCCATGATACATATATATAGTACATGATACATATCCATGATACATGAGACATATCCACGATACATGAGACATATAAATTATGCATATCCATGATACATGATACATATCCATGATACATATCCATGATACATACCCATAATACATGATACAACTCCATGATACATACACATGATACATATCCACAATACAGTATACATATCCACGATACATGATATTATCCATGGTACATGGTACATATCCATGATACATAATACCTATCCATGATACATATCCATGATACATAATACATATCGATGATACATATCCATGATACATATCTATAATACATGATACATATCAATGATACATATCTGTGATACATGATACATATATATGATACATATCTCTGATACATGATAAATATCAATGATACATATCTCTGATACATGATAAATATCAATGATACATATCTCTGATACATTATACATACCCATGATACATGATACATACCCATGATACATGATACATACGCATGATACATATCCATGATACATATCAATGATACATATCCATAATACATGGTACATATGATACATATCTATGATACATGATACATATCCATGATACATGATACATATCCACGATACATGATACATATCTACGATACATTATATTATCCCTAATACATATCTATGGTACATGATACATATCCAAGATACATGGTACAAGATACATGATACATGGTACATGATACATGATACATATCCATTATACACAATACATATAAATTATACATATCCATGAGACATATCCATGATACATATCCATTATACACGATACATATCCATGATACATGATATCAATGATACATATCAATGATACATGGTACATAATACATGGCGCATATAGTACATATCCATGATCCATGATACATATCAATGATACGTGATACATATCTATGGTACATGATACATATCCATGATACATGGTACATCATACATATCCATGATACATATCCATAATACCTATCCATGATTCATGATACATATCCATGGTACATGATCCATATCAATGATACATATCTGTGATACATGATACATACTAATGATACATATCTCTGATACATGATACATATCCATAATACATATCCATTATACTTATCCATAATACATGCTACATACCCATTATACATGATACATATCAATGATACATATCCATGATACATGATACATATACATAATACATGATACATATCCATGATACATGATAAATATCAATAATACATGATGCATATACATGATACATGATAAATATCCATGATACATGATACATATTAATGATACATATACATAATACATGATACATATCCATGATGTATGATACATATCAATGATACATATCCATGATACATGATACATATGATACATATCCATGATACATATACGTAATACATGATACATATCCATGATATATGATACATATCCATGATACATGATACATATCAATGATACATATCCATGATACATGATACATATCAATGACCCATATCCATGATACATATGATAAATATCCATGATACATATACATAATGATACATAATACATGATACATATCCATGATACATATCAATGATACATGATACATATCTATGATACATGATACATTATACATATCCATGATACATCCCAATGATATATATCCACGATACTTGATACAGATACATTATACATATCCATGATACAAGATACATACCCATGACACATATCCATGATACATTCACATTATACATATCTACAATACATGATATGTATCTATGATACATGATATTATCCATGATACATATCTATGGTACATGACTCATATCCATGATACATGGTACATCATACATATCCATGATACATGGTATATCATACATATCCATGATACATGGTACATCATACATATCCATGATACATATCCATGATACCTATCCATGATTCATGATACATATTCATGGTACATGATACATATCCATGATACATGATACATATACATGATACATATCAATAATACATATCCATGATACATATCAATGATACATATCCATGATAAATGATACATATCTATGATACATATCCTTGATACATGATACATATCCTTGATACATGATACATATTAATGATACATATCTGTGATACATGATACATATCAATGATACATATATTGGATACATGATACATATCAATGATACATATCTTGGATACATGATACATATCCATGATACATATCCATAATCCATATCCATGATACATATCCATTATACTTGATACATATCAATGATACATATCCATGATACATGATACATACCCATTATACATGATATATGTCAATGATACATATCCATGATACATGATACATATCCATGATACATAAATATATAAATATCAATAATACATGATACATATACATGATACATTATAAATATCAATGATACATATCCATGATAAATGATACATATGATACATATCCATGATATATGATACATATCAATGATACATATCCATGATACATGATACATATCAATGATACATATCCATGATACATGATACATATCAATGATACATATCCATAATACATATCAATGATACATATCAATGATACATGATACATATCAATGATACATATCCATGATACATATCAATGATACATGATACATATCAATGATACATATCCATGATACATGATACATATCAATAATACATATCCATGATACATATGATACATATCAATGATACATATCCATGATACATATGATACATATCCATGATACATATACATAATACATGATACATGATACATGATACATACACATGATACATGACACATACACATGATACATACCTATGATACATGATACAACTCCATGATACATACACATGAGACATAATACATATCCATGATACATATCCATGATACATATCGATGATACATGATACATATCCATGATACATATCCATGATACATGATACATATCCATGATACATATCCATAATACATTGTACATATCAATGATACATATCCATGATACATGATACATATGATACATATCCATGATACATGATACATACCCATGATACATGATACATTGTACATATCAATGATACATATTTATGATACATATCCATGATACATGATACATATCTATGATACATTTCCATGATACATATCCATTATACATGATACATATCGATGATACTTGATACATGTACATGATACATATCCATGATACATATCAACAATACATATCCATGATACATATCCATGATACATGATACATATCCATGATACATGATACATATCCATGATACATATCCATGATACATAATACATACCATAGTACATGATACATATCCATGATACATACCATAGTACATGATACATATCCATGATACATATTCATAATACATGATACAACTCCATGATACATACACATGATACATATCCACGATACATGATATCTATCTTATGATACATGATATTATCCATGATACCTATCTATAGTACATGATACATATACATGATACATGATACATATACATGATACATACCATGATACATGATACATACATGATACGTGGTACATGATACATATCAATGGTACATGATACATATACATGACACATGATACATATTGACGATACATGATACATATCTATGATACATATCCATGATACATATCTATAATACATGATACACATATATGATACATATGTGTGATACAATATACATATATATGATACATATCTCTGATACATGATAAATATCAATGATATATATCACTGATACATGATAAATATCAATGATACATATCTCTGATACATTATACATACCCATGATGCATCATACATACCCATGATACATGATACATACGCATGATACATATCAATGATACATATCCATGATACATGATACATATCCATAATACATGGTACATATGATACATATCCATGATACATATCCATGATACATATCCACGATACATGATATATATCTATGATACATGATATTATCCCTGATACATATCTATGGTACATGATACATATCCAAGATACATGGTACAAGATACATGATACATATCCATGATACATATTCATTATACATGATACGTATCCATGATACATGATATCAATGATACATATCAATGATACATGGTACATATCCATAATACATGGTACATATGATACATATCCATGATCCATGATAGATATCCATGATACATATCTATGATACATGATACATATCCACGATGCATGATACATATCGATGATACATATCAATGATACATATCCATGATACATGATACATATTAATGGTACATCTCCATGATTCATGATACATATCAATGATACATATCCATGATACATATCCATGATACATATCCATAATACATGGTACATATGATACATATCTATGATACATGATACATATCCATGATACATGATACATATCCACGATACATGATACATATCTACGATACATTATATTATCCCTAATACATATATATGGTACATGATACATATCCAAGATACATGGTACAAGATACATGATACATGATACATATCCATTATACACAATACATATAAATTATACATATCCATGAGACATATCCATGATACATATCCATTATACACGATACATATCCATGATACATGATATCAATGATACATATTGTTGTGGTTGCAAGGTTGAACCACAATTAGTAAAGAATACAATGAAGACGCAAACAACACGGAGAATGCAATAATAAGTGTATTAAGAAAAGGTATATTTACAGTATGTACAAATGAAGGTGTCGAGTCAGAGAGTCTTGGTGGGAGGGCATGTACGCTCTTCGGCGTCACTTCCGGTGGCATTTAGATAACACACACTAAGGCCAACCTAGGCTTGCCATTTATAGTGTAACGTTATTCGTGTATGCAAATGAGTGGTTGCCACCACAACACCCCCCTCCCAAGATTTGAAGTCACAAAGATTTCAATATCTTTTTCTTTTTGGGTTTACCATCAATGGTTCATTAAATTTTCTTTTCCTACCTGATCTTCGGGGTTCAGGTGTATATTGAGGCGGTTCCAAATTAAAGGATTCGTATATGACATCTATGGTTTCCTCCTCTTCGACTGTTGTCGTATAATCATCATCTTGGATATGACGTTTTTTTATCTGATTTAGGTGCCTTTTATGTATACTCTGTGGACCTTTAATCATATATGTACAATCACCAATGCGTTTATCCACTACTCCACATTCCCAGTAAGATGTGTTATTCTTGTAGCACTTAAAATATACTCGATCTCCCGAGTTATATTTCTTTCTTCTCGTGTGTGTAGTGTTTCGGATAATTGCCTGTCTTGGCAACAGTTTATCAAACGCTGATTTTACCTTTCTGGCAAACATTAGATCAGCTGGTGATATGTTTGATGGTGTACTAGGATGTGGTGTAATCCTATAAACTTGCAAGAATTGTTGCAAAGCTTTTTCTGTTGGTGTTCCAATGGATTTCTTTAACGCTCGTTTTAGCGTATCCACGAACCTTTCCGCAAGGCCGTTCGACCTTGGATGATACGGCGGAGTCGTGATGTGCTTCACTCGGAACGTGTCGCAAAATTCCTTAAACTCTGCGGATGTGAACTGCGTTCCGTTGTCAGTGACCAGTGTGTCTGGTACACCGAATCTTGCAAATAACTCGTGTAGGAACCCTATTGAGTTGTTCGTTGTTGGATTCCTGCAACGCATTACCTCCGGCCATTTTGTGTAACTATCCACTACAATTAAATAATAGTTTTCTCCTACTGGACCAGCGAAATCCATGTGGACTCTCGACCATGGTTGGTCGGTTTTCGGCCAAGGTTTGTGTACTATAGGTGGGGATTTTGCTGCTAACTGGCATCCTTTACATTTATTTATTGTTGCTGCTATGTCAGTGTCCATGTTACGCCAGTATACGTAGCTTCTCATTAACGACTTCATTCGATTTATCCCCGGATGTCCCGTATGGAAATCTCTTAACATCCTATTCTGCAATGTTTTGGGTATTACCACTCTCTCACTGTACAGTAACACATCGTTACATATGGAGAAAACTTCCTGCACCTTTGTGTCCGTTATAATTTTCTCTTTTATGTCCTTTATGTATTCGTCTTTCTCGGCTTCTCTTTTAATGTCCGACAAAGTTACGGGTAGTTCCTTAATGATGTTTGCTACCATATTTTTTACTTCAACATTTGTCCGAATTGCTGCAATGACTGATTCTTCCAGATTATGTTTCTGTGGTATCAGTCTTGACAGTCCATCCGCATGGCAAATCTTTTTTGATGCTAGATGTTGTAGCTGGAAATCGTAATTAAGTAAGATTGTACCCCAGCGCAGCAATCTATTTGCGGTGTATACCGGCAATCCTTTTTTTGATCCATATATCGTGACTAACGGTTTATGGTCGGTTTCAAGTAAGAATTGTCTACCATATAAATATCGATGAAATTTAGTCACGGAAAAGATTATGCTCAATGCTTCTTTTTCGATTTGTGAATATGCCCTCTCGGCTGGTATCAGCGTTCTCGAAGCGTACGCTATTGGTTTTCTAGACCCATCCGGCATAATATGTTGAATGCATGCTCCTAAGCCGTAGGAACTAGCGTCACTCGCGACGACTACTTTTAATTTTGTGTCAAAATGCGTTAAGAATAATTCGGATGTTAGTGCGCTCTTTATTTTGTCAAAAGCGGTTTGACATTCTTGCGTCCAGCTCCAAGGTGTATCCTTTTTAAGCAGATTATTTAAGGGGGCTCGCAAGTTATGCATTCCTTCAATAAAAGATTGATAATAATTTGCGAGTCCTAAGAAACTCTGCAAGGTTGTTACGTTATCAGGTGCTGGCATATTTTTTATTGCCGCTGATCTGTCTGGGTCTGGACGTCGTCCATGTTTGTTTATTATGTGTCCAAGATACTTAATCTCGCTCATACAAAAGTCACATTTACTTTCTTTTACTTTAAAGCCGAATTCTTGTATTCGAGTAAATACTTGTTTCAAATGTTCCTTATGTTCTTGTAGGGATTTGCTCCTGACAACAATGTCGTCCAGGTATGCACATGCGCACTCAATACCACTTAGCATGGTGTCCATCGCTTGCTGAAAAATGGCAGGCGCTACTTTGATGCCAAAGGGCAATCGGTTGTATTTGTACAATCCCTTATGTGTATTGATGCATAGTATCTTTGAGCAATTTTCCTCGACCGGTATTTGCAAATATGCATCGCTCAAGTCTATCTTGGAGAAGATATTACCACCATTTAACTTCGTGAAAATTTCCTCTGGACTTGGTAGAGGGTAATGGTGATCTTTTAATAGGGAGTTGACCCCGGTCGAAAAATCTGCGCACACTCTAACTTCGTCATTCTTTTTCTTTACGTATACGGTGGGAGCTGCCCACTCGCTGTGTTCTATTTTTGATAGAATTCCTGTCTGTTCCAATCTATCTAATTCTTTATTAATCTTTTCCAACCCAGCGAACGGAACGTTTCGCTTTTTTCTAAAAATTGGGCTGGCGTTTTCTTTAAGTTCAAACGAGGCCTTGAATTTATTACAGCGACCTAAGTTAGTCGTGAATGCTTCAGGAAATAATTCTTTTAAATCGTCTTTTATATTTACTGTTGTTGGAGAAGAACATTCTATTTTTTTACAGAATGTATTGATTGGCTTATCCCATAGACCAAATTTCTCAATTAAATCTATTCCAAAAAGATTTTCACCATTTTTCAGTACGAATATTTTTAATTTCTTCGTAATCCCTTTTAATTTTATCGGAAGAACAACTTCTCCTTCAAATTTTATACCCCCACCAGTTACCGTCCGGGCTGATTTACTCGTTTTCATCATGGTTGGTTTTTTACCCAACTTTTTCCATGTATTCAGGTTTATAATAGAAATATCGGAGCCGGAGTCGAGTTGTAACTTTATTGGTGTTTTAAATATTTCCACTTTTACGTATTTTCACCGATCTTTGTCTAATTTTGTATTTGATTTTGTTTGCTGTACTCTCTTTCTGGTGTAATCTTTATATCTGCAGCAATCGCTTTTGTGTCCTACCTTCTTACAATTGTAGCATTTTTTCTTCTTATAAGGACAATCTGATTCCCAATGCTTTTCTGCACATCTCTTACAGTTATATCTAGGAAGAGGCTTGTTATATTCTGTCTTATATTTATGGTTATTAGGATTGTAATATCCCGTTCCATTTTGATTGCTTTTCTTTGTAAAGTTCTTGGTTGGTGTGTATGGTTTTCTAACTTTTCTTACATATGCCACTCCGGATTCTTCTATATTTTTTGAATCCTTTTTTAGTGTAATGGCCCTTTCACAGTCCTCTGCTAGTTTCTGGAGGGTTAAATCGTGCTCAGATTCCAGCTTAGACAACACTCGTCTGCGTATTTCTGCATTTTTCGTGGAAACTAACCCTTGTGCGAAGATTAGACATTTAAAATCTTCTACCGTTAGTTCCGCAAGCTTAAAATTATCGCAGTTTTTATTGACAACTGATGCGTATGTCAAATAATCTTGGTTGTCCATCTTTCTTAGATTCATGCACAGCCATCTTTTATGAAAAAGAGATACATTTGGATTAAATAATTCTTTTAGTAATTTCACAGCTTCCATGAACTCTAATTCCGCAGTTTTTTTAGGTAATATGTAATCTATGAATTTGCTGTGTTCTGATGTACCCAATTTCCTGAGTAAAAGGCTCACTTTCTGGCTATTTGGCCAATTTTTGCAGTCCAGTTGAAAGACATCCTCGTATCTTGTATAGTATGCTTCAAAAGTATTTCCTTCCTCCGGCACATAATTAAATGTGTCCATACTATTAAAGATAGTTGTATGGGAGAAATTAACACTGTCGACATTTTCTCGATTACTCTTAAGTAGTTCCAGTGTTTTAGCAAAACGTTCATTTTGTCTTTCCTCGCTTTTTTCTAAACGTTCATTTTGTCTTTCCTCGCGGTCAGCTTGTGCCTGATTTTGTCTTTCCACGCTTTTTTCTAAACGTTCAATTTGTCTTTCCTCGCGGTCAGCTTGTGCCTGTTTTTGTCTTTCCTCGCGGTCAACTTGTGCCTGATTTTGTCTTTCCTCGCGGTCAGCTTGTGCCTGTAAAAATTTCATGAACATTTTTGATAATTCTTCCATTTTACTTTTTTTTTTTTTTTCGTGACGTTATACTGTATTATCCGTTATCCAGTGACAACTTTAAAAAAAAATCCTTTCCTTGAGCTTTAATTTTTAGCTATGGTATTTCCTTTTAATACCGCCGCCAAACAAATTATTAATTAAAAGATTCCTTTAGTTGTTGTTTTGCTAACAGAGAGCAGTAACTAGAATCCACCGGTGAACTTCTTTTTTTTTTCCGTAGATTACTTCCTTGCTTTTCGTAATACGAGTCTGACCTGTCGTTTTGCGACAGAACAAAATTCGCTTTTCGTTTGCAAGTTGATCCTTTAGTAATAAAAAACAGATTTGTCGTTTAGCGACAAAACAAAAATTCACTTTTACATTCGTTTGTAAGTCGGATTCCCAGAAAACGGCGTAAATTGTCGCTTTTGTCACGTTCGATTTTTTTTTTTTTTTTTTTTTTTTTTTTTCACTTAAGTTGAAAACTTTTCTTTAGCGTAAAATCCGTTTGCTCGTCAACACTTTGCATTGTACTTTTTTTTTAATAGTTCTTCGTCAAACTGTTATATTTGACGCTTCATATCTCGTCGCCAACTGTTGTGGTTGCAAGGTTGAACCACAATTAGTAAAGAATACAATGAAGACGCAAACAACACGGAGAATGCAATAATAAGTGTATTAAGAAAAGGTATATTTACAGTATGTACAAATGAAGGTGTCGAGTCAGAGAGTCTTGGTGGGAGGGCATGTACGCTCTTCGGCGTCACTTCCGGTGGCATTTAGATAACACACACTAAGGCCAACCTAGGCTTGCCATTTATAGTGTAACGTTATTCGTGTATGCAAATGAGTGGTTGCCACCACAACACATATCAATGATACATGGTACATAATACATGGCGCATATAGTACATATCCATGATCCATGATACATATCAATGATACGTGATACATATCTATGGTACATGATACATATCCATGATACATGGTACATCATACATATCCATAATACATATCCATAATACCTATCCATGATTCATGATACATATCCATGGTACATGATCCATATCAATGATACATATCTGTGATACATGATACATACTAATGATACATATCTCTGATACATGATACATATCCATAATACATATCCATTATACTTATCCATAATACATGCTACATACCCATTATACATGATACATATCAATGATACATATCCATGATACATAGTACATATACATAATACATGATACATATCCATGATACATGATAAATATCAATAATACATGATGCATATACATGATACATGATAAATATCCATGATACATGATACATATTAATGATACATATACATAATACATGATACATATCCATGATGTATGATACATATCAATGATACATATCCATGATACATGATACATATGATACATATCCATGATACATATACGTAATACATGATACATATCCATGATATATGATACATATCCATGACCCATATCCATGATACATATGATAAATATCCATGATACATATACATAATGATACATAATACATGATACATATCCATGATACATATCAATGATACATGATACATATCTATGATACATGATACATTATACATATCCATGATACATCCCAATGATATATATCCACGATACTTGATACAGATACATTATACATATCCATGATACAAGATACATACCCATGACACATATCCATGATACATACACATTATACATATCTACAATACATGATATGTATCTATGATACATGATATTATCCATGATACATATCTATGGTACATGACTCATATCCATGATACATGGTACATCATACATATCCATGATACATGGTACATCATACATATCCATGATACCTATCCATGATTCATGATACATATTCATGGTACATGATACATATCCATGATACATGATACATATACATGATACATATCAATAATACATATCCATGATACATATCAATGATACATATCCATGATAAATGATACATATCTATGATACATATCCTTGATACATGATACATATCCTTGATACATGATACATATTAATGATACATATCTGTGATACATGATACATATCAATGATACATATCTTGGATACATGATACATATCAATGATACATATCTTGGATACATGATACATATCCATGATACATATCCATAATCCATATCCATAATACATATCCATTATACTTGATACATATCAATGATACATATCCATGATACATGATACATACCCATTATACATGATATATGTCAATGATACATATCCATGATACATGATACATATCCATGATACATAAATATATAAATATCAATAATACATGATACATATACATGATACATTATAAATATCAATGATACATATCCATGATAAATGATACATATGATACATATCCATGATATATGATACATATCAATGATACATATCCATGATACATGATACATATCAATGATACATATCCATAATACATATCAATGATACATATCAATGATACATGATACATATCAATGATACATATCCATGATACATATCAATGATACATGATACATATCAATGATACATATCCATGATACATATCAATGATACATGATACATATCAATGATACATATCCATGATACATGATACATATCCATGATACATATGATACATATCAATGATACATATCCATGATACATATGATACATATCCATGATACATATACATAATACATGATACATAATACATGATACATACACATGATACATGACACATACACATGATACATACCCATGATACATGATACAACTCCATGATACATACACATGAGACATAATACATATCCATGATACATATCGATGATACATAGTACATATCCATGATACATATCCATGATACATGATACATATCCATGATACATATCCATAATACATTGTACATATCAATGATACATATCCATGATACATGATACATATGATACATATCCATGATACATGATACATACCCATGATACATGATACATTGTACATATCAATGATACATATTTATGATACATATCTATGATACATTTCCATGATACATATCCATTATACATGATACATATCGATGATACTTGATACATGTACATGATACATATCCATGATACATATCAACAATACATATCCATGATACATATCCATGATACATGATACATATCCATGATACATGATACATATCCATGATACATATCCATGATACATGATACATACCATAGTACATGATACATATCAATGATACATACCATAGTAGATGATACATATCCATGATACATATTCATAATACATGATACAACTCCATGATACATACACATGATACATATCAACGATACATGATATCTATCTATGATACATGATATTATCCATGATACCTATCTATAGTACATGATACATATCCATGATACATGATACATATACATGATACATACCATGATACATGATACATACATGATACGTGGTACATGATACATATCAATGGTACATGATACATATCCATGGTACATGATACATATACATGATACATATCAATAATACATATCCATGATACATATCAATGATACATATCCATGATAAATGATACATATCTATGATACATATCCTTGATACATGATACATATCCATAATACATGATACATATTAATGATACATATCTGTGATACATGATACATATCAATGATACATATCTTGGATACATGATACATATCAATGATACATATCTTGGATACATGATACATATCCATAATCCATATCCATAATACATATCCATTATACTTGATACATATCAATGATACATATCCATGATACATGATACATACCCATTATACATGATATATGTCAATGATACATATCCATGATACATGATACATATCCATGATACATAAATATATAAATATCAATAATACATGATACATATACATGATACATTATAAATATCAATGATACATATCAATGATACATGATAAATATCAATGATACATATCCATGATACATGATACATATCCATGATATGATACATATCAATGATGCATATCCATGATACATGATACATATCAATGATACATGATACATATCAATGATACATATCCATGATACATGATACATATCCATGATATATGATACATATCAATGATACATATCCATGATACATGATACATATCCATGATACATATCCATGATACATATCAATGATACATATCCATGATACATATCAATGATACATATGATACATATCCATGATACATATCCATGATACATATACATAATACATGATACATAATACATGATACATATCCATGATACATGATACATATCTATGATACATGATACATTATACATATCCATGATACATACCAATGATATATATCCACGATACTTGATACAGATACATTATACATATCCATGATACAAGATACATACCCATGATACATATCCATGATACATACACATTATACATATCTACAATACATGATATGTATCTATGATACATGATATTATCCATGATACATATCTATGGTACATGACTCATAACCATGATACATGGTACATCATACATATCCATGATACATGGTACATCATACATATCTATGATACATGGTACATCATACATATCCATGATACATATCCATGATACCTATCCATGATTCATGATACATATTCATGGTACATGATACATATCCATGATACATGATACATATACATGATACATATCAATAATACATATCCATGATACATATCAATGATACATATCCATGATAAATGATACATATCTATGATACATATCCTTGATACATGATACATATCCTTCATACATGATACATATTAATGATACATATCTGTGATACATGATACATATCAATGATACATATCTTGGATACATGATACATATCAATGATACATATCTTGGATACATGATACATATCCATGATACATATCCATAATCCATATCCATAATACATATCCATTATACTTGATACATATCAATGATACATATCCATGATACATGAGACATACCCATTATACATGATATATGTCAATGATACATATCCATGATACATGATACATATCCATGATACATAAATATATAAATATCAATAATACATGATACATATACATTATAAATATCAATGATACATATCCATGATACATGATAAATATCAATGATACATATCAATGATACATATCCATGATACATGATACATATCAATGATACATATCCATGATACATATCCATGATACATATCAATGATACATATCCATGATACATATCAATGATACATATCCATGATACATATCAATGATACATGATACATATCAATGATATATATCCATGATACATGATACATATCAATGATATATATCCATGATACATGATACATATCAATGATATATATCCATGATACATGATACATATCAATGATATATATCCATGATACATGATACATATCAATGATATATATCCATGATACATGATACATATCAATGATACATATCAGTGATACATGATACATATCAATGATACATATCCATGATACATGATACATATCAATGATACATATACATGATACATATGATACATATCCATGATACATATACATGATACATACACATGATACATGACACATACACATGATACATGACACATACACATGATACATACCCATGGTACATGATACATATCCATGATATATACCCATGATACATATCCATGATACATGATACATATCCATGATACATGATACAACTCCATGATACATACACATGAGACATACCCATGATACATGATACATATCAATGATACATGACACATACTCACGATACATAATACATATCCATGATACATATCCATGATACATATCGATGATACATGATACATATCCATGATACATATCCATGATACATGATACATATCCATGATACATATCCATAATACATTGTACATATCAATGATACATATCCATGATACATGATACCTATGATACATATCCATGATACATGATACATACCCATGATACATGATACATAGTACATATCAATGATACATATTTATGATACATATCCATGATACATATCCATTATACATGATACATATCGATGATACTTGATACATGTACATGATACATATCCATGATACATATCAACAATACATATCCATGATACATATCCATGATACATGATACATATCCATGATACATGATACATATCCATGATACATATCCATGATACATAATACATACCATAGTACATGATACATATCCATGATACATACCATAGTACATGATACATATCCATGATACATATTCATAATACATGATACAACTCCATGATACATACACATGATACATATCCACGATACATGATATCTATCTTATGATACATGATATTATCCATGATACCTATCTATAGTACATGATACATATACATGATACATGATACATATACATGATACATACCATGATACATGATACATACATGATACGTGGTACATGATACATATCAATGGTACATGATACATATACATGACACATGATACATATTGACGATACATGATACATATCTATGATACATATCCATGATACATATCTATAATACATGATACACATATATGATACATATGTGTGATACAATATACATATATATGATACATATCTCTGATACATGATAAATATCAATGATATATATCACTGATACATGATAAATATCAATGATACATATCTCTGATACATGATAAATATCAATGATACATATCTCTGATACATTATACATACCCATGATGCATCATACATACCCATGATACATGATACATACGTCTGATACATATCAATGATACATATCCATGATACATGATACATATCCATAATACATGGTACATATGATACATATCCATGATACATATCCATGATACATGATATATATCTATGATACATGATATTATCCCTGATACATATCTATGGTACATGATACATATCCAAGATACATGGTACAAGGTACATGATACATATCCATGATACATATTCATTATACATGATACGTATCCATGATACATGATATCAATGATACATATCAATGATACATGGTACATATCCATAATACATGGTACATATGATACATATCCATGATCCATGATAGATATCCATGATACATATCTATGATACATGATACATATCCACGATGCATGATACATATCGATGATACATATCCATGATACATATCCATGATACATGATACATATTAATGGTACATCTCCATGATTCATGATACATATCAATGATACATATCCATGATACATATCCATGATACATATCAATGATACATGATACATAATTATAATACATGGTACATATGATACATATCCATGATACATGATACATATCCATGATACATATACATAATTCATGATACATATCCATGATACATGATACATATCCATGATACATATCCATGATACATATCCATGATACATGATACAACTCCATGATACATACACATGATACATACACATGATACATACCCACGATACATGAGAAATACCCATGATACATGAGACATATCAATGATACATGAGACATATGATACATACCCACGATACATGAGACATACCCATGATACATGAGACATACCCATGATACATGATACATATCCATGATACATGATACATATCCATGATACATGATACATGATACATGATACATATCAATGATACATATCAATGATACATATCCATGATACATGATACATATCCATGATACATATCAATGATACATGATACATATTCATGATACATATCAATGATACATGATACATATCCATAATACATGATACATATCAATGATACATATCAATGATACATGATACATGATACATATCAATGATACATACCCATGATACATGATACATACCCATGATACATGATACATATCCATGATACATACCCATGATACATACCCATGATACATACCATGATACATATCCATGATACATATTCATGATACATATCCATGATACATATCCATGATACATGATACATATCTATGATACATACACATGAGACATACCCATGATACATGATACATATCAATGATACATGACACATACCCATGATACATAATACATATACATGATACATATCCATGATACATATCCATGATACATATCCATGATACATGATACATATCCATGATACATATCCATGATACATGATACATATCTATGATACATATCCATGATACATGATACATATCCATAATACATGATACATATCAATGATACATATCCATGATACATGATACATATGATACATATCCATGATACATGATACATACCCATGATACATGATACATACCCATGATACATGATACATACCCATGATTCATACCCATGATACAACTCCATGATACATACACATGATACATATCCACAATACAGTATACATATTCACGATACATGATATATATCTATGATACATGATATTATCCATCATACATATCTATGGTACATGATACATATCCATGATACATATCAATGATACATGGTACATGATACATATGAATGATACATGATACATATCAATGATAAATATCCATGGTACATGATACATATCCATGATTCATGATACAGGTTCGTTGATGCTTCTAAAGTATAACGATCCCTAGAAATATTGGTGCTTCTAAAGTATAACGGTCCCTACCCAGGAACGTTAGTGCTTCTAAAGTATAACGGTCCCTAGAAATATTGGTGCTTCTACAGTATAACGGTCTCCAAAAATGTTGATGCTTCTAAAGTATAACGGTCCCCCCATGAATGTTGGTGCTTCTAAAGTACAAGGGTCCCTAGAAATATAAGTGCTTCTCCAGTATAGGGACCAGGGGTGCTTCTACAATATAGGACCCAGAACTGGGGGTGCTTCTACCATATAGAACCCAGAGGCTTCCGCAGAATAGGGACCATGGATGCTTCTCCAGTATAGGGACCAGGGGTGCTTCTACGGTATAGGACCCAGCACCAGGGGTGCTTCTACAATATAGAACCCAGAGGCTTCTGCATAATAGGGACAATGGGTGCTTCTGCAGTATAGAGACCAGGTGTGCATCTACAGTATCGAACCCAGCACCGGGGGTGCTTATACAATATAGAACATAGAGGCTTCTGCAGAATAGGAACCATGGGTGCTTCTCCAGTATAGAGATCAGGGGTGCATCTACAGTATAGGACCCAGCACCAGGGGTGCTTCTGCAATTTAGGACCCGGAGGCTTCTGGAGAATAGGGGCAATGGGTGCTTCTCCAGTATAGGGACCAAGGGTGCTTCTGCAATATAGGACCCAGCACCGGGGGTGCTTCTACAATATATGACCCGGAGGCTTATGAAGAATAGGGACCATGGGTGCTTCTGCAGTATAGGGGCAAGGGGTGCTTCTACGGTATAGGACCCAGCACTGGGGTGCTTCTACAATATAGGACCCGGAGGCTTCTGCAGTATGGTTCTTTGATATGACCGAGGCACCTTGGAATTCTTTTTGTTTCTTTAACTGAAAATATTTCTATGTATGGGGAGGGTTAAAAAAGATTTTTTTTGGTGTGGGGGGGTCCAAAATTTTTTTTTTTCTTTTTCATTAAAAATATTTATATGGATGGGGGAGAATGAAAAAAAAAAATTTTCGGGGGGGATTTTCTTTTTTCTTTTTTTTTTCTTTTTTAAACTAAAAATATTTCTATGTATGGAGGGGGAGAAATTTTGGGGGCTTTAAAAAATGTTTCTTTTTTTTTCTTTTAAATTAAAAATATTTCTAAGTATGGGGAAGGATGAAAAATAAATTTGTCTTGGGGGGGCAAAAAAATTTATTTTTTTCTTTTCTTAACTAAAAATATTTATATTTATGATAGTGACAATACATGAATGAACACTATTTTGTTTTTCTGGCACAACAGGAGCGCATTAATATGAGTTCTTAGGTATGCAAACTGGGCTCGAGATAGGTACATATACAGTATGTGCACCCTTGTAAGTATATAGTATGCACACTAGGGCGGTGATAGGTACAAATATAGTATGAGCACCAGGGCGGCGATAGGTACGAATATAATATATGGATTACTATGGATGGGTGGCGATAGGTACATATATAGTATGCGCACCTGGGTGGCGATAGATACGTATATAGTATGAACACTGGGGCGGAGATAAGTACCTATATAGAAGGCGCAGACAGAGGTGGTACTTATTTTAGAAATATGTCATACTATTGCCCTGGGAAACGTAGGATGAAATGGTGGGGAAGAAACAGCTTTCGCAAAAGGCAAAATTAGAAAGTAGCGGTGAAATGGGGCGACCAGGGAAGAGAAAAGTAGAAAGATAAAGAGACGGCTATAGAGAGAGGGAAAGAAATAGAAGTTTGAATATAAAGATGTTACACACGCGATTTTTCTTCAATTAAATGTTTTTATGATCCCGAGCAACGCCGAGTAGCCCTGCTAGTCATATATAAAAGCTATATTTGATATTGAGCACTTTTTATAAGCCCAGTTGAAATTCTTTGGATTACTATCTTGTGGATGTTTACCTTGTCTGGATTATTTATTTATTTATATATATATATATATATATATATATATATATAGAGAGAGAGAGAGAGAGATACATGATACATACCCATGATACATGATACAACTCCATGATACATACACATGAGACATAATACATATCCATGATACATATCGATGATACATAGTACATATCCATGATACATATCCATGATACATGATACATATCCATGATACATATCCATAATACATTGTACATATCAATGATACATATCCATGATACATGATACATATGATACATATCCATGATACATGATACATACCCATGATACATGATACATTGTACATATCAATGATACATATTTATGATACATATCTATGATACATTTCCATGATACATATCCATTATACATGATACATATCGATGATACTTGATACATGTACATGATACATATCCATGATACATATCAACAATACATATCCATGATACATATCCATGATACATGATACATATCCATGATACATGATACATATCCATGATACATATCCATGATACATGATACATACCATAGTACATGATACATATCAATGATACATACCATAGTAGATGATACATATCCATGATACATATTCATAATACATGATACAACTCCATGATACATACACATGATACATATCAACGATACATGATATCTATCTATGATACATGATATTATCCATGATACCTATCTATAGTACATGATACATATCCATGATACATGATACATATACATGATACATACCATGATACATGATACATACATGATACGTGGTACATGATACATATCAATGGTACATGATACATATCCATGGTACATGATACATATACATGATACATATCAATAATACATATCCATGATACATATCAATGATACATATCCATGATAAATGATACATATCTATGATACATATCCTTGATACATGATACATATCCATAATACATGATACATATTAATGATACATATCTGTGATACATGATACATATCAATGATACATATCTTGGATACATGATACATATCAATGATACATATCTTGGATACATGATACATATCCATAATCCATATCCATAATACATATCCATTATACTTGATACATATCAATGATACATATCCATGATACATGATACATACCCATTATACATGATATATGTCAATGATACATATCCATGATACATGATACATATCCATGATACATAAATATATAAATATCAATAATACATGATACATATACATGATACATTATAAATATCAATGATACATATCAATGATACATGATAAATATCAATGATACATATCCATGATACATGATACATATCCATGATATGATACATATCAATGATGCATATCCATGATACATGATACATATCAATGATACATGATACATATCAATGATACATATCCATGATACATGATACATATCCATGATATATGATACATATCAATGATACATATCCATGATACATGATACATATCCATGATACATATCCATGATACATATCCATGATACATATCCATGATACATATCAATGATACATATGATACATATCCATGATACATATCCATGATACATATACATAATACATGATACATAATACATGATACATATCTATGATACATGATACATTATACATATCCATGATACATACCAATGATATATATCCACGATACTTGATACAGATACATTATACATATCCATGATACAAGATACATACCCATGATACATATCCATGATACATACACATTATACATATCTACAATACATGATATGTATCTATGATACATGATATTATCCATGATACATATCTATGGTACATGACTCATAACCATGATACATGGTACATCATACATATCCATGATACATGGTACATCATACATATCTATGATACATGGTACATCATACATATCCATGATACATATCCATGATACCTATCCATGATTCATGATACATATTCATGGTACATGATACATATCCATGATACATGATACATATACATGATACATATCAATAATACATATCCATGATACATATCAATGATACATATCCATGATAAATGATACATATCTATGATACATATCCTTGATACATGATACATATCCTTCATACATGATACATATTAATGATACATATCTGTGATACATGATACATATCAATGATACATATCTTGGATACATGATACATATCAATGATACATATCTTGGATACATGATACATATCCATGATACATATCCATAATCCATATCCATTATACTTGATACATATCAATGATACATATCCATGATACATGAGACATACCCATTATACATGATATATGTCAATGATACATATCCATGATACATGATACATATCCATGATACATAAATATATAAATATCAATAATACATGATACATATACATTATAAATATCAATGATACATATCCATGATACATGATAAATATCAATGATACATATCAATGATACATATCCATGATACATGATACATATCAATGATACATATCCATGATACATATCAATGATACATATCCATGATACATATCAATGATACATATCCATGATACATATCAATGATACATGATACATATCAATGATATATATCCATGATACATGATACATATCAATGATATATATCCATGATACATGATACATATCAATGATATATATCCATGATACATGATACATATCAATGATATATATCCATGATACATGATACATATCAATGATATATATCAGTGATACATGATACATATCAATGATACATATCCATGATACATGATACATATCAATGATACATATACATGATACATATGATACATATCCATGATACATATACATGATACATACACATGATACATGACACATACACATGATACATGACACATACACATGATACATACCCATGGTACATGATACATATCCATGATATATACCCATGATACATATCCATGATACATGATACATATCCATGATACATGATACAACTCCATGATACATACACATGAGACATACCCATGATACATGATACATATCAATGATACATGACACATACTCACGATACATAATACATATCCATGATACATATCCATGATACATATCGATGATACATGATACATATCCATGATACATATCCATGATACATGATACATATCCATGATACATATCCATAATACATTGTACATATCAATGATACATATCCATGATACATGATACCTATGATACATATCCATGATACATGATACATACCCATGATACATGATACATAGTACATATCAATGATACATATTTATGATACATATCCATGATACATATCCATTATACATGATACATATCGATGATACTTGATACATGTACATGATACATATCCATGATACATATCAACAATACATATCCATGATACATATCCATGATACATGATACATATCCATGATACATGATACATATCCATGATACATATCCATGATACATAATACATACCATAGTACATGATACATATCCATGATACATACCATAGTACATGATACATATCCATGATACATATTCATAATACATGATACAACTCCATGATACATACACATGATACATATCCACGATACATGATATCTATCTTATGATACATGATATTATCCATGATACCTATCTATAGTACATGATACATATACATGATACATGATACATATACATGATACATACCATGATACATGATACATACATGATACGTGGTACATGATACATATCAATGGTACATGATACATATACATGACACATGATACATATTGACGATACATGATACATATCTATGATACATATCCATGATACATATCTATAATACATGATACACATATATGATACATATGTGTGATACAATATACATATATATGATACATATCTCTGATACATGATAAATATCAATGATATATATCACTGATACATGATAAATATCAATGATACATATCTCTGATACATGATAAATATCAATGATACATATCTCTGATACATGATAAATATCAATGATACATATCTCTGATACATTATACATACCCATGATGCATCATACATACCCATGATACATGATACATACGCATGATACATATCAATGATACATATCCATGATACATGATACATATCCATAATACATGGTACATATGATACATATCCATGATACATATCCATGATACATATCCACGATACATGATATATATCTATGATACATGATATTATCCCTGATACATATCTATGGTACATGATACATATCCAAGATACATGGTACAAGGTACATGATACATATCCATGATACATATTCATTATACATGATACGTATCCATGATACATGATATCAATGATACATATCAATGATACATGGTACATATCCATAATACATGGTACATATGATACATATCCATGATCCATGATAGATATCCATGATACATATCTATGATACATGATACATATCCACGATGCATGATACATATCGATGATACATATCCATGATACATATCCATGATACATGATACATATTAATGGTACATCTCCATGATTCATGATACATATCAATGATACATATCCATGATACATATCCATGATACATATCAATGATACATGATACATAATTATAATACATGGTACATATGATACATATCCATGATACATGATACATATCCATGATACATATACATAATTCATGATACATATCCATGATACATGATACATATCCATGATACATATCCATGATACATATCCATGATACATGATACAACTCCATGATACATACACATGATACATACACATGATACATACCCACGATACATGAGAAATACCCATGATACATGAGACATATCAATGATACATGAGACATATGATACATACCCACGATACATGAGACATACCCATGATACATGAGACATACCCATGATACATGATACATATCCATGATACATGATACATATCCATGATACATGATACATGATACATGATACATATCAATGATACATATCAATGATACATATCCATGATACATGATACATATCCATGATACATATCAATGATACATGATACATATTCATGATACATATCAATGATACATGATACATATCCATAATACATGATACATATCAATGATACATATCAATGATACATGATACATGATACATATCAATGATACATACCCATGATACATGATACATACCCATGATACATGATACATATCCATGATACATGATACATACCCATGATACATGATACATATCCATGATACATACCCATGATACATACCCATGATACATACCATGATACATATCCATGATACATATTCATGATACATATCCATGATACATATCCATGATACATGATACATATCTATGATACATACACATGAGACATACCCATGATACATGATACATATCAATGATACATGACACATACCCATGATACATAATACATATACATGATACATATCCATGATACATATCCATGATACATATCCATGATACATGATACATATCCATGATACATATCCATGATACATGATACATATCTATGATACATATCCATGATACATGATACATATCCATAATACATGATACATATCAATGATACATATCCATGATACATGATACATATGATACATATCCATGATACATGATACATACCCATGATACATGATACATACCCATGATACATGATACATACCCATGATTCATACCCATGATACAACTCCATGATACATACACATGATACATATCCACAATACAGTATACATATTCACGATACATGATATATATCTATGATACATGATATTATCCATCATACATATCTATGGTACATGATACATATCCATGATACATATCAATGATACATGGTACATGATACATATGAATGATACATGATACATATCAATGATAAATATCCATGGTACATGATACATATCCATGATTCATGATACAGGTTCGTTGATGCTTCTAAAGTATAACGATCCCTAGAAATATTGGTGCTTCTAAAGTATAACGGTCCCTACCCAGGAACGTTAGTGCTTCTAAAGTATAACGGTCCCTAGAAATATTGGTGCTTCTACAGTATAACGGTCTCCAAAAATGTTGATGCTTCTAAAGTATAACGGTCCCCCCATGAATGTTGGTGCTTCTAAAGTACAAGGGTCCCTAGAAATATAAGTGCTTCTCCAGTATAGGGACCAGGGGTGCTTCTACAATATAGGACCCAGAACTGGGGGTGCTTCTACCATATAGAACCCAGAGGCTTCCGCAGAATAGGGACCATGGATGCTTCTCCAGTATAGGGACCAGGGGTGCTTCTACGGTATAGGACCCAGCACCAGGGGTGCTTCTACAATATAGAACCCAGAGGCTTCTGCATAATAGGGACAATGGGTGCTTCTGCAGTATAGAGACCAGGTGTGCATCTACAGTATCGAACCCAGCACCGGGGGTGCTTATACAATATAGAACATAGAGGCTTCTGCAGAATAGGAACCATGGGTGCTTCTCCAGTATAGAGATCAGGGGTGCATCTACAGTATAGGACCCAGCACCAGGGGTGCTTCTGCAATTTAGGACCCGGAGGCTTCTGGAGAATAGGGGCAATGGGTGCTTCTCCAGTATAGGGACCAAGGGTGCTTCTGCAATATAGGACCCAGCACCGGGGGTGCTTCTACAATATATGACCCGGAGGCTTATGAAGAATAGGGACCATGGGTGCTTCTGCAGTATAGGGGCAAGGGGTGCTTCTACGGTATAGGACCCAGCACTGGGGTGCTTCTACAATATAGGACCCGGAGGCTTCTGCAGTATGGTTCTTTGATATGACCGAGGCACCTTGGAATTCTTTTTGTTTCTTTAACTGAAAATATTTCTATGTATGGGGAGGGTTAAAAAAGATTTTTTTTGGTGTGGGGGGGTCCAAAATTTTTTTTTTTCTTTTTCATTAAAAATATTTATATGGATGGGGGAGAATGAAAAAAAAAAATTTTCGGGGGGGATTTTCTTTTTTCTTTTTTTTTTCTTTTTTAAACTAAAAATATTTCTATGTATGGAGGGGGAGAAATTTTGGGGGCTTTAAAAAATGTTTCTTTTTTTTTCTTTTAAATTAAAAATATTTCTAAGTATGGGGAAGGATGAAAAATAAATTTGTCTTGGGGGGGCAAAAAAATTTATTTTTTTCTTTTCTTAACTAAAAATATTTATATTTATGATAGTGACAATACATGAATGAACACTATTTTGTTTTTCTGGCACAACAGGAGCGCATTAATATGAGTTCTTAGGTATGCAAACTGGGCTCGAGATAGGTACATATACAGTATGTGCACCCTTGTAAGTATATAGTATGCACACTAGGGCGGTGATAGGTACAAATATAGTATGAGCACCAGGGCGGCGATAGGTACGAATATAATATATGGATTACTATGGATGGGTGGCGATAGGTACATATATAGTATGCGCACCTGGGTGGCGATAGATACGTATATAGTATGAACACTGGGGCGGAGATAAGTACCTATATAGAAGGCGCAGACAGAGGTGGTACTTATTTTAGAAATATGTCATACTATTGCCCTGGGAAACGTAGGATGAAATGGTGGGGAAGAAACAGCTTTCGCAAAAGGCAAAATTAGAAAGTAGCGGTGAAATGGGGCGACCAGGGAAGAGAAAAGTAGAAAGATAAAGAGACGGCTATAGAGAGAGGGAAAGAAATAGAAGTTTGAATATAAAGATGTTACACACGCGATTTTTCTTCAATTAAATGTTTTTATGATCCCGAGCAACGCCGAGTAGCCCTGCTAGTCATATATAAAAGCTATATTTGATATTGAGCACTTTTTATAAGCCCAGTTGAAATTCTTTGGATTACTATCTTGTGGATGTTTACCTTGTCTGGATTATTTATTTATTTATATATATATATATATATATATATATATATATATATATATATATATAGAGAGAGAGAGAGAGAGAGAGAGAGAGAGAGAGAGAGAGAGAGAGAGAGAGAGAGAGAGAGAGAGAGAGAGAGAGAGAGCATTCTTTTGTGATACTATGGATTATTCTCTCCGCCAGACCCTGGAGAATGTGAGGAAATGATTCACCAGAAAAGCAAAAGTTATCAGAAGTGAAATAAGCAAAAACATGATGGAGGGGGTCGAAATCTTTTGAACTCTCGAAACAGGATGGCGCTTCACAGCTGGTGGTCAATTTCTGCGTGGACAGCTAAGAGTAGCTGAGAGGGCGAGCACAGAAGTAGTCAGTTTTCAGCTGATCGGGGGGAGGCTACGACAAAAGACCGAACATAGGATTTCCGGTCGTAAGTTAATATATCTAGGAATCAGAGTTGTTCGAGGCAGTTTGCACCCCGAGGAGGTTCTCGAAAGAGCTTGGCAGAGAGCAGATTGGTGTAAACCCAAGGAGAGAAAGTTCGGAGAGATTTAGCAGACGATGAGATGAGCTGACAAGTGAACGACACTGATGGCTTCAGCAGACAAATTATCTCAGTTAGGTCTAAGCTGATATACTGGGACTTAACTAAGATGGGGACGCTAGCATTTGGGAGTCCTTTTCTGCGACGGTGTCACCCAGAGCACAACTGACAATATATCTGAGTTTGTGTTTTTTCTTGTAAGTCTGCGTTACTTTGGTTTTGTACACTTGCAAATCAGTGACGAGAGACAATGATACGGACAGAACAGAAGATGAAGAAGAAGAAAACTACGGCACACAAAAGAAGAATGACCAGAACATTTTGAACCACTTTTATTGTTGGATAATGGCCGTATGGGAATGGACGTATCTGTTGGAAATCGTTGGTTTGACTTGGCTCGAATCAGCGCGGGTGCAGCCGAGTGCAGAATAGGGCCTGTTCTCACAGTCAGAGCTAACAGATGTGACAAGGTCACCGTGTGACGAGATCCCAGATCAGGGGTCAGTGTGCACCTGCGAGAGGTTCTGTGACGTCACAGGCCCTTGCGTGGGAAACAGAGGGATCCGTGACGTCACTCGTTCTTCGTGAGAAGCGAGTTTTGTCAGTCTGGGTTTTGGAGGCAAACCGATGAGACATGATTGTTACCATGTAATTTACAACAGATAAGGGAAATATTTCCCTAATAGATATCCTTTCCCCCCCCCCTCTATGAATGGTTAAGAAAATAATTGTTAAGTAACTATGATGAAGTAGTGATTTGCTTTTGCGCGCGCTCTCTCTCTCTCTCTCTCTCTTTCTTTCTCTCTCTCTCTCTCTCTCTCCGTAGTGAATGGCCTAGGCTGATAAATAACAACGCTTGTAATAAAAAGAATCGAAACTTATAGAGATTGTGTTTGGTGAGTCGGTCGGGAAGCTTTTGTTGCAAACAACTGACGGTGTGGTTCACTGCAGGAAGGAAAGAAGAAAGAATTCATCCACTAGACGACATCGGGACGGCGACCCTCTGCACGCGAGGGAGAAATCTAAAAGTATGCAAACAATATATGAACTATGTGATTTATGATGTTTTAAAAATGACGAGTATTAAATGTGAACTGCCACGGCCCTTTCAGGGACGAGTATACGAAATGAGTACCGTCACGACCCGTATCGGGAAGAGTGTACAAAACACATACTGCTGCGGTCCATGCAGGAGTAGGACCATGCAACATTATGTCCTCTTACAAAAACAAAAGATATAAATGATATTAAACCTTATGTCTAGAATCCTTATTCCAATTTGGGTCAAAATGTATTATATAATTTTATTCTAGAAAATGTCTAAAATTTAAGGCTTAAGAAGAAATTTTAATTTAGGGAATCTTGCTTAATTGGTGACTCTAATGACTATGGATCAAATTTAATGCAAATCTGAAATATTTTAATATTCTAATGGAAGGTTGTGCACATTTTATGCCCCCTAAAATCCCGAATAAACCCTTTAAATATTCCAAAAATAATGAAATTCGGGAATTTTTAACATTTCAAAAAATCAGAGTTATCTATTTTTACCCCCTTTGTATAAAACTAAATTAAACTGAATATACCATAATTATCAGTTAATTAGTTTAGGAGTGAATCATGTACATACAAATATATAAGTATATAAACATACATAACTTTATATATATATATATATATATATATATTAGACATGTGCCGTTGAAGACCACAGAGTTTTCTTTCTTTGCTATCTTTCTGGTTAATTTCTCGACGCGGCGAGCGATTCGTTGGTTTTCCGGTGCCAATTGGTGGATTATGGCGCCTAACGTTGTATCTTGGGCCATTTCTCGAGCGCTTTCGGTCTCGCGACTGTCTTCAGGAGGCTGTGTCTTATTATTAGTAAAGAGCCGTATTTATGGTTATATCTACTAATTTACATTATATATATATATATATATATATATATATATATATATATATATATATAGAGAGAGAGAGAGAGAGAGAGAGAGAGAGAGAGAGAGAGAGATTCTTTTATTTACTTATTTATATATATATAAATTCTTTGTAATCTAGCAGGAAAAATCCCAGCAGAGTGCTCGATTAATTGAGAATTAAAGTTAAAAATTAAAAATTAAGAGCGTAGTATCTATTTTGGTACAAAAAAAATTAGTACAACATTCGTACCGTCGGTTTCAAGCATAGAAGGACTTAGCCATCCGGCGCTCTTCAGCTTCTGTTGTCATCCGATGAGAGCCGGATGGCTAAGTCATTCTGTGCTTGAAACCGACGGTATGAATGTTGTACTAATTTTTCTGTATCAAAATTATATATATATATATATATATATATATAAACTCCAGACATAAACTTATCATGATGCCTATAACATTAGAAGAAGCACAACAATAATATATTTAAATGAGATTCATATAGAAATCTCATGTGGAATTGCAAACATTTTACAGTTTATTTGATTTGAATCTTCAGTAATTTTTAATTTGCTCGCTATTAAAATAAAAATAAAAAATCGAAAAAACATTTTCTGTTTTGGGCAAAATAAATCCCTCGATTATTTTCGTTCACATTAGATTTTTTGATGGAAACTGATTTAAATTTTGTCCTTTTTTATTCTTCATTTTTCACTTTTCCTATTTACTTTTTTGTCTGGTACTTTTTTCTTATTGAAACTTTTAATGCCACATGTTTTATATGCTATTCTTGAAATCTCTATAAGATGGCATTTTCATCAGTAAATGCACAGATTGAATGGATGTATCTGATTTCAAATGCATCCGAGAGTCCCCATAAGAGGCTCTGTACGTCAGGCGAGCTATTACACTCAAGTCTGACGTAGCATGTTCATCCGTCTGTCACACTTAAGTCTGAAATAGCAATTTTGTAAGTCTGTCATGCTTAAGTTTGAAATATCACTAATTAAAAAAATATTGATTGGGTTGAATAATAAAATCGATTGGAAATATACATTTTTAAGAACACAAACCGATATTTGTCATAGATAACTGGCAAAATTGAAAATCATAAACAAAAAGAGAAATAGGCTGAATCTACTTTATATATATATATATATATATATATATATGTGTGTGTGTATATATTATATATAATATTATGAGGTGATATATCTATATATATATCATATATGTGTCGTTGAAGACCACGGAGTTTTCTTTCTTTGCGATCTTTCTGGTTAATTTCTCGACTCGGCGAGCGATTCGTCGGATTTCCAGTGTCAATTGGTGGATTATGGCGGCAAGCCTTGTATCTTGGGCCATTTCTCGAGCGCTTTCGGTCTCGCGACCGTCTTCAGGAGGATATGCGTTATTGTTAGTAAGGACCCGTATTTATGGTTTTATTTTTGGTTATGTCCATTCATTTGCATATGTGTATATACATATATATATATATATATATATATATATATATATATATATATCTTTATTGGTCCCCCGATTTATAAAATCGGGTGACCTATGTTTTGAGGCATTTCCGTCTGTCTGTCCGGATTTTTCTCCGCAACCATCCATTGAATTTCTGAAATTTTGCATGAAGTTGTAACTTTTGTCAGGTTAGAAAGTGACATTCTCCGAATTTAAAAAAAAATCTGGTTAGCCCCCAAGGGGGTCAAAAGGCCCCTAAATGGCAAAAAATGACATTTTTTTGCCCCATAACTTTTCATCCATCTATTCAATTTCTCTGAAACTTGGCCAAAATGTGGAGGCAATTGTTCCTAATAGAAAATAAGTATCGCTGACCTTAGAAAAAATCTGGTTCGCGCTCCCAGGGGGTCAAAAGCCCCCAAAATGGCAAAAAATTAGCCTTTTCTCCCATAACGTTTGATCCATCCATTCAATTTTTCTGAAACTTGGCCAAAATGTAGAGGCAATTGTTCTGGATATAAAATGAGCATCCTTGACCTCAGAAAAATTCTGTTTCGCGCCCCCAGGGGGTACAATGGGTGTCAAAAATGCCCCAAATTGCCCAAATTTATTGCATTTTACACTCGCCACATCGAGTCACATACAAAGTGGGTCCATGCATGCGCGGCTTGTTATTTTATTTACTTGTTTTTATTTATTTATTTATTTTTTAATCTATTATTATTATTATTGTTGTTGTTATTATTATCGTGTATTAATTGTTAAAGACCGATAAGGCGTTAGTACCGGTGGTGAATGCTATTTTATTAATTGTGGGTTGTAATTTTTTATGTGTAGGGCTTCGAAGATTTTTAGTCTGTTGGTGCAATTGTTTTTATGTATGATCTTAGTGTTAGTTGTTAATATTTGTCTTAGTTCGGTTGATTTTATGCTTTTTTTATGTGTGGTAATGTGTCGCTGGATGGCACTAGTGTCGTTTAAGTGCCTGTAAGACTGTGATGAAAAGTAAGGGCTAAGGACAGAGCTCTGGTGAACTCTAACCTCCACATTGAAGCTATAAATACCACCGATCAACACGACTAGTAGCAAAATTCTACCCCTTCACTGTATGCTTTCTACTCGAATAGCTTCTTTTCTTGGACCACTCGCCTTTGGAATACCCTCCCTGCTCACTATTTCCTCGAATAAAGAAATTTAAATGTAATGTGAACAAACCTCTTGCTGCATTACTTTCCACTTAGGATGCCCCTTATAAATTTGGCCCCTAATCACAGTAGCCCTTACGTCTCAGTGGAAATATGCCTCATATACATAAGTTGTACAAGACAGACGAGCCACTCCTCTACACCCACTTTTCATATTGCCCATATAGCACCTCTCTCTGGAGACTCTGTCGAAAGCTTTTCTCCAGGTCCAAGAATGGCATGTGAAGTCTCCTTCTATAGTTGACGTACGATGAATATGGCATCAATGTTGCTCCTGCCACGTACAAAACAAAACTGCATCTGATGGTGTTCTTTTCTGCATCTTCAATAACGTCCATTGCTTGCTCGAGAAGCTTCAAGCCTCTATAATTTCCATGTGTCTGTGCATCCATTTTCTTAGCAATTGACAATGTAACTCTCACATGCTCTTTTTTTATGATTGCGTTACCTATGTCTGACAAGATTTGAATGCTAACGTTACCAGATGTTTTCAACGTTTCAAGGACTATTCCAGAAGGTCCTGCAACCTTGCCATTCTTCATTTTGATTAAGAATTTTCTATAATGCCTGGGTTGATCCTTAATGCTGGCTCTGCACTAGTTGTTCTATTGTTAAATGGTACAAGTTCCAGGGAAATGCAATGCTAAGCAACGTTCTATAATCCTGTTGCCAGGCCCTATGCGTGGCCATATTATCTAGGCACAGCTGCCCTATCATTATCCTTTAGGCAGTTCTTACCTATAACATCCTAATTCTCTCTTCTCATCTGTTTTGCCACCTTGGGGTTGATGTTACTTAACTTGACTGTGGCGGCATACACCACTTTTTTTATTGCAAGGCTTCTTGCGATCGTGTACTCCTCTCTACTGTCTCCTTTCTTCCAACAACTGTCCCTTTTCTTCCAACAACTGTTTCCCTTCTTCCAACAACTGTCTCCTTTCTTCCAACAATTGTCTCCTTTATTCCAACAACTGTCTCCTTTCTTCCAACTACTGTCTCAAAATTCAAAATGGCGGACTAGTTGAATCTCACACGTGTGAGTGTTTGCTCACAATTTTTATTTGTTTTTTGCTTGTTTTCGCCCTAAAATCAAACTGATGTATAGTGTAGGTGTTTTCAAGACACTTTAATCCAAGAACTTTTTACTCTTTGTGAATTTTTTCTGATGATTTTGTAGTTGTTGCAGAGACGATATTGACATACAAATGTTGTTTGGCACAAGGCAAATGAAACGGACCGTTAAAAATATATCTCACAGAAATTTTTAATTTTTGGAAATGTGAAAAAATAAAAAATAAATGTAATAAAATAAACTATGGTTATTGGAATATAATATAAACTGTCTTATATTTTGTTCTGTTATCAATAATTGACAAACATTGAGCTGAATCTTCAAAGGAGACTACAAAGTAAAAGGATCTGATGGTATATGGTAGTATATGGTGAGCTACGATGTTCACTCTTTCGTTGCCGAAGGTTCAAGTGCCCCGAAGCATTTCTGCGCATGCGGCTGGACGCGCGTTTTTACAAAATAAAATTGTAAAATTCAATAAATTTATTTTGGACCAATCAGATGATTTTCCAAGTTGGTCCGGAATTCTGTGTCTGTGGGAGCCGATGAAAACCTTTAAAAGAGATGCGTATTTTCCAAAAAGACTAGTTGATTAAAAATTCAGAGATAGTGTTTGAAAATAAGTCTGCTGTCTGCAACTCTACTCGACTCAAACAAGACTACACAACACTCTCAATATAGCAGTCAGCAAATCAGCCAAGGTAGGCGAACACACAGACACAGAAACAAAAACAAACTTTTGCATTTCCCTTTTTATCGTCTGCTTCTTTAAAAGTAAATTTATGAAAATAACTACTTAAAAAACTTCTCATTGAACTTTATACTTTGATTAATTTTCTCCAGTCATTGACTCAGTAAAATTTATTTCATATATTTGAGTGAGAAGTTTTCTCGATTTTTCAGACCAGTGGATTTTTCACAGCTCTTGAGTTATCGATTCAGTCTTCCTCGATATCTCAAATTTCATTCCCCTTTTGTTCACCAAAAGACATTCATAAAAGAACTATCATTTTCAATGAAAAAGTTTCCTTAAAACTTAATAAATATTTTTCCTTTTGTAAATTGAGAGTTTACTTTGTTTATTTTGTTTATATCATTTCTACGAATTACCTTCGATAATTCGTCCCGTCCGTCTCTCACTATCTTTCCTTTCCCTTCTCCCACATAATAAATCTATAAGAACAAACTAAAATCCTAATAGGCCAAACTGGTGATCCACCGACGTGAACACGCAAACACTTCTCTAAACAAAAAAGAAAAAAAATATATACCAACAACAAACAAAAATAAAACTGCCTTCTGATACTTCAAATAACGAATTTTCTTCATTTAACTTCAACGAAATTAAAGAAAGGAAAACAACTCAAGAAATAATTTCACCACAAAAGAACCGGACCAATCCATCACCAAAAAAAAAAAAAAAAAAAAAAAAAAAAAAAAAAAAAAAAACTAAGGAAAATTCAACAAACAAGAAACAATTCTCTTGCCATAAGTAAAAGCTAAGTGGACCGAATATTTCGACATTCTATAATTTCCAAATATAATCGCGTGTGATTGAATTCAACGCGTTCGTGTTATTTGCTTTTCTGCTATGGACTGTAAAATTATTTTTTTTTTCAATCTCTAAATATTATCGCGTATGATCATATTTCAATACGTTTTCGAGTTTGTTCGTTTCCGTGTCATATGGAACGGTAATTCTTTCCAAAATGTTCAATTTCTCACAAAGAAATTCAACAAAATTCATTCTTCAAATAAATACAAAAGAATTCAAAGAAAAAGAAAATATAAAATTTGATTAATTTGACCAGCACAACCAAAACAACCTTTGACTAGCAAATCTTCATTGTACAGAAACTTTTCACAAAAAAAAAAAAAAAAAAAAAAAAATTTCTACAAAAACGGTAAAGAAAATCCTTTTGAACATAAAATTTTCTTTTTATAAAAATATATATATAATTCAACACACAGCAAAAGTTTGTTTATTCACAACTAAAACAAAACTAAAATGGCAGAAAACGAAATCGACATGGCAGCAGAACAAGATAAACCAGTGCAGTCAATAGCAATGAAAACGCCAGCGTTTATTGAGTCAAATGTACTAGCTTGGTTTTCAATAATGGAAGCCCAGTTCAGTATTATGAACATTAAACAACCAAGACAAAAATTTTACCATATTCTCGCTTCACTACCAACGGATATAGTTGGAAAATTACAACACAACATACTGCAATCAACAGATTATGATAAGTTAAAAGAGGCTGTAATTAACCAGTATGAAAAATCAAAGCCTGAAATGCTGGACAAATTAATGTCATCCTCAATCATGACAGGACGCCCTTCGATTTATTTGAATGAACTCATGTCGTTAGCAGGTCGAATTGGTGTTGGAGAAGACATTGTGCGACATAAATTCATACAGGCCCTACCTCATTCTATCAAACCCGTGGTAGCAGCACAAATAGATCTCGATCTGGAAAGACTGGGGAAAATGTCCGATGATCTGCTGTTATATTTTAACAGACAAGAAGCCGCTCAGATACAACACATATCATGGAACCAAAACCACCGTAACCAGAGTGATGACGGATCTCAAAGAAAAAGTAATCCGTCACAAAAATCAGATAATTGTCCCACTGGAGTTCGTCCTTTTAGCAAGGATCAGAGACCAAAAATCTGCCGTTCACATCTATATTTTGCAGAATGTGCAAAATATTGCAAACCTTGGTGTAAATGGCCAGATAAACGAAATGTGCAAATGCAACCCAGTTCTCGTCCTGCCTCCCCTGCCTTTGGTAAAGCATCGGAAAACTAACCCGGCGAAAAGTGATAGCTTCCACATCTTCGCCGCTTCTCGAAGTAGCCGCACGGTTAGGAGCTATAAAATTGAATTTCGTTGTGGATACGGGAGCTGCAATATCTGTAATCCCAAGAAAATATATAAACGGTATAGTAATATACCCAACTAACATCTCCATTGTGTCAGCTAACGGTCAGAAAATCGAATGTTCCGGACAGGCAGTATTAAACCTGGCACTTCATAACTTGAGGCGTGATTTCACTTGGACCTTTCTCATTGCAGAAACGACCAAACCTCTCCTAGGTTATGATTTTCTGAATCATTTTGGATTGATGGTTGATTGCACAAACAACAAATTAATTGATCCAACAACTAACAGACATTCAAACGCACAGCCATCACCAATACTTATGAACATTGCTTTATGCTCAAATAACGTTGCTGACACAACTGTTCACACAATTCTGGAAAAATATCCCAACTTAATTTCTCCACATCGCGATTCCAACGCAATAAAACCTAAAGTATTTCATAGAATTGAAACTGGCAGTAACCCTCCATCATTCTCTAAAACGAGGCAATTATCGGCTCAGAAATACGACATAGCAAAAGAGGAATTCAGGAAACTCCAGAACGCCGGAATTATATCCCCCTCTAAATCAGAGTGGAGTTCAGCCTTGCACATGGTGCAAAAATCCGACGGGACTTATAGACCTGTAGGTGACTACAGGTTACTAAATACTATAACGAAACCAGACCGATATCAAGTGCCAAATATAAACTCCTTGTCATCAAAACTGCACGGTAAGAAAGTTTTTTCAAAAATTGATTTATCTTCTGCCTACCATCAAGTACCAGTCCATCCGGATGATGTATGCAAAACAGCCATCACAACACCCTTCGGTTTATATGAGTACAATTACATGCCTTTCGGTTTGCGGAACGCATCTAGTACTTTCCAAAGGATGATGGACAATATTTTCCGTGACATCGATTGCACTTTTACATATATCGATGATGTTCTCATTTTCTCAAATAGTGAAGAAGAGCATTCCAAACACCTCGATACTGTTTTACAAAAACTCAGTGAGTACGACCTTAAAATCTCTCTTTCTAAGTGTACTTTCAATGTTTTTCAACTTGAATTTTTGGGATTTCACATATCTGTTGATGGTCTTAAACCAAGCGACAAGAAAATCCGGGAGTTAAATGAATTTCCTCAACCAAATGATTCAAAATCATTGCGTCGATTCCTTGGCATGGCAAATTTTTACAGGAAATTAGTTCCTAATTTCAGTGAAATCAGTTTGCCACTCACCGAGTGTATACGGTTGAATCAGAAATCAAAGAAAATAGATTTAGCAAAGAGAGAAGTTGAATCCTTTGAAAGGATAAAAACAAGTTTGTCAGGCGTAACCGCTCTACCTTATCCTGATTCAAAAGCTACTAACTATCAGCTTGTTACGGACAGTTCCAATTACGCTGTTGGAGCAGCACTTCATCAAATGATCGACAATCAGCCAATTCCTATTGGATTCTTTTCAAAAAAATTATCACAGACTCAACAGAAGTATTCCACCTTTGACAGAGAATTGCTAGCTGCTTATTTAGCAGTCTTGTATTTTAAACATCAGGTGGAAGGCAGAAACTTATTGTTGTTGACAGATCATAAACCGCTCTGCAGCGCTTTCAAAAGCCAAACGCCTTTAAAATCCGATAGACAACAGCGTCATCTCTGTTTCTTGAGTGAATATGTGACTGATATTTCACACATACAAGGTTCAGAGAACATTGTAGCTGACTGTTTATCACGACCAGCGTATGCAATCACAATTGATATATGCGATTTGCAAGAGATGGCCAAACACCAAACTACTGACGAAGAAACAAAAACTCTCTGTGATCAACTAAAGCCGTATCAAATAAATGAACATGATACCATACTATGTGACGTGTCATTACCTTTTCCACGACCTTTTGTCACACAAAAGCTCCGAAAATCCGTTTTTGACAGTTTACACAATTTGTCACACCCCGGAATTACAGCTTCAAACAAAATAATTACCTCTAGGTATTATTGGCCCAAAATGGCCAAGTCAATAAAGGAATGGTGCAAGGAATGTCAACATTGCCAACAAGCAAAAATAAATAAACATACAAAAAGTGAAGTGCATCCGTTTGAATTGCCATCCAGTAGATTTCAAACTGTACACATTGACATTGTTGGCCCTCTACCACCAGTAAAGAACAAAACAGACCCGTATTTCTCTCCCTATCGGTATTTATTAACATGCATCGATAGAAATACGAGATGGGTAGAGGCTTGTCCATTGACAGAAATAACTGCACAGTCAGTATCTACTGCTTTTGTTGATCTGTGGATATCAAGATTTGGTGTGCCCCTCCATGTCGTTACAGATAGAGGTAGCCAATTCGAGTCAGAGCTGTTCTCAGAGCTGTCGAAAATTATAGGGTTTCACAGGCTGAGAACAACTTCGTACCATCCCCAAGCAAACGGAATGATCGAGCGGGCGCACAGAACACTAAAGACGGCGATCATTGCCAGGAGAGAATCTTGGTTGTCTGCTCTTCCTATAGTTCTTCTAGGTATCAGGATTACACCCAATGATTCCAGTTACTCGCCATTTACTGCAGTTACAGGTGCTAATGCACAAGTACCTCGATTGTTAATCGATGCGTACGAAGATACAAGCATTGACATAACAAATGCTCACATAAAAGCCCTAGCTGAAGAGATGCGGAAATTTAACACAGACGGATTATCCAGTGGACACCTCCATTCTTTACCTGCTGTGTACATTCCTAAAGATCTTCAAAAGTCTGACAGCGTCTGGTTGAGGACAGACAGAATTCGCAAATCTATGGAAGCTCCATATACAGGTCCATTCCAAGTAATACATCGTCATGGCAAATATTTCACTATTAAAATGTCTGATGATGTACACAGTAACGTTTCCATTGATAGATTGAAACCTGCATATACTTCAGAAACATCAAAAGATTTTGTTCGACCCATTCCAAAATCTGACAGTTTTGTATCTTCCTCTGATAGAGGAATTGAAAAGACACAACAAATTAAATCAAAGTCCGGAAGAACCATAAAGTGGAAGAAGGACAATACATATTTTTATTATTAAAAAAAGAAAAAGAAAAAAAAAAAAAGAAAAGATTTTTACACCTTCAACACATATTTTATCTTTTCGCCAGTATGTAAATTTTGTTTTACTCTCTCTTCATCACACAAAAAAAACAAAAAAACATCAAAACAAAAACACAATTCCCCAACCCACAATTACATGTATATATAATACCAACATTTTCTTCACAAATGAAAACAAAACAACTTTATCGTGAAGGATGAACTTTAAAACTCCGTTTACTGGGCGGAAAGTTATATGGTGAGCTACGATGTTCACTCTTTCGTTGCCGAAGGTTCAAGTGCCCCGAAGCATTTCTGCGCATGCGGCTGGACGCGCGTTTTTACAAAATAAAATTGTAAAATTCAATAAATTTATTTTGGACCAATCAGATGATTTTCCAAGTTGGTCCGGAATTCTGTGTCTGTGGGAGCCGATGAAAACCTTTAAAAGAGATGCGTATTTTCCAAAAAGACTAGTTGATTAAAAATTCAGAGATAGTGTTTGAAAATAAGTCTGCTGTCTGCAACTCTACTCGACTCAAACAAGACTACACAACACTCTCAATATAGCAGTCAGCAAATCAGCCAAGGTAGGCGAACACACAGACACAGAAACAAAAACAAACTTTTGCATTTCCCTTTTTATCGTCTGCTTCTTTAAAAGTAAATTTATGAAAATAACTACTTAAAAAACTTCTCATTGAACTTTATACTTTGATTAATTTTCTCCAGTCATTGACTCAGTAAAATTTATTTCATATATTTGAGTGAGAAGTTTTCTCGATTTTTCAGACCAGTGGATTTTTCACAGCTCTTGAGTTATCGATTCAGTCTTCCTCGATATCTCAAATTTCATTCCCCTTTTGTTCACCAAAAGACATTCATAAAAGAACTATCATTTTCAATGAAAAAGTTTCCTTAAAACTTAATAAATATTTTTCCTTTTGTAAATTGAGAGTTTACTTTGTTTATTTTGTTTATATCATTTCTACGAATTACCTTCGATAATTCGTCCCGTCCGTCTCTCACTATCTTTCCTTTCCCTTCTCCCACATAATAAATCTATAAGAACAAACTAAAATCCTAATAGGCCAAAAGTACATATATTGTCTTTAATAATTAATTATTTATATATATATATATATATATATATATATATATATATATATAATCCAGGTAAAACATTCACAGGGTAGTAATCCAAAGAATTTCAACCGGGTTTATAAAAAGTGCTCAATATCAAATAGAGCTTTTATATATGATTATTTTTATTTACACAGACATGTACAAAATCTGCGACACTGGCATGTCGATGTTATCGATCAACAGCTATTATAAACTGAGATCTCATCAGGCAGATTTAGAATCCGATCTGAACCTTAGATCATATTTGGAAAGAATGAAATAGAGAAAAAGAAAAGAAATTTAAAATTTAAATTTGGAAAGTCACGTGGTTGGGCCCGTTAAGAGTCAAAATCAAAAAATAATAATGTAAAAAAAAAAAAAATATTAATATAAAATAAAATAGAATGAAAAGAGAAATAATAAAAAGGTAGATAATTTAATCTGAGTTATCTTTACTCTTAATGTTTTTTTACAGGTGAAAGAAAGCAAACCACTTTTTTTTTTTCGAATTAGTTAAGAAAATGAAGGATGACATTTTGATAAATCAATAATCAGTCGCTGTCTGTAAGTTTTTTGTATTCACTTTTCTTGTGGAAAGAAAAAACAGTCCCTACAAATCTCTGCCTTTCTTTAATTTTGATTTCAAAACAGATTCAAGCAATAGAAAAAAAAACGATGAAAAAAATTAAATATGTATTAATAATAATAGCCCCTTACGTCTACAGTGGCGGTCTGCCTTGTCTGAGGTGAACTATGTTTTTAAAAAAACAACAAAAACGTATTATTTAATTAGAAACGGGAATGTATTGTTTGTAAACAAATCCTAGTGTGTTGGCAGAAGGAAAAGTTTTATTTTCCGTAAATAAACATGAATTAAAAACGTCTGTGTGTGTGTGTTAATTAATTTTGTAAGTACAAAAAATAATGAAGCGATTTAATTACAGGCTACAATTGAATAGGGGACAAATAAAATTGCTACACAAGTTGATTTGGTGCGATGCTTCAAATAACCAATTTAAAGAACGAACGAAGGAAAAGTTTCCTTTTAATTGCCCAAAAAATTATACACGTTTTATGTGCATCTTAATTAAATGTGTCAGTACGATAAATAAAGAGGATATTTAATTATGGGCTACAATTTAATGGGGGCAAATAAAATTGCTACATTGGGTGATTTCGTGTAACACTCCAAATAACTGACTTCAAGAATGAACGAAAAAAAAAATTTTTTTTCATGAAGCTGTATAAGTAAAGTAGAGTGGTCTGCCCCTGGGTCAGGTAGGACAGGGTTATCTGCCCTTGGTAGATAACTAGATATAGAACATGGCGACAATCTTAGGATACACACGGGAAGACGTTCCCTGAGTGAATACATGTTATACAGAAGCTACTAAAGTATTTTTAAAATAGTAAAAAGAAATAGAAAATAAAAAAGAATTATCGTTGTTTATTAATTATAATGTTTTTGCTTCATGTACCTAATAATAGAACAATATTATTATTAAGTAAATCGTATATAAAAAAAAATTTAATCGCTGCTATTTCTTAATGTGTTCATATAATGTATGGGCATAGTTCAAGTACGAGTAACTCTAAGCAAAGTTGTTTCCAACCGGAAAACGGTGTCCGTTCGAAATTGTTAACGATAATAAAAACTTCCTGTTTTAGTTAGTCGAATAGGTGTTATGTTTTCTACGAAAATATAATGTAAGTTTTGTACTGAATTTTATTTTAAGTAATTTATTTGACAAAAATAAATAATAACTGTTACTAAAAATAAATAATCACAGTTACAAAAATAAATAATCACAGATTAGTTTTTTACACAGGTTGATTTTCTTTCGGAAAATAAAATGCAATTTTTTTGGTAATGAAATAATTTTGATTTGGGGGAGGGAAAATAAAATAGGTTGTTTTATTTTCTTTGGGAAAAATAAGAATGTTTAAGAAATCATAGTACTGTCGGATCGCATATATCGTATGGCCGAAGTAATTTATTTTTACTTGGCGACGCCGGAGAAACTCTTGCAGGTAGCTGTTGATATGTACGTCTTGTACGATATAATTCATTATCACATATAGAGTAAATACAGAAGAAATAAAACCAGAAGATTGAACTACAGAATACCAGAAAATAGAGATAAAAATAAACTACAGAATACCGGAAGTTGTTACGTACAAAGTTTATTATCGGGTACGGATCGCGGCGTAACACCGTAGCAGCGCCGCAGAAACTGCTTTTATAGTTAGTCGTACTTGAACTATGCCAATGTATGAGTTGTTTGTATGAAAGACTGCTTAGTGACCAGAGAATTTGTAAATCTCTAAATGGAAAAGATCCCAATGTGGGCGGACCAAGTAATGCTGTATTTATTATTGTTAAGGAATCATTTTTGGTTTGAGTTTGTATTTTTAATAAAGGCAACGTGAAGAATTCCACTCGTTATAGCCCGTAAAGTTTGAAGCTTTTAATAATGACCTTCAAATTCCCAGCAGTCACAAATTAAAACAAAAACAAAAGAAAATATCGTGAAAAATTAATCACATATATAATAAGTGTTTGAATTTAATTCTTAAAACTTAGTCGTAATACAAAATTTATTAAACGAACTTGCTAAATACATAACCAGTGATTGTTGACTCCATTTTGAATTTACCATTTGTAAGCAAATGTGTATGCTACTGAAAGAATTATCAGGCTGGATAGAATACGTAATCGATAAAATCGATTGGAATATTTTTATTATGTAAACAACACAGACTAACAATTTACAAAAACGATTGACTAGTCAAAATCAAATATCAATTTGTCAAAAGCAATCCTATTTAGGTCTAACTTGTAAAATCCAACGATGTAATTTTATGTATTAGATATATCGATTGATACCAGTCGAAGACACTTCTGATGATCAGTGATACCATGACACTGCAGTAAAGTGTTAAAGCTAAGTACATTTGATTATCATTGATTATTGATATAGCTCTATCCTATAAGTTATAACTTATAAAGTCATTTATTTGTTCAAAATCAGCTATCTTAATTTGGTTATGTTCTGATTTTGAGAGATTTGCTTTCTTGTTTATATATATATATATATATATATAGTTTGAAAAGTCACACATTGGAAACGTTGCTGAAATGGCAATAATAAGGAGAATATTTTTTTTTAATATTTTGAAAACCTGGACAACGCAAATTATTTGTTTTTTTAAAATAAATTATTTATTTGCTTTAAAAACTTTTCTTTTTTTTAACTTGAGTACTTTCGGTAATAAACACTCTTGTCAGAAGTATAAGCATTTTTTTCTCTTCTTTTTTCTCCCTGACTGAGACATATCTATCGCAGTCAAGTTGAAATTCGTCTTGATGTTATCGACGACCAATGTTGATATGCCGCTGTGTGTAGCACGCGGTTACGTGAATAAGGTAGTTAGAAAAGTCACACATTGGAAAAGTTGCTGAAATGGCAATAATAAGAAAATATTTTTTTAGATATTTTAAATGACCAAAAGAACAATCTATCCATACCTTTCATCTGTTCTTTCATTTTCTTAGTTCTCATATTTCGTCGAACGACCACACCATAGTTTTGTTCTGTTCTTCCAATCTGTCTCCTTGTCTTACGGGCAAACAAAATTCTCTTAATATGTTTATATTGTATTTTTATTGTTTCCAAAATTAATGCTTTCTATACATCCTATGCGCGTTTCGCAGCAGAACCGACAGAAAATAGTCTTTCATCTCAGATATGCAGCTCATCAGGGAAAAAGTCTAAATTTAGTAGCAATAGGAAAATCTCCAACCCAAATACATAGTATAAGAGGATAGAAAAAGTTCAAAATGAGCTCCCGGCAAAGGCAACGGCAAGTTAAAACACATGAAAAAATATACATGAAAAAAGAAATCACTTGAGAAATGGTGACAAAAGTCCCAAAAATAAAGAACTAATCTGTAAAACTTGAAACGATATGTCTAATCGACTTTTAATCGAATTCAACTTAGATAGCAACAATCCGCTCTATTTCAAAACAAAAACACACCCATGAAAAAAAATAGATTGGTGAATTATTAATACTGAAAAAAAAAATAAAGAACAAAAAATAAGAAATAACCCCTCAAAGATCCCATATTCAAAATAAGGATTAATACGAAACCATCTTTGTTTCAAAAAAGACATCCTGCAAAAATCATAGATTCGCACAGAAACTTATGTAACATAAAAAATTAAAATTAAAAAATTTTTCTACATAGGGATTCGATTTTATATTTATTCATCTTTTTTTAATATTTTGCCAAAATAAAATTTAAAAATTATAGCTAATTAGATTTAATTCTTAAGTATTTCTTTTTAAATATTTATTATTTAAATTCACGGAATACGAAAAAAAAATGACTCGTTCTAAACAATATTATTATTATACCAAACAAAAAAAACACTCAAGGGAAATAACCCTATGAAAAAAAAGTTATCTCCCCTGAAATCAAGTTTTTAATACACTATTAAAAATTTAAATTATATATTGATAATCAAAATAGAAACGTGTAAAGGTAAAAATAAAAATAAAAGACAAAAATAAAAGAAAAAAATAAAAGAAAAGGCATGAAACGAAACAAAAACAAAAAAGACTATTTATTCCATAAAAAGGGACAATCATCTAATTAAATCTATCTTAAAGGTTTATAATTTTTCAACCTTTCCAAAGAAAAACCTTATAAATATTCTCACTACCGATTTACTTGTTATCATATAGTTAAAAGAAAAAAAAAAAAAAAAAATCAATGCATACTGTAGCAGTTACCTCCTCCTTTCAAACATAACTACACCGGTTGGCCGTTAGGTGTCGCTTTTTCACCGACAGGTGGCGCTGAAAAGCGACACCAGAGTTATCTGCCATTCGGATTATAAAAACCGGTGTAAACGGAAAATCACTCTCTTGTCTTTTCAATTTGCCTCGCAGAACGACGCTGACACAGCGCTCCGTCTCACTCTCTTTCCTCTTCAACTGGCCTCGGCAAAGCAACAACCAACACACGTTTCTTCTGTCAACACGTGTTTCAAACAACGGTAAGAGTTCTCAACTCATTTTCTTTGTGTACGGCTTTCAAAGACTTTTCCCACGCCGAACTCATTTTCTTCACATACGCATCTCAAGAACTGTTTCTTATCGACATACATACGCCGCACACCTCATCATTCCACGTACACACGCGTTCAATAAACCTTATTTGAACTACCTCATTTTGTTTATTAATTATTACTCTGTCTTTGCATGCAACATTGCTTGATTTAACGAACACGCTTATAATCGGGGGACACGACCCTCGATTCCAACAATACTTTTTCAAAAAGAGTTAATCCTAGTTTTAGATCTAAAGTCCTAGATATAGCTTGTTCATTAAACGTATATATTTAATTAAAATTAATTAAAATACTAAATTTCCACCCCCTACAAAATCTACCCTTTCCATGTAAAATCTCAACTGCTAATCCTATTGGGATGCAAAAAGAGAATTCGTGTCCCAGCTATTAACCCGATCCGAACCCCTAGTGACCATTACATATTAAACTCCACCACCCCCAAAAACCCCTAAAATCCTATTCTAGTTCAGATTGATATTAAGCATAGGAAAGAAAGCCATCCATTCTTTTCCATGTTCATCAAAAATGCTCCGTATAAATCGACGTAGGATATAACTATAAGGCTTAGATGATGAAAAAATGCAAAATGTATCCTCAATGCATCTCAAGCTAACTAATTAAAATTGGTTTAAAAATAAGTTTAAAAGATTTTTTAAACTTTCCTAAGTCAATTTGCTTGAATAAGTTTATTTATATAAAATAATTACAACCTATGTGGAAAAATCAGAAATTCCCTCTTAATCAAAAAATATAATGAATATAGTTATTCAACTGTTGCTATCGTTGGGGAGTAATTTTAGATAAAACCTATTCTGTTAATTATAAATGTTTAATTTCTATATGACCCGTTATTTAAGTATTATCCATAAGCCTACAATTAAAACATATATTGAAAAAATATATTTTTTTTTAATATATGTACATTTTTTCAACATATATATAAGCCTACAATTAAAACATATATATTTTTTTAATATATATACATTTTTTCAACATATATATATTTTTTTTTTTTAATATATATATATATATATATATATATATATATATATATATATATATTCCATGATAAATGCCAGTATACTGAAATCATATGCCCTTAATAGGGTTAAGATGAAAATTCATATACACTAAATGTACAAAAGCAAGGAAATTCCCAAATGTTTACACTTTTATTGTCATTAAGGGTATGCGAGCACAACAGGGCTATGTATTTTACTTGTAGGAATTTTTCTTCAGTGCACCTCACACACTTCATCCACTCATGCATAGATATTTATACTGTAGTGATGTGATAATGAAATGGTTTGGTTGATATGTAGTCATACCCTTAATGACAATAAAAGTGTAAAAATTTGGGAATTTCCTTGCTTTTGTACATTTAGTGTATATGAATTTTCATCTTAACCCTATTAAGGGCATATGATTTCAGTATACTGGCATTTATCATGGAGTGTCACTACTTTTTTAAAGGCTATGCCTCAATACAATGGTAATTTTTAAGTTTTTTTTTTAATTTTCTGGAAAACTAAGGTATATGGTAAACTGAAATTAAAATGCCATCAACTAGACCCTAGAACCTCTATCTCTGCCAAAAATCAGCTGAATCCATCAAATAGTTGATGAGATACAGGGTGGCACACACGTACGTACGTACACACGGATAACACAAAATCACTCCTGACCTTTCTGGATCTCTGGGTTGCCTTGACTAATGATGCTGAAATTCGACACACTTATAGAACCTATCAAATGAAAATTTTGTGCAAAGTTTTAACTAATTTGTTTTATTGGTTTTTGAGTTATGACTGATCAAAGAAATGAGATTTCTAGCATAGGTCGTTTTTGAAGTCTATTAAGGGATAGAGCGCTACCGCGCCTCCCTTGATTTTTCAATATATATACTTTTTCAATATATATTTTTTTCAGTATACATATATTTACAATATATATATATATATATATATATATATATATATATATATATATATATATAGGAGCGAAAATAGGCAAGTGTAAAGTTACATAGTTTACAATTTTATTATTATATTTTCTGAAAGTGTAAGAAAGCAGTGTCCTTTAAATCTAGATTTTTCGAAAAAAAAAGAATATTTCTTCTCATCAGAAGGTGAAACCAGTTATTTGGTAAGAAAAATTTGGGCTTCAATTATTATAAGAAATCCTAAATCCTTTTCACAGGAAAATATAACCATTATATCAAAAGTCTGATAGAAACTTACAGGTTTTAGTTCCAAGGGAAAAAAGGAGAATTACAATAGGAAATAACATTTAACAGCAATTCAATAGATATATTGTGGCAGAAGATCTAAAGAGAATATTGTAGTTTGCTTGAAGCATTGTGCATAGTATATAGATAGGTTTGAAGTTTCGAAGGCTGTGACAATGCAATGTAAGGTTTTGGGCACCGAGTGAATTAAAAGAATGTCTGGGTGAAAAACAAAATGATGATAGACATGAAGAGACATGTAATCTAATGATTTTATTTTATTTTATTACTGTTTTTCCATCTACAATCAATCGTGTGTTATATGGTGTCCAAGTTTTTCTAATATATCGTGAATAAAACCTCCTTTTCAAAGTACACATGTGTGATACTATGGACTGCTCCCACCCCCTGAGCCAACTCTCGGGACAAGATGGTGCTTACTGTTTTTTTATCTTTAATCAATAATGTGTTATATGGTGTCCATGTTTTTCTAATATTCCAAGTGTTACTACCTGGACAAGATCAATATTATGTCTGTGATACTATGAACTGCTCCCACCCCCAGAGCCAACACCCTGAAAATGTGAGAAAATGATTCACCAGAAAAGCAAAAGTTATCAGAAGTGAGATGAGTAAAAAGACAAGGGTGCTTACTGTTTTTTTTTATCTTGACTCAATAATGTGTTATATGGTGTCCAAGTTTTTCTAATATTTCGTGAATAAAAGCTCCTTTTCAAAGTACACATGTGTGATACTATGAACTGCTCCGACCCCCAGAGCCAAGACCCCGAGAATGTGAGAAAATGAGTAAAAAGACGAGGGGGGGGGGTACCGAAATCTTTTTAACTCTCGGGACAAGATGGTGCCTCACTGTTGATGGTCAATTTTCGGGTGGACAGCTGAGAGTGGCTAAAAGGGTGAGCACAGAAGTAGTCAGTTTTCCAATTATCTAGGGGCAATAACTAAGACAAAAGACCGAACATAGGATTTCCAGTCGTAAGTTAATATATTTAAGAGTCAGAGTTGTTCGAGGCAGTTTTGCGGCTCAGAGAGGTCCTTGAGAGTGTTCAACAGATTGCAGATTGGCGTAGACCCGAGGAGGGAAACCTCGGTAGAGATTTAGACTTGGTCCAGCAGACGATAAGATGAGATAAGCTGACGAACGAATGGTAATGATAACCTCGATAGACAAATTATCTCAATTAAGTTTTAGTTGATACACTGGAACTTAACTAAGATGTGGACGCTAGCATTTGGGGGTCCTTTTCCGCAACCGTATCATACACAAACCCAGAACACAATATATATATATACACACACACACACATATATATAAATATTAATTATTTATTACCTATAGACATCGATGTTTCCTGCTTACGCAATCTTCAGTGCAGGAAGCTAATTCCTGACGGTTGACGGGCGCGTACTCCAATCACAAATCACCACTGATTCGCAGTCAAGAGAGTTACCAGTTGGCCACCACAAATTAGCTTGGAATTTTAGGAGGAATTTAATTTTGTAAATACAAAGTCGGCGAGTATTCACAGCAAGCGGCTAAGAATGATCGACAACAGCAACAAAAAATCGTGTTATATATATGTATATGTGTGTATATATATGTGTGTATATATATATATATATATATATGTGTATATATATATTGTGTGTATGTATATATATATATATATATATATATATATATATATATAAATTGATCAAGTTCTAAATATGTTCATAAAATGAACATAAAAACAATATTTTCAAACGTGCTTTTTTTATTGAGTCTTTGAAAAGATGTGATAGCATTGAAACGTTGATTGATGGACGTAAGACTGTACTATTGTTTATGTAATTTTATATATATATATATATATATACTTGTAAGATGTAAATCTAAACATTTACTTTATTTTACCTGTAACAGAAACAGTTGATCAAATCAATCATGCTTATTTGATCTCATTTTGGTGAAGATTCTGAGCCTTCTCACATTTTTTCTCTCGCAATATGGCCTGCTGGTATTCCATGTATGAAGTTGGTAATGAAATAAATGCTAACAATATAAGAAGCCATTATTCTGCAGGCAAAATTCCTTTCTCTTCAGTAGAATCACCTGTCTTATTAAAATCTGTGAATTCACCGATTCCCAAGAAACTAACTTGTTTCCTACGCACATTTCAAGCAGACATCTTTATTTTATTGCTTTTTTTTTTGTTTGTTTCTTTCCTTTATATTGACCAAGTGTTATTCTCTTTTAAAAGAAAGAAATGTTTCCATCCAAATGAATTCAAAAGTAGATATTTGGCTTCAAGAAATGCTGACCCCTTTTTTCTCTTTCTGCCGCTCTTCTTTACTTCTCTCCGAATGCATTTTTCTATTTGCCCCCCTTTTTCCTCTCGACCTCTTACAATCTTATCACCTGTGTGTTCCGCTCTTTCTCGAGCTAACCTCTTTTTTCCTCCTCCTCCTCTTCTTATTCCTCCTCCTCCTCCTCTTTTTATTCCTCCTCCTCCTCCTCCTCCTCTTTCTTCTTCTCATGTTTAATTTACCCCTCCATTGCTGCACTCTTTTTTCCTCCTCCTCCTCCTCCTGCTCCTCCTCCTCCTCTTCTTATTCCTCCTCCTCTTCCTCTTTCTTCTTCTCATGTTTAATTTACCCCTCCATTGCTGCACTCTTTTTTCCTCCTCCTCCTCCTCCTCCTGCTCCTCATTCCTCCTCCTCTTCCTTCTTCTCATGTTTAATTTACCCCTCCATTGCTGCACTCTTTTTTCCTCCTCCTCCTCCTCCTCCTGCTCCTCCTCTTCTTATTCCTCCTCCTCTTCCTCTTTCTTCTTCTCATGTTTAATCTACTCCTCCATTGCTGCACTCATTCATCTGTTATTTCACTCTTTCCCCATCATTCACATTCTCGTTTTCCTTTTGTTTTTGTCTGTACTTTTTCTTTTGTCCGCCCACCTCCTCCCTGCTCTCCAACTTTTTCTCTCCTCCTCATCATCATCATCATCATCTTCCTCCTCCCATCTTTAATTTCACCCTCCATTGTAAGACTCCTGTTATTTCACTCTTTCCCCATCATTCACTTATGTTTGCTCCTTTTCCTTTTGTTTTTATCTGCACTTTTGTTTCTGTCCGCCCACCTCCTCCCTACTCTCCAACTTTTCCTTTCCTCCTCCTCCCATCTTTCATTTCACCCTCCATTATAACACTCATGTTATTTCACCCTTTCCCCATCATTCACTCATTCTCTATCTCCTTGTCTTTCGGCGTCTCGTTCTCTTCCCCTTTGCCCCTTTCTCTTTCTATTTGTATATCCTCTAAGAAAGTGACCCCTAACCCTCAACCCCAAACGTGTTACATATTTTCACTTATGTTTACTCATTTTCCTTTTGTTTTTATCTGCACTTTTTCTTTTGTCCGCCCACCTCCCTCCTCCCTACTCTTCAACTTTTTCTCTCCTCCTCCTTCTCCTCTTCCTCCTCCTCCTCCCATCTTTAATTTCACCCTCCATCGTAACACTCATGTTATTTCACCCTTTCCCCATCATTCACTCATTCTCTATCTCCTTGTCTTTCATTATCTCTTTCTCTTCCCCTTTACCTCTTCCCCTTTCTCTATTTCTACTTATCTCTCTTAACAAAGTGACCCCCCACCCCAAAGGTGTTACATGTTCTCACTTATTTTTGTCCATTTTCTTTTTGCTTTCATCTGCTCTTCTTTTTTTGTTGTTGTTGTTATTGTCTGCCCATCTGCCCCCTCTCCAATATTTCTGGATGCAGTCATGGATGAAAATAAACAATTGATTGAATTTTATATTGAATCCATGCAATATATTTCTTTCTAACCCAGACGTATTTAATATATTCATGCAATTATTGAAAACATAGTGAAGACAAAACTTGAACATATTGGCAATAATCAATACTTTTGTAATGAAGTATAGAAATAGTTTTTCGGGTGCAACTTTTTATTCGAGGTGATAGACAAGGGGATCACCGTCGGCTCAAGTAGAGAATTGATTTGTTAGCTTAACCACAAAGAGAGATTTGAAGATCGAAATTAAATTTACTTCCTGCCAGAATATTAGCAAAACCAAACATCATGTAAAATCTTGAGAAGTAAAGAGGCTAAAAATCCTTTGTTTTCTCGATGAACATAGTCCAGAAGTAACTCTTAGTTAAGGATTTGGAGATCCTTTAGTTAAGTATCAGGTTGGAAAGAAAGTAATGTCGTTTTTGTCCAACACATTTCATCTGAAACATTCACATTAGGGCATTTTTAATCTTTACAATAATTTCCCTCATTTTCTATGACTTCTGTCCAACGATCAACTAGCTTCTTGATGCCTTCTTCAAAAAAATTCTGATTTTTGAGAGAAAAACAAATTTAGGTCATTTTTGAGTTGGTCATTATTTTCATAAATTTTATTGTTTAAGTCATGCTGCAACGACTGAAAAAGATGGTAGTCGGATGGAGCAATGTCAGATGAATAAGGCGGATGAGGCAAAACTTCCCAACTGAAACTCATGACCTTTTCCTGAATGAGTTTTGCTGTGTGAGGTTTCGCGTTATGCTGAAGCACTACACCCTTCCTATTGAGTAATGCTGATCATTTTTTTGATAGAGCAATTCTTAGATCATCCAGCTGCGAACAATATTTTACTGCTGTGATTGTTTGATTGGGCTCTAGTAACTCATAATGAATCAGTCCTCTCATGTCCCACCATAAAGAGAGCATACCTTTCTTTGGGTGTAGTCCTTGTTTTGGAACAAGTTGTGGACTTTGGTTTCGGTATAACCATTGTCTTTTGCATTGGGTATTCTCGTTAAGAACCCATTTTTCATCCCCAGTCACAATTCTTTGCAAAAATGGTTCTCGATTATTCCTGGAAAGCAAAGATGTGCAAACAGTCAATCTTTGATTTCGTTAAGCGTCGGTCAAATCGTGGGGAACCTAGAGTCCAAGTTTTTAAACTTTTCTTAACTCGTGAAGGCATGAAATAATTGTGGTATGCGTTGTATTGAATTGTTGAGCTAATTCTTTGATGGTTAACTTTGGATTGGCCTCCACAACGTTTTTAATGGCGTCTTTTTCAAATGATTTTGGCTTTCCCGAACGTCGCCGATCTGACAGGTACAAGTCTCCAGAAGAAAGTTTTGCAAACCACCGTTGACATTTTCGATCATTCAGAACATTTATCCCATAGACAGTTCCAATATTCCTTGTTGAGTTTCCTTTTTTGAATTCATAGAGCATGCAATGATTCCGATGCTCCTCACTAATATCCATTTTTTGACGACTGAGACCGTTAAACTTAATATTTTCCAACTAATTACTATATCTGAAAGGCAAAGCAAGATATTGAGACACCAATTCACCAAAAACTCTAGAACTGTGTGCAACTTAGGAGGCTGCAAAGTGATGAAGTAAAAAATACGACATTACTTTCTTTCCAACCTGATAAATACAACATAGTTTGTCATTTTCTTCTTCAAGAATATACCAGTGTCCCACAAGAAAAGGTTCAAGAGAACCTCTCCACTTGCCTTCGAGACAGGCGATATAACACAATTATCTCCCTTGAATCGTATCTATGAGATTATTTTCATTCAGCTCCTAGTGACAATGGAACTCACTCTCTCTCTCTCTCTCTCTCTCTCTCTCTCTTCTTTTCTGTTTCTCTTAGTTATTCTAGTTTTTATCATCTCTGTTTATCTCTCTCCCCCTCTCTCTCTCTCTGAACCTCTGTTCTATCCTGATTTCTTCCATCTCTCACTTGCTCCATGTTTTGTTCCTGCCTCTTTTCTTCATTTTCATCTTTCACACTCTTATGCAATTCTGTAAATAGCTTACTTACACATTCATTTCTATTGAGGTGTTTTCATTAAAAAAAAATGAAAATAAAAGTCTCAATTTTATATCAGATTCATTACTACCAACCAGGAGAAGGGAATCTTCTTCCTCTGTGTTTGCAATTCTTTCTTGTGTTGACGTGTTAGGCTCATTTTTCCAATCGCCCAAAACACAAATTATTAATCAAATTCATCAATTCAAAAGCTTCCGGCAAGTCTAAATTTCAGCTTACAACACATGCAACATGTTTGCAAATTGTCAAGTGTCATTTGTAAAACAGTTGGGGAATCAATAAATATTTGAGAAAATAGAAATTTTACATTTTAATTCGAAAATATTTTTTTTTTAACTATCAGAAAATCTGGAAAATAACTTCATATTTTATTCTGAGATAAATTGTCGACTGTATGAGTAATGCAATGGATAGACAGACTGACCAAAGGATAGAGTGATATGGAATGATTATTGCAGATATGAACTTATTACAATTAATTTATCTGAAGAGATAGATAAATAGATAGATGTATGTGCATAGGTTGAGAGAAAAACAAAGACAAAGGATCAGGCAACAACATCATTTTCGAGAACATATACATTGGTTTGACTACTACAACTTTATCGAGGAGGTTAACAATGCATTTATCCCCTACCAACGCCATAGCTCAGCACCTAACTAACCAGCATTCTTACCCCCGCCCCCATTTCGAAAACTCTTAGTAGAAAACACTACAATATTAGAACATCCTACCAATAAACAAAAACTCTATATATTAGAACAAAACAAAAACAGTCATTAACAGAATCAACTTTAATACTAGCGATATAATTCTAAAATGTTTATAATGCTAACTTTACTTCCTTATTAATAATATAATTCCCGCCCAAACTATCTATTAATATCAACACCCCCAGGTGGACTCAAAAGTATTTGGGACACCAACGATTATGGCAGATTTATCAGCCAATTCGACAACGAAACAAAGACCCTGATTCGGCTAATGGAAAGGAACCTCACAAAGATATCCAGACATAAGTTGTCTGTCATATTCAACGATATATATATATATATATATATATATATATATATATATATATATATATATATATATATTGTTACAAATAAAGGTTAGCTGAACTGATATTTCACTTCAAGAACTTTTTATTCTTTGTGGATTTTTCTGATGATTTCGTAGTGTTGCAGAGACGATATTAACATAAAAATATTGTTTGACTCACGGCAAAAGAAACGGACTGTAAAAATACATCTCGCAGAAATGTTATGTTTTTTGAAAATGTGAAAAAATAAAAATAAATATAAATACATGAATAAAAAACATGGTTATTGGAATATAAAATAAACTTGACTTATATAATATATATATATATATATATGTTTATTTTGTTCTTTCAGTATATGAGAGTAAGGGGAAAGAGACGGTTTTATGGATATGGAGGCAAATTATATTCAGTTTTAATGTAAATAATGCAAGAATATATAACAACACAAAAATTTTCATTTATTTATATTTTTATTTAATCAGTGTTTAAATAGACCATGGAAATTAAATCCCATGTCACCACTGATTAAATTTATATATATATACATACATATATATATATATATATATATATATATATATATATCCCTGATATGTAATACTCTAACCCCATAAATAGAAGTTATTATCTTAAACCCTGAATAATAATGATGAATGATTGATTGGATTGCATCCAATTGTTCTCCGTCGTTTGTAATAATTCTGCCTACATTTATTGAAAGTTGATTAAAATATCCATTAGTCCGTTGAAAGATCTGAAAGAAATCCTTGTTATGAAGTGAGTGAGTAGGAGTGGGGGAAGAGGTGCGTGCAGGGGTCGGAACCAACCTGTTTTTCTCTGGGTCGCCCTTCCAACGAAACCGGCATGATGTGACCAATAATTGCCAATTGATGCACGCAGTCGCAGAGCACCGTGACGAGACAGATCGATTCCAGACTGTGAACTGCGACACTGCAATCAGAAAACAAAGATCGAAAGTCGAATCAAATATGAGATTACAAATACAAACTCTTTCAGGATTACTCGGAAGGCGTTAGGGTTAGCGTTAGGGTTAGGGAAGGCGTATATGGAAAAGGACCCCGCACTTATTTTCGGTGGGCATTCTCGAGGCCACACAACCCTATAAATAAAGTGTAGTATTTGGATTATTCGGACTACTGTTCTCATCTTGTATGTTATTCTCACAACGTTTAGGCTGATGTAACCTCTGACCTTCTTCAGGTGCGTCTTGTCAAACTTGGGAATTTTTATGTCGAATATGGCCACGTAGCAAAATGGATAAAGGGGCCACCTGCTGAGCATGGGTGGTGACCCGTGATGCCGTACAGGCGATACTAAGAATGTAATTACGAATTACTCAAGACTTCTACCTGGTCATGGCTGTCGGAACAAGAACAATCTACCTTCGTGAATTAAATAAAGGGTTCCATTCGAAATTCCCGAGTTGTTCAACATGAAGATTCCAAGTTCGACAAGACGCACCTGAAGAAAGTCGGACGTTACATCAGCCGAAACGTTGTGAGAAAAACATCCAAGATGCGAACAGTAGTTCAAATAATACAAAGAATACAGATTATCAACCCATGAATAAAGATTCGGCTAATAGTCTGCTTGTGTGCAATTTGGTTTTGACATCCAACAAACACCCCATTGTCCAAACTCCCGTCTCATCTTGTTGCCCAACTCCCCACCCAAGTTGCCCCCCTCCCTATCACAATAGCTTCAGTGGCAATATGCATTGTTTGTGGTGAAAAATAAAAATAAAATTTTTAAAATTAAAAATTTTTAAAATAAAAAAAATAAAATTAAAATAAAAAAGAAATAAAAATAAAAAAATTTTAAAAATAAAATATAAAATATAAAAAATAAAATATAAACAATAAAAAATAAAATAGAAAAAATAAAATAAAAAATAAATAAAATAGAAAAAAATAAGAAAAAAATAAAATATATAAAATAAATAAAATAAAAAATAAAATATAAAAAATAAAATATAAAAATAAAAATAAAATATAAAAAATAAGAATTAAAAAATAAAAAAAATAAATAAAAAATAAAAAATAAAAAAATAAAATATAAAAAATAAATAAAAAATTAAAAAATAAAAATAAAAAATAAAAATAAAATAAAATATAAAAAATAAAAAATAAAAAATAAAAATAAAAAATAAAAATAAAATAAAATATAAAAAATAAAAAATTAAAAATAAAAAATTAAAAATAAAAAATTAAAAATTAAAAATTAAAAATTAAAAATTAAAAATTAAAAATTAAAAATTAAAAATTAAAAATTTTAAATTTAAAAAGATTTTTTTTAAATAAATAAATAAATAAAAATAAATTAAAAATTTTAAAAATTAAAAATAAAATATTTGTCCGAGGCAAACAGATATTCATCAAGCCAATCATAAAATGCATTGAGAAATGAATATGCGAATCACAACACTGCGGTTAACATGGTGTGCAGATGTCTAGTGATGCCCTGATGATGCCCAGGGCCAACTCTTTGATTATATACCCCAAAGACTCAAGTATAAGTCCTAGTATTGAAATATAATATGAGAAAGGGAAATAGTTTGAATATGATTGGGTGCCCCCCCAAAAAACCACGTGATGTCTCCCCCCTCCCCCTTCTTCACACAACTGTACTACTAAAAGGTTTGTAACTTACCCCTTAAATGCTTTTTGTTTCAAATATGACACATTCCAACAAAATGCCTATTTAATATAATATTTAACGAAAATGTGTCAAACTGAAACTTGTTTCACATCCGCAACGAGCCTTTTGGCAAGTGTGAGTAGGTATCAATATGATGTTGCATCAGCACACCCGCTTAAATAGGTAATCAGTATCTTCGATGATAAATTTTATTTCAAGCTAATATAAAAAAAATAAAGCATTTAAGGGTCAATACAGAAATTATTTATACAAATGTAATGTAATAAAAACGAGAACTCAGAGCCACCGGCCTTGTGCCAGACTGGTGCATGTGCAAACGAAAACTAAAATAATATGAAATGGACCTTTAAAACGGGATATGAACATAAAGTCACAATGTACACAAGTGAAATAATGAACATAATGAATTAAAGTCAATGTGCATGTGTAAATAAAAAGAAGAGGAAAAGGTTAGAATCGGTCTCTTTTCTCTCTGACCACCAGACAGATCAGATGTTAAAATCTGCGTTCTCCACATTAAACTTCAGTTTAACAAAGACAAAGATAGACTGAAAGAGGCAATAAAGAATCTATTTTCGTAATACTGAGTTTTCGGGTATTTTGCTGTTGTTGTTTTTTGCTTTACACTGTGACACTGTATTCAACGCGCGCTAAAATCTCTAGGAAATATTGTTCATTTTTATTAACGGAATTGGTAAAAGGCAGATTTTGATTTTGATTTTATATGTGTTGCAGAAAGAGAAATGATATGAGAATGATGTGTAATGCGAGTCTTGAAGACAAACTTAGATCTGATGACCTCAGAGGAAAGTTAAATCTGTACAGTATAGGGAGATGTGTGCAGAACAGGAGACTTTGTTGGTTTGGTCACATTGAAAGAATGGACGAGAGCGTTTGGGTTAGTAGATGTGGAACAGTTGAGGTAACAGGGTCAGTTCGCCAGAGAAGGCTAAGGAAAACATGGGAGGGAGGGATAAGGACGTATTTGGGAAAAAGAAGTATAAACATCTGGCCAGATAGATTAGTTTGGAAGTCAATTTCTACAAGCCATCGAACATATGTCAGCATGTAAAACAGACGTTTAACCGATGATGATGATGATGATGATGATGATGATGATGATGATGATGATGTGTCACTGTTTCAATATAATGATTTTTTTTTTTCTAAAATATTTGATTTAGATTAATCACAACGGTTATTATTATCGAGTAACAATGTCTGCTCCTTCAACTGTAACAAAGTTTGATAAAGTTTTTTTTATCTCGGCTTTTCTCACATTTTCGTTTATAGTCTTCCTTGTTGGATCCGGATGGATTTTGTGAGACAGCAAATATAATAGAATTAGTAACCAATTTTATTTTGCATCATGAATCCAATTGAATTCCCTGATTTGTCAATTCACTTAATTTAATATTGGAAAATCTTAAGAATGATAAATATTAATAATACACCGGAAAATGTCCAGAATTCAAGTAATCACTACATGTTATGCTCTGTATTGTCACACACACACACACATACACACACACACACTAATGGAAAAACATGCATTCATACACTAATTAAAACGCACATACACACACTAATAAAAAACACATATATAAACTAATGAAAACACACACATACACATACTAAGTAAACACAGGGAGTTTGAATTACCTACTGGAGTGTTTGAATTATGAGGATACTTCACCCTACAAGTAAACCCTGACCAAATATTCAAAATAACATAGTATTCGAAGCCCAAATAAGATCTCCTCGGTTTGGCTATGCACCAGCTTATACTAGGAATGATGCACCTTCTCCTAATAATGTTACCTCAAGAAACAGCACATAGCTCGATACTCCACCAGACTAGATGAATTCCTGTCTTGGAATCCGCTAAGACCAATAGACCAGAAGAAAGATATACTATAACATAATCAACTGGTCGATTTGGGAGAGGACAATTAATGTTCTTAACTTCTTTACTAACTCAATGCTTGAGAGCTAAGGGAGTATTTTATTGGAACAGGCGAATACCTATGTATCTCATATAAAGATCAAGTGTTAGTCCTAGGAAGGGGCCCCTTGATTTATGAGAACTTACACTGAAGTAAAATGAAACACTAATAGAAACACACACATACATTAATGGAAACACACACACATATAAACGAATGAAAACACACACATACATGCACTAATGGAAACACACACATACATGCACTAATGAAAACACACACACACATATAAACGAATGAAAACACACATACATGCACTAATGGAAACACATACATGCACTAATGAAAACACACACATACATACAGTAATCGAAACACACACATACATACAGTAATCGAAACACACACATACATACAGTAATCGAAACACACACATACATACAGTAATCGAAACACACACATACATACAGTAATCGAAACACACACATATTTGCACTAATGAAAACACACACAGTAATGAAAACACACACATACATGCACTAATGGGAACACACGCATACATGCACTAATGGAAACACACGCATACATGCACCAATGGAAACACACACATACATGCACTAATGGAAACACACACATACATGCACTAATGAAAACACATACATACATGGAGTAATGGAAATACACACATATATAAACTAATGAAAATACATGCATACATGCACACATACATACATGAATTAAAACACACCCAAACATACATGCATACATATAATAAAGATGCGGTACAGATCAAGTTGAGATACAAGAAAAAAAGATGAACCTTTTTTTCTCATTTAGTATACTTTAATGTTCACTATTGATAAGTTTTGTATCAAGGAAATTCAATGAAAAAAAACACATTGTTCAACTATTTATGAACATAACATTTTTTTAAAATAGAAAAATAAAAACATTTTCATATTTTCTAAAACAAGAACAAGCAGTTTCAAGATGCGTCCATTCAAACTGCATGTTTAGCGATGACAATTCTATTTCTAACATTAAAGTGTGACAAACCAACCGACAAATAAATCAAACCTATTGTGTTTAATATTAGAGTGGGTAGGTTGGCCAGTAGTTATATTAGCTAGTACACACTAACACTTAGGCAGAAAGTGCTGTAGAGAGAGGCCAGAAAGGATCAAGGGATGGACCCTGCCTGTAAAATCCAGTAACGTGAGAGCGGAAGTCTCTTATACTGGTAGGCGGGAATGAGGTCAGGTGGACAGGAGAATTGTGAGTCAAACTTTTCTCTTAGTCTTGGTGGAAGCAATCAAGCGACAAAACGTGTTAAATATGGCCTAACAAAAACTATAATATAATAAGTAATGCGCTTACTATAATTAACTCTCTCTCTCTCTCTCTCTCTCTCTCTCTCTCTCTCTCTCTCTCTCTCTCTCTCTCTCTCTCTCTCTATCTGTTTATGCTTAGAGCACAACTGTGGAGTGAAAGTGGTCGGAATTTATTAATTAATTTTAACTTAATTATCAGCATGCGGACTCAATAAATCCTTCTTTCGTTAAAAGTGGTTTGTGTAATAAACTGCATAATTATTGTGAGAAAGTTTGCTGGCGTCTTTTTGTTCCAACTACAAATCCGCAACCAGCTGTCTAGAAAAATACGTAACAACAGAAGCCTCGATCGTGATGAGACCGGAAAATATGTAACAACAAAAGCCTCGATCGTGATGAGACCGGAAAATACGTAACAACAGAAGCCTAGATCGTAATGAGACCGAAAAATACGTAACAACAGAAGCCTCGATCGTGAAGAGACCGGAAAATACGTAACAACAAAAGCCTCGATCGTAATGAGACCGGAAAATACGTAACAACAGAAGCCTCGATCGTGAAGAGACCGGAAAATACGTAACAACAGAAGCCTCGATCGTAATGAGACCGGAAAATACGTAACAACAAAAGCCTCGATCGTGATGAGACCGGAAAATACGTAACAACAAAAGCCTCGATCGTAATGAGACCGGAAAATACGTAACAACAGAAGCCTCGATCGTGAAGAGACCGGAAAATACGTAACAACAGAAGCCTCGATCGTAATGAGACCGGAAAATACGTAACAACAAAAGCCTCGATCGTGATGAGACCGGAAAATACGTAACAACAGAAGCCTCGATCGTGATGAGACCAGAAAATACGTAACAACAGAAGCCTCGATCGTGATGAGACCGGAAAATACGTAACAACAGAAGCCTCGATCGTGATGAGACCAGAAAATACGTAACAACAAAAGCCTCGATCGTGAAGAGACCGGAAAATACGTAACAACAGAAGCCTCGATCGTAATGAGACCGGAAAATACGTAACAACAAAAGCCTCGATCGTAATGAGACCGGAAAATACGTAACAACAGAAGCCTCGATCGTGATGAGACCAGAAAATACGTAACAACAAAAGCTTCGATCGTGATGAGACCGGAAAATACGTAACAACAAAAGCTTCGATCGTAATGAGACCGGAAAATACGTAACAACAAAAGCTTCGATTGTAATGAGACCGGAAAATACGTAACAACAGAAGCCTCGATCGTGATGAGACCGGAAAATACGTAACAACAAAAGCCTCGATCGTGATGAGACCGGAAAATACGTAACAACAGAAGCCTCAATCGTGATGAGACCGGAAAATACGTAACAACAGAAGCCTCGATCGTGATGAGACCGAAAAATACGTAACAACAAAAGCCTCGATCGTGATGAGACCGGAAAATACGTAACAACAGAAGCCTCGATCGTGATGAGACCGGAAAATACGTAACAACAGAAGCTTCGATCGTGAAGAGACCGGAAAATATGTAACAGAAGCCTCGATCGTGATGAGACCGGAAAATATGTAACAACAAAAGCCTCGATCGTGATGAGACCGGAAAATACGTAACAACAAAAGCCTCGATCGTGATGAGACCGGAAAATACGTAACAACAGAAGCCTCGATCGTGATGAGACCGGAAAATACGTAACAACAGAAGCTTCGATCGTGAAGAGACCGGAAAATACGTAACAACAAAAGCTTCGATCGTAATGAGACCGGAAAATATGTAACAACAAAAGCCTCGATCGTGATGAGACCGGAAAATACGTAACAACAAAAGCTTCGATCGTAATGAGACCGGAAAATACGTAACAACAAAAGCTTCGATCGTAATGAGACCGGAAAATACGTAACAACAGAAGCCTCGATCGTGATGAGACCGGAAAATACGTAACAACAGAAGCCTCGATCGTGATGAGACCGGAAAATACGTAACAACAAAAGCCTCGATCGTGAAGAGACCGGAAAATACGTAACAACAAAAGCTTCGATCGTAATGAGACCGGAAAATACGTAACAACAGAAGCCTCGATCGTGATGAGACCGGAAAATACGTAACAACAGAAGCCTCGATCGTGATGAGACCGGAAAATACGTAACAACAAAAGCCTCGATCGTGATGAGACCGGAAAATACGTAACAACAGAAGCCTCGATCGTGATGAGACAGAAAAATATGTAACAACAATAGCCTCGATCGTGATGAGACCGGAAAATACGTAACAACAAAAGCTTCGATCGTAATGAGACCGGAAAATACGTAACAACAAAAGCTTCGATCGTAATGAGACCGGAAAATACGTAACAACAAAAGCCTCGATCGTGAAGAGACCGGAAAATGAGAAGACGCGTGCATTCCAAGGTTTTAAATTTATTAAATGACTTTAAAGAAAGGTTATGTGAAGATACATATACACATGTAAACATGTTATTTAAAAATTAAAAAAATTATATTTCAGACTTAAACATGGTAGACCAAAGAAAATGCTATTTAAGACGGAAACGTGACAGACCAAAAAAATGATATTTCAAACTGAGGCATGACAGACCATAGAAAATGCTATTTGAACCCAAAGTATGACAGACCATAGAAAATGCTGTTTCAAACTGAAGCGTGACAGACCAAAGAAAATGCTGTTTCAAACTGAAGCATGACAGACCAAAGAAAATGCTGTTTCAAACTGAGGCGTGACAGACTGACGTGCTATTTCAAACTGAAACATGACAGACCAAAGAAAATATTATCACAAACCGAAGCATGACAGACTATAGAAAATGCTATTTCAAACTGAAGCATGATAGCTCAAAGAAAATGCTATTTAAGATGGAAACGTGACAGACCAAAGAAAATGCTATTTCAAACCGACTGACTGACAGACGGAGGAACCTATATATGGATGCACCTAAAGACTAATTTACATTCCTAACGTTCTCTAAAAAGTCCTGCTCAAATTTTTCTTAGTAACTAAAACTGCAAGGATCATTTGGGATTTGGAGCTGAGCGAGGCTGATCCAAGTTCATTGACTCATTTGGAAATTCCTTTAAAGAGCAATAAGAGTCACGTTTTTCAGTCTCTTCATCTGAACAAGAGTTAGAGTTTCCTAAAGGGACGTTTTTAGGTTGCTTTAACAATGTGATTCTATTAAAAAGAAAATCATTTTCCAATGATTTAACATTCAGAATAGCAAATAGACCCAGAACATTCATCCATAAATATCAGCAGCAGTTACAACTCTTTCTGCTGGAAAAAATAAAGAACGAACATAAAAATCGAATTTTATAGATTTCTCGAAATCTATCGGGTGAAAAATATTAAAAATCATTGCATTGAATTCCTCGGAACAAATTATTTCAATCATATTATATTCACTTTATTTAGTTTGTCCCTGTTTTAATTTAATATAGAGAGCAAACAAATAAACTTCCATGTTTATAAATATCTACAGTTATAATAACTATTAATTTTGGTTCAAGCAAAATCATCAATTGATGATGCAATGTATTCGTAAGTGAAAATAACGAGAAAAAAAAGGAGGCGGGGTTCAAAGGCAATCCAACTTTCACCCACTCTGCACTTCTCTCTGCTTTCTGAACGTCCACTCACTCTTCAATACAAAAAGTACAGTTTTTATACTAATAATAACACCACCATCTATGCAAATTAACTGGCAGCCAGAGCCATCTAGCTGTAAGAAACTCTAAACAGCCAATCTGCAAAGGGGAGATAACTTGATTGCTAGTGTCATCTCAATTAACAGATATTGTCACCAAGGCAAATTAAAGGGGCACAGTATTATGAGAAAGTTGTTAATCATTCCTCTACGAGTGGCGATAAGGCATTTTATTGCAGATGATTCAGCAAAAAGATTTCACTCTACGCTTTCTCTCTTTCTCTCATTCTATTGTTTAACAATCCATGGGCAACTTTATGTATATATGTCATGTATGCACAGCATACTTCCTACAAAGGTGCAATATGCTTGAGCTGGACAATGGGGAAGTGTTCCTGCTGACTTACAAAGTGTCTCAAAGGCTGTGTAACATCGCTCACCTCTGACTGATAAACTCTCATTCGTCAAGTGAGAAAGTGAAGCTTTTGCCGCAAAAATTCATTAAAAGTCAGATTTGGCTCTCTTCCATTAAACAAATCTCAATGAAACTTTTTCCATGGCAAGTGGTTGATCTTCAGTGATGGAATCGTGATTGGCGAGACATCTCATGCGACTTTTCCCAGGACCGCCACACATGGGCTGCTATTGTTTGAGATGTGGTGCATACCAGGGAGGAAGCCAGCTCAACCTAGCCAGTGCGGAGGTGCAAATGCCGGCACAAATACAAGAGTATAAATGTGACGCTTAAAACCATTTTAAAAAGTTTCCCACAATAGATACAAAGTATATAAATATGTTTTTAATTCTTAAAAGTGAAAAAAAAAATGGATTATTTTTGGGGCTTTATTCCAAGTAATTTACACAGTGAGCAAAGTGGTCAAAGATTTCTTAGGTTTTTTTTTTCCTCTAAATATTAAACTTCTTGCCATTCTTAATGAAGATGTCCAAAAATATCATAACTTTGGTTTGTCACATTTAATGACATCATAACTTTGGTTTGTCACATTTAATGACATCATAACTTTGGTTTGTCACATTTAATGACATCATAACTTTGGTTTGTCACATTTAATGACATCATAACTTTGGTTTGTCACATTTAATGACATCATAACTTTGGTTTGTCACATTTAATGAAATCATAACTTTGGTTTGTCAGATTTAATGACATCATAACTTTGGTTTGTCACATTTAATGACATCATAACTTTGGTTTGTCACATTTAATGACATCATAACTTTGGTTTGTCACATTTAATGACATCATAACTTTGGTTTGTCACATTTAATGACACTCATCTAAACTTTGGTTTGTCACATTTAATGACACTCATCTAAACTTTGGTTTGTCACATTTAATGACACTCATCTAAACTTTGGTTTGTCACATTTAATGACACTCATCTAAACTTTGGTTTGTCACATTTAATGACATCATAACTTTGGTTTGTCACATTTAATGACACTCATCTAAACTTTGGTTTGTCACATTTAATGACACTCATCTAAACTTTGGTTTGTCACATTTAATGACACTCATCTAAACTTTGGTTTGTCACATTTAATGACACTCATCTAAACTTGTTCTAAAGATGGAAATCATCACTTTTCATTTCTCTGCTCTTGTTGCTTACCATCTTCAGGAGTTGATATGATGATGATGATGATGACGATGATGTAAAAATTTATAAGAAGAGATGAAGCCATAAAAGACTTTTTCTTAGCCAGTCTTCTTACTTTCTACTAGGGAGAAAACATCTCTGTGGCTAGATCGTCATTAATTACAAATAATTAATACAAAAGCATTTGTACCCAAGACATATAATTCTTTATTAATTATCTTAGGTACATTATTTAGGCAGAGAGACACAGAGAGAGGTACTGGCTATTTTTAAAGCTACATAATAACACGTCCGTTCTGCTTTGCTTCTAAACGAATTTTCTGCTCCCAGTAATGCTAACTAATCCTGTGTTTCCCTATTTCCATTTTGTCTCTTCCATTTACATGTTCCTATGCCTGTCACTTTTGAACTTTTAAACGCTTGACAACTTATTTCCTAGCTCTGCCCTCTTCAAAGCCACCTCAAAACATAACACTCCTTCCAAAATGGCCACAACTCTACAGTTTTTAAAAAGATTGTATTATATGTATGTAGACATAGGAAATATACCATATTTGATAATATACAATCATAATCCCTCCTTAATATTCAAAGCTACCAAGTATCATGAAAGAAATAAAAATCACAGATAAAACATATTTATCATCACGTGTGACATGTACTTTAGGTAAAATGTCCAAACATATGGCACAAAAGCTTGATGAAAAAGCAGAATTATTGTAAGAAATTGTACACTATGAATTAGCTAGTTGGATTGAGGTTGTCCAGAAGTTTTGTTACCTTGGTGATATCATTGTAGGTCAGGGTGGAGCAGGTGCTAGTGGGATCGCAAGAGTTAGAAAAGGATGGAGTAAGTTCAGGGAACTTCTGCCATTACTAACCAGCAGAGCCGTTACTACTGTTTATCAAGGGAAGGGTCTATCAAGCATGTGTACACAGTGTGATGATGTATGGAAGTGAAATCTGACCAGTGATGGTTGAAGACATGCGTTACATGGAAAGAGAAATGATATGGGAATGATTCGATGGATGTTTAATGTGAGTCTTAAAGACAGGCTTAGATCGGATGACCTCAGAAGAAGATTAAATTTGGACAGTATGGTAGTGATAAGGACGGACTTGAGTCATAGATAGGTTAGTTTGGAAGACATTTTCTAGAAGCCATCTCATACGTTCCAGCATGTAAAACGAATGATGATGATGATGATGATGATGGTGGTGGTGGTGATGATGATGATAATGACGATGACGATGACGATGATATGCATATAAAACTAGAAGAATATCTTCATTAGATCTGCAAGTTTGCAGGTTTTTATCCCTGACACCCAAAGCAGCAAGTCCACGCGGTTGCATATGAAGTCGGGGAAGGTATGACCAAGTACATACCAAAAACATACATGCAAAGAAACGCCATTGTCATACTCACTCCATGGATTTGCGGTTCCACACCTTATATGTCCTTGCTGGCCACATGTAGAGGCTGAAACAATCAGGATTACAGATCCTGATGGTGACATCTCCCGGATTTTTACCAGAGTCCTATTTAGCCGGGTAGCTTTGAGATTACCACGTTGGCACAATGAGGAAGGGTTGGACTGTACGGAGGTGATGTTGTTATTTTCTGAATGATAGTTGTACGAATTTGTTTATTCATTCATAAGATTCTAATAAAATATTTCTAAAAGTTAGAACTTTTTTTATATTTATTTATAGAATGAACAGACGGTCCATTATATGTTACTTCAAAACCATTTGGCAAATTTTTATAAGATTTGAAACCACGATTTTATGTATTAAGTAGCATAGGTTGTATATATATTCAGCATTATTTTATGCCTTCTAAATTTTTACGAATATATTTTTAATGAAATTTTAATTACAGGGGAATAACATAAAATGCAATCAAAATTTGAGGAAATTGCGACCATTTTCATATCCCACATAAAAATTAAAATTTTCTAAGCTTATAACTTCGGTTATGTATGGTAGATTCTCCTACAATTTTTGATTGATTTCAAATATTTGATTTCTTTAAAGTTATTAGAGGGTCCAAATGTTTCGCATTATAATAAATCTTTCATGGGACAAGTACTCTAGCTAACCTCCACTCTGTTATAAAGACCAATGTGTATTTATTTGTGTGCGTATATATATATATATATATAGAAAATATTACCCGTTTCAGGAAGGATAAAATGAATTCCCCAAACAGAAAAAATTTGCACCACTTTTATGTCCTCTTACAAAGATTAAAATCAAGATACAATGATACTAAACCTTATATCTAGAATCCTTATGCTAGTTTCGATCAAAATCCATTACATGATTTTGATCCTAGAAAATATTTAAAATTCAAGGCTTAAGTTTAAGGGTTCTTAAGAAGAAATTGAAATTCAATGAAACGGTTTCTAATTATTATGACTCAAATTCAGTGAAAATCTGAAATATTTTTATTTTCAAATCAGAGATTGTTTTCATATTGCGCTCCCTAAAACCCTTTAAAATTCTCCAAAGAAACTGAAATTTGAAGAATAATTATTAATTGATGTCTAATATCTAATGTTAAAATTTCACAAAAAATTGGAGGTATCTGAAATTTCACAATGAACTTCCTCCCTCTCTTTACCCTCTTTGCATAAAACTAAATTAAACAAAATATAGCCCACATTACGACACTTACTGTGTTCCAAAATTTATAATGAGCGGTTAATTAGTTAATTAGTTTAGGAGTGAATCCTGTACATACAAACATAAGCATACACATATACGTAACTTTATATAAATGGAGATATATGTACTTCCTTGCCATCACACAAAAGTTAACAAGAAAAAACATGCCTTTTTCTAGCCGAACAAAATCAATTTAAAGTTATGAGGGGAATCGAAAAAGCAATTAACATGTGAGACTTACCTCACCTAGAATAAATTCAGAAAGAAAAAAGAAAAAGAAAAAGAAAAATTAGAAATAAGGTCTTGATTTTTTGAAGAATCAGAATGAATGATACGGATGGAGATGAACTTATAGATACTAGGGCACGACGTGACCAGCCGATTGACCAGATCGAGCATCTCTGACCTCTCGTCTAGCCAAAGTAAGGGTCGAAGCGCTCAGCCACCAGGATCCTGTCGTAAGACATCACGGGTCTCCACCCACGGCCAACAGGTGGCTCCGTTTTCGGGGGAAGGGGGTACCCCTCTGCATGGGGTTGCAGTTGGCGAATTCACGGCCCCACCGACAGGGCAACCAGATTCAAGAACTCTCATGAAAGAACTGACCCGCTTAATTATCGCCCCCTCAGTTTCCTCCCTCTCTTTATTAAAACCTTTCAATCGTTAATCAATCTAGCGATAGTCCACCACCTTGAGAGTGCTAAACTTCTTTTATGGATTTAGGTAAGCCTGTTCTGCTGCAGATATCCTAACAATCATCTCTGAATGCATATACCATACACTGGACAAGGCAGGTGAAGTTAGGGCGGTAGCTCTTGATATATCCAAAGCCTTTGGCGAGGTCTGGCATGAAGGTCTTGCATGAAAATAAAATCAGATGGTATTACTGGACGAAAATTTAATATAATTAGATCCTACTTAGCTAAAAAAAAATCCAGGTTGTCCTCGATGGCCGTACATCTAAACAACATAGCATTAATACGGGTGTACCCCAGGGGTCGATCCTTGGATCTTTATTATTCCTGATTTTCATAAACGACCTCCCTGATGACATTGTGTCTGAGATAGGTATATTTGCTGATGACACCAGGCTCTACTCTAGACATATGAGCAGAACGAATGCACAGATATCCAACGCAATGTCTGAATCCTTAGAAAAAAGACCTCAAGTCTGTAGTGGAGTGGGGACGTAAATGGATCGTAACATTTAATGCTACAAAGACAAATCTGCTTTCCTTTAAAAATTACAAAAACCTTTTTCAACCACCGATTGTCATGGCTAATAACACCTTACCTGAGAGTTAATCATTCAAACTCCTTCACAGTTTATACGAATTGAAATAAATACATGAAAGACATTGTCTAGGCTGCTGCAAAGAAAGTGGGCATCTTCTACCGTGCTAGAAAACTTCTCACACCTGACAGTATCCTATATCTTTACAAGGCCCTATTCGCCCATGCATGGAGTATTGTTGCCACATCTGTGCTGGTGCATCAACCACTAGTCTCTCCCCATTAGACAGGGTCTAAAAAAGAGGCTCCAATCTAAACTGTCGACCAAACTTCGACCCTTGTCCCTCTTACCAAATTCAGTCTTTGCTTAAAAAAAAAAATTAATAAAAAAAAGAAATCGCTTTTTTTTAAATTCAAAGAAAAAGCGGAATTCTACTTTTTCTTTGAATTACAAAAACAGCAAAATTACGCTAAAAAGCAGAGGTTTCACATCTCTGACACATACACACATTTAATCCACATACACATTCTTCTAAAAGATTTCTATTCTGGCATTCCAAAAAGCAATGTTTTCAGCACACTGCTAGACAACAGAAATCAGTTTTCAGCTGTATACTTCAAAAACGAAACAAATCTGTCATTTAAACAATACAATCTTCTGATACTGTTTAAATAACAAAACGTTCAACATGACGCCATTTTTTGGAATGCATATGGTTGAAAGAAAAAAAAACGTCAATACGATGCCATTTTATTTAATCCACATGGAAAAAATAAACAAAAGAAAAACCCGTCACATGACACCCCTTTTTTGTGAACACAGAGGTGAAAAAAAGCACAAATAAAACACAAACAAAGGAGCAACGCTAAACAGAAGAGATACAGTTAAACATTTCAGCACAACAACAAAATTGACACAACAGCTACGATAAAAGGATACTTTCGGATCGCCATTATCTTTCAACAAATCACAATCATTCGTGCATCTCGCTTTAAACAACATTTCGAAAAAAGAAAATCTTGATGCTTTAACAAGAAGTTCAACTCTGGAACTACATCTCTTTTGGCAAAATAAAAAATATGCACTAAAAAAAACGACACCTGGAAACCCAATAATTCACAGCACAATTCTAATCTTCAACATATCCTTAACAACATAATATCAGACTCGTCGGATCAAGAGTACAATAAGGACCCCAGTTCATTAACACAACATGCGGAACATGTTCCGGAAGTCACCAGTGTCTTCCGGTTTGTCTTCCGGTTGACCTCGCAATACACGTGGTCGCTATTTACAAAACAACTTGTAAATAAAATAAACGAAATATATACGCTTTTTTAAAAATCGGCTGACTTGTAAATCTTTCGTTTTGCAATAAACAAAACAATTTATCGTTTTTTTTGTTTTACTTTTATTTACTAAAACAAAAAAAATTTTAAACGCAGAACATTCTATATTTCGTGTTGTGTATTTTAAGAAAAAGTGGAGGGCTATATGAAAATACTTTTATTTTATTTTTGTAGGGAGGCGAGTAGATTACACAAATTCCGAAATATAGAATGTACTGCATTTATTAAAGTAAATAACAGGTTTATTTACAAGTTGTTTTGTAAATAGCGAGCACGTGTATTGCGAGGTCAATCGGAAGATGCTGGTGACTTCCAGAACATGTTCCGCGTGTTGTGTTAATGAACTGGGGTCCTTATTGTACTCTTGCTCCTACTTTGGATTTAAACTTTGTTTATCAGACATAACAAAGAAAAAAATCTAAAACATCTCCACATGGACATATTTACAAAAAAGCTAAAACATTTTCACGCAAATTTTTTTCATTGAAAAAACAAAAACCGAACATTTTACTTCACTAAAGACTAAAACATTTCTAACGGGACAAAATGTCATGGAAAAAACAAACAAAAAAGTAAACGCATCTTCGCGTAAGCAAATACTTTAATTGAAAACGGTTATTTTTCTGCTACAGTCTACCTGCAATGGAGAAAAATAAAAAAATAAAAAAAGGGGTCGACCGACATGTGTAAATATTCTCAGCAACTTAAAACCTTTCCCTTACCTCGGTAACTAGCCGACACAAAAAAAAAAGAAAATTAAATTTCTTTTAACGCAAAGCAACACTGTCGACCAGACAACATTTCTTACTGATGCCCAAAACGACTCGCATAAATTTAACAATCTCCATTCAACAGGAACACTTCAAATTTTAAAGAATAGTTTACAACTATTCTACGGATAATAAATTTGAAAAGGGTCACAACACTATACCTCGTCATTCACTTTTAATTTACAGAACGACCGTTACCAACGGATATAATTAAGACAAACTCATCACGGACGAACGACGATTAGCCAAACCTTCACCGAAGGTGACTCGAAACAATATTTTTTTTTTTCACGTAAAAATAAAGAACCTCTTCACCGAAGAGTATATGAAGTAACATTGTCAACAAATCGATTCGTCGCTGACGAATAGCAAGGCACATCAATCTAACGACATCAAATTTTAAGAAATGGTGTACAGCAATTTTAAGGAAACAAATTTGAATTTGGTCACTCAACTCGCCTCGTGGTACAATAAACATTTTACCAAATAACCGCCACGAGCGGATATAAAAATCCTTACCACTTCACATTTGGTCTACCAATGAAATGCAAATTTGGACTTGCAAAACTACCTTCACAGACGGACAATTTCAACACGGTAAACCATTATTTTACTTTGATAGACTTTTTTTGATTTTCTACCGGAAATCAATCTAAGCAGGAAGGTAGCAGTTTGTTATGGGCCGGCATATAGCCGCCCTATTGTTTAAATATTGATGACTTCTTAGCTGCCTGCTGATTGGTTTAGGCAATCTACTTCCTCCTTGCCTTGACCAATCAGTGGCTTTCTCTTAAGGGAATCTCGGATGGCTAGCATAACTATATAAACACTTGAGCGCCATCCACTCTCTCTCTTTTTCTTCTTCGGCACAAGAAGCCTCTTCTCTTTTTGCACTGCCAAACACACGCCGCCCCTCTCTGGGGACGCAACAGATATCTTCCCAGGCCCTTGGCCCTGGGTTCGACTTTGACAAGAAGCCAAAATGGCTACTGCCGCATATACGTGGAATTAATATCCACTCACTCTGTTTTTTTTCTTGCTTCTCTCGACATGTAGACGACTACTACATCTGGCCAGACTACCTAGCTCTGGCCCCTTCGACACAAAGTATCGAGAAGCCAAAATGGCGACTGCCTAATACACGTGGACTTAATATAACACACAAAGACACAACTGCTTACATGTGAACTGATTTTCACACCGGTGTACAGACACACATACTTACATACACAAATGGACGTGTCTTGACACTGTAGCCGGTGTACAAACATTCTATGTGATGAATTATTCTCACTTCCCTACTCATGGGGAATTAAAGTAATGGACTTCCTTTACTATTGTCTTCGTCCATACTTTTTGTTCACGTACCAACGAAGACGACGACTCAATAAAGTTGTTATTAAATGTTCGAATGAGAATTTGTCACTTCCATCCGACAAATTTACAGAAGTACAGAATAGTATGTTACAAAAAGTCTGCGTCTGATACTGTGGCTATGACTACCACCATGCCGCAATTTACTTCCTTCCCACCGCAGGAAGACATGGCACAAAGCCGGAAGGTGGGGAGAGTCCAGCAAGCATACCTAAAGAAGGAGCACTCTGGCCTTTTAAAAATTGCTTGGGCAGCCCCGACCAGCGGTACCTCAGGCAGTAAGCAATAAACTTACTTCACCCCAAAGAGGGGAGGTAAAGCCTAGAAAGTTGGACCTCCTTGGACTACCCAGGCCTAATACCTCAGCCTGACAGATATAAGGCCATCGAAATAGACCAGTTTCTGCCGGACTGATTGTCAAGATCGGAATCTCGACTGGTGTGTCCGTTATCGTTACCGGACGCCAAATGAATGGCACTGATAACTGCCATGACACTTAGTCGTAACTCTATTTATAGTCCTTGGAAGAGTCCATCTCCACCCGAAATAGGGTAGATCAACATCACACCATAACACAAATCATTCCAGAAGCTAAAAACAGTTTTGATTTCCGAAAATTGCTCCAGGAAGGGGAATGTTGTTCGAAGTGGCAGTTGCTTGCAGAAAATGTTGTTATTATGTATCGACTACCGATTTGACAAAAGCTTATATCAGCAGTTTCTTTCAATCAATTAAAGCGCAAGAAGTATTCACATTCCAGCATGTACTATAAAAACCCAAACACACAGCTTTCTATTCTTACAGACAACACATCGTGCTTACGTCACAATCCAGCCTAGCTCCTTTTGGAGGGGGAGAAGATAACGCCCACGAAAAACATGAAAGACATTCACGAACATATCTTCATGCATATGCCGATATACATGCACATATCTTCATGCATATGCCGATATACATGCACATATCTTCATGCATGTGCCGATATACATGCACATATCTTCATGCATGTGCCGATATACATGCACATATCTTCATATATGTGCCGATATACATACATGCACATATCTTCATGCATTTGCCGATATACATGCATGCACATATCTTCATGCATTTGCCGATATACATGCATGCACATATCTTCATGCATATGCCGATATACATGCACATATCTTCATGCATATGCCGATATACATGCACATATCTTCATGCATATGCCGATATACATGCACATATCTTCATGCATGTGCCGATATACATGCACATATCTTCATGCATGTGCCGATATACATGCACATATCTTCATGCATATGCCAATATACATGCACATATCTTCATGCATGTGCCGATATACATGCACATATCTTCATGCATGTGCCGATATACATGCACATATCTTCATATATGTGCCGATATACATACATGCACATATCTTCATGCATTTGCCGATATACATGCATGCACATATCTTCATGCATTTGCCGATATACATGCACATATCTTCATGCATGTGCCGATATACATGCACATATCTTCATGCATATGCCAATATACATGCACATATCTTCATGCATGTGCCGATATACATGCACATATCTTCATGCATGTGCCGATATACATGCACATATCTTCATATATGTGCCGATATACATACATGCACATATCTTCATGCATTTGCCGATATACATGCATGCACATATCTTCATGCATTTGCCGATATACATGCATGCACATATCTTCATGCATTTGCCGATATACATGCACATATCTTTATGCATATGCCAATATACATGCACATATCTTTATGCATATGCCAATATACATGCACATATCTTTATGCATATGCCAATATACATGCACATATCTTTATGCATATGCCAATATACATGCACATATCTTTATGCATATGCCAATATACATGCACATATCTTTATGCATATGCCAATATACATGCACATATCTTTATGCATATGCCAATATACATGCACATATCTTTATGCATATGCCAATATACATGCACATATCTTTATGCATATGCCAATATACATGCACATATCTTTATGCATATGCCAATATACATGCACATATCTTTATGCATATGCCAATATACATGCACATATCTTCATGCATATGCCAATATACATGCACATATCTTCATGCATATGCCAATATACATGCACATATCTTCATGCATATGCCAATATACATGCACATATCTTCATGCATATGCCAATATACATGCACATATCTTCATGCATATGCCAATATACATGCACATATCTTCATGCATATGCCAATATACATGCACATATCTTCATGCATATGCCAGTAAACACATGCGGCACCAGCCGAAACAAACGTGTACTCAATTTCTCCGTGCATGAAAAACAACCCTTCCACTCAGGAATTTTCTTTGGACTCTTTGAACGCTCATTTTTTGCAAACATTTTTTTGTGTTCTTTTAACAAAGTCATTAATAAAAATTCATTACTTTTCTATGGACACATTCTTTCTTTTGATAATGTCCTATCTTCAACAACATTCATAGGTAAAATGAATTGGAACAAATACATACAAGACATTGCCAAGACTGCTGAAAAGAAGGTGGCCTCCCTCTATCGTGCTAGAAAACTTCTCACACCTGACAGTATCCTATATCTCTACAAAGCCACCATCCGCCCATGCATAGAGTAGTGTTGTCACATCTGGGCTGGTGTACCATCCACTAGTCTCTCCCTCTTAGACAAGGTTCAAAAAAGAGTCTCTAATCTACTAGGTCCCCGACTATCCACCAAACTCCAGCCTCTGTCCCATCGCCGCAAATGTTGTATCCTTGTGCTTGTTTTACAAATACTTCAATGGAGTGTGCTCCGATGAACTGTCTGGTCTGGTGCCCCCTCGACGTAAATACACTCGACTAACCCGACATTCAGCTAAATTCCATCTATTCACCGTGGAGGTCCCCAGATGCTGGAGAGCCTTCTACTCCAATAGCTTCTTTCCTTGTGCTGCTGGCCTTTTGGAACTCCCTCCTTGCTCCTTGTTTCCCCGACTATACCGACATGCAGAAATTTAAAACTAATGTGAACAGGCATCTCGCTACACAGCTCCCAATTTAGGATGACCCCTAAAACTTTCACTCTAGTTCTCAGTAGCCCCTTACGTCTACAGTAGTAACTTGCCTTGTTAGGGGTTAACTATGTTAAAAAAAAAATTTTTAAATGGCAAACTTTTCAAGTTTTGCACTTTTATGAAATTTCATTAATTAGATTGTTCACAAAATCTAGAAAAAATTCTGATTTATAGTTATTCACCAGATTCAGTTACTTTTGAACGGCAAAAAAAAATTACAAAACTTTGAACGATAAGTCAAAGAAACGAACAACGACATAAGGGAGACAACTCCGACACAGAAATTATTTCCCTTTGAAGCAAACTTTAAAATAAAAAATATATAAAGAGATTTTCTTAATACTAATGAGTCACCATTCGAGATTAAGTGTTAATGAGATTGTCAGTTAAATGATGAACAATACTATGAGAGGATTGGAAGTGATGGGTCATAATTTGATTATTTGTCATATTCAGTCATTATATTTTAACCGATTTATTTTTAATCATTTACTGAAATTAGTGGTTGTCATTGAAAACATTAAAAAATATAAACCTATCTTGCAAAATCTAAGTTTCAATTTTATCTTAAAAATTCTAAAATTATTTTAAAGTTTTTTCATTTTGTTAGTTTTTCACTATTAAAAATTGACACTCTTTAAAAAAAAAAAACTGAGTAAACTTTATTTTGAAAAATGCCAGAAAATGTAATAATTGCTGGTTAAGTTTAATATTTGAATATAGTTTAGTAATACTAATTAATACTAATTAATACTTGTGTAGAAAAAAAAAACAGTAAAACATGATTTACTACTACTACTGCAACTACTACTAGTGTGTTGAACATGACTGTATGTGGTACTGTATCAGAGCTGTTTAGTAATTTATTGGCTTATTATATTTTCTTTTATCTTTGAATGACTTTTTACAGTAAATACTGTAGGGTTAAACCCAAATATTGTTTGTTTGTTTTTGGGGTATCTTTTACGACGCTCAGCAGAGTCGTGAACGGGTTCAAGAAAACGAACGATAAAGTGATTAAAAACATAAATATGCAACACGTAAAGGCGACCTAGGTCGAGAATAGATATTTTCCTACTTAGCTATGATATTTGTTTATAGTTTTACATAGTATAGATGGGTTTTTATTAGATGTAAAAAAAAAGTTGTTGTTTTTTTTTTTGCACAAAAAAAAAATGGCGGTCGGTCGTGATTCTCTTACATACCCCCGCCCCCCACGACCGCCATCTTGGATTTTGCGATTTTGCTGTGACGAACAATTTAGTTTCTAATAAATAGCACTTCGGACGGGTTAAAAATACAAACAAATGCCACAGGTAAGTTTGAAAATAACTTTTATCGCCTACAGTTACTTTTATTTGTTGTATATTTGTTTTTTTAGCGTTTTTAGTCTACTGAGCGTCGTAAAAGATACCCGTTTTTTTTTTTTATTTAAGAAAAGTTCTATTTCATGAACTGACTACCATAGGCCTTTAATGTTTAAAAAAATCGACCAACTTTATTGCGCTATTTACTAGTTTAAGGGCGTCAATTATTTAAAGTGAAAAGAGTTTCGGCATTACTCCCTAACAACTTATTTTTAGTTAAAATCATGTTTTAGTATAAAAAAAATACCATTAAATAAGTTAGTTATAGCAAATTGACTAGTACACGGAATCTAGTGAATAAATACTTGCCATGTTGAAAAAAGGCAATATGGCTTCAGAGAATTTCATTAAATAAGTTAGTTATAGCAAATTGACTAGTACACGGAATCTAGTGAATAAATACTTGCCATGTTGAAAAAAGGCAATATGGCTTCAGAGAATTTCATTAAATAAGTTAGTTATAGCAAATTGACTAGTACACAGAATCTAGTGAATAAATACTTGCCATGTTGAAAAAAGGCAATATGGCTTCTAAGAATTTCATTAAATAAGTTAGTTATAGCAAATTGACTAGTACACGGAATCTAGTGAATAAATACTTGCCATGTTGAAAAAAGGCAATATGGCTTCAGAGAATTTCATTAAATAAGTTAGTTATAGCAAATTGACTAGTACACGGAATCTAGTGAATAAATACTTGCCATGTTGAAAAAAGGCAATATGGCTTCAGAGAATTTCATTAAATAAGTTAGTTATAGCAAATTGACTAGTACACGGAATCTAGTGAATAAATACTTGCCATGTTGAAAAAAGGCAATATGGCTTCAGAGAATTTCATTAAATAAGTTAGTTATAGCAAATTGACTAGTACACGGAATCTAGTGAATAAATACTTGCCATGTTGAAAAAAGGCAATATGGCTTCAGAGAATTTCATTGAATAAGTTAGTTATAGCAAATTGACTAGTACACAGAATCTAGTGAATAAATACTTGCCATGTTGAAAAAAGGCAATATGGCTTCAGAGAATTTCATTAAATAAGTTAGTTATAGCAAATTGACTAGTACACGGAATCTAGTGAATAAATACTTGCCATGTTGAAAAAAGGCAATATGGCTTCAGAGAATTTCATTAAATAAGTTAGTTATAGCAAATTGACTAGTACACAGAATCTAGTGAATAAATACTTGCCATGTTGAAAAAAGGCAATATGGCTTCAGAGAATTTCATTAAATAAGTTAGTTATAGCAAATTGACTAGTACACGGAATCTAGTGAATAAATACTTGCCATGTTGAAAAAAGGCAATATGGCTTCAGAGAATTTCATTAAATAAGTTAGTTATAGCAAATTGACTAGTACACGGAATCTAGTGAATAAATACTTGCCATGTTGAAAAAAGGCAATATGGCTTCAGAGAATTTCATTAAATAAGTTAGTTATAGCAAATTGACTAGTACACGGAATCTAGTGAATAAATACTTGCCATGTTGAAAAAAGGCAATATGGCTTCAGAGAATTTCATTAAATAACTTAGTTATAGCAAATTGACTAGTACACGGAATCTAGTGAATAAATACTTGCCATGTTGAAAAAAGGCAATATGGCTTCAGAGAATTTCATTAAATAAGTTAGTTATAGCAAATTGACTAGTACACAGAATCTAGTGAATAAATACTTGCCATGTTGAAAAAAGGCAATATGGCTTCAGAGAATTTCATTAAATAAGTTAGTTATAGCAAATTGACTAGTACACGGAATCTAGTGAATAAATACTTGCCATGTTGAAAAAAGGCAATATGGCTTCAGAGAATTTCATTAAATAAGTTAGTTATAGCAAATTGACTAGTACACGGAATCTAGTGAATAAATACTTGCCATGTTGAAAAAAGGCAATATGGCTTCAGAGAATTTCATTAAATAACTTAGTTATAGCAAATTGACTAGTACACGGAATCTAGTGAATAAATACTTGCCATGTTGAAAAAAGGCAATATGGCTTCAGAGAATTTCATTAAATAAGTTAGTTATAGCAAATTGACTAGTACACGGAATCTAGTGAATAAATACTTGCCATGTTGAAAAAAGGCAATATGGCTTCAGAGAATTTCATTAAATAAGTTAGTTATAGCAAATTGACTAGTACACAGAATCTAGTGAATAAATACTTGCCATGTTGAAAAAAGGCAATATGGCTTCTAAGAATTTCATTAAATAAGTTAGTTATAGCAAATTGACTAGTACACGGAATCTAGTGAATAAATACTTGCCATGTTGAAAAAAGGCAATATGGCTTCAGAGAATTTCATTAAATAAGTTAGTTATAGCAAATTGACTAGTACACAGAATCTAGTGAATAAATACTTGCCATGTTGAAAAAAGGCAATATGGCTTCAGAGAATTTCATTAAATAAGTTAGTTATAGCAAATTGACTAGTACACGGAATCTAGTGAATAAATACTTGCCATGTTGAAAAAAGGCAATATGGCTTCAGAGAATTTCATTAAATAAGTTAGTTATAGCAAATTGACTAGTACACGGAATCTAGTGAATAAATACTTGCCATGTTGAAAAAAGGCAATATGGCTTCAGAGAATTTCATTAAATAAGTTAGTTATAGCAAATTGACTAGTACACGGAATCTAGTGAATAAATACTTGCCATGTTGAAAAAAGGCAATATGGCTTCAGAGAATTTCATTAAATAACTTAGTTATAGCAAGTTGCTTAAGAGACGTGAATCGGTGAAAATTATAATATCTAACCAATGGAGATATCCCGTTTCTCTTAAATTTTTAAAAACAATAAATGGGGTGTTATCTCCTTTGGTTAGATATTATGAACGTGATGAAGAAATGTTAATTTCAATGAACATTTGTTGATTATAGTTAAAGAAAGATGAAAAGAAAAAAAGCTGATCATTTTTTTATATTCTTTCATTTCAGAAACATTTGAAATATTTAATGGTGGTAAAGTGCAATGGATAGTTGTTTTCTGCGTACTATTGGTGGGTTTTATAACTGGAGAGCATGAACGAATGGAATATTAGAAAACAGTGACCGGCATCATGATGATTGCTAAAAAAAAAATACGGGGGGGGGGGCAATACGAAAAGGGAAAAGTTTTAAAGTGGCATATTTTTTGGAAATGAAAATAAAAATGTTTACTCGTTCTGTTCATTGACATGGGTTTTTTTCCTCTTTTTTTTTTATTGCTGTCATTTTCATGCTTATTTGGAGAGACGATAATTTTGCCAGATTTCTAAATTTTAATCGTAGTTAAGTCAATCTCTCTCTCTCCTCAAATCCATTGTCAATAAACACTTGCCAGAAACCGTCCCCAAAATTTCAAATTTACCTTAAATTATTTTAAAGGCAACACAGCTGAGAAATTAGTCTCAAACAATTTATATGGGTGTAATGTAAAAAGAAGACACGAATAGAAAAACCTTTTCTAAGGCTTTATTCAATTAATTCAAAACTACAATGCCAACAAGGCAAGAGGCCAAGAACGTATATATGGTAAAAGAAAGAGAACGCATTTAAATTAAAAAGTCACGTGGACAAGAAAACCCAGTAATTTTACTTTAACGGAAATATATGCAAGTGCACGTAATCCATCTCGTAATCCCAAGGTGCTGAGTTCAATCCTGGGCAAATGCAGCTGAAGAAATATAATATACATAACATTCTCCCCACTTGTAACAGAGATTGTTATCAGAAAGTTTTATAAATCCAGACGCTGGACTGGTTTGCGAATCCTGCTAGACCGGCGGGGAAGTAGTTCACTATCAGAAGCACCATATCTCTGGGAAGGTTGATTCTCTGAATTCTGATTCACTAATTCATTTTCTGTATAACTTTCCTTAGGTGAAGGAGTATTTGTGGAACTTGTATCAGGCAAAGGGCCCATGTCAGGTAGAACGTTTTCAGCAGAATCTTGAGATCGACCCGAGCGTGGAAAACGTGCTAAATGTCTTAGTGCTACTGAATCTTCCCGGCCATCATGATATCGTATTCTTGCATGTGTAGGGTTAGCCTCGAGGAGTTCCACTACCTCAACGATCGGGTCATATTTACTCCTGTTACCAAATCGCTTTAATAACACCTCCCCAGGCTCACAGAGCCAAACAGGTAATGCAGTGCCAGTGGAAGAGCGCCTTTTAAAATTGAACATGCGTTCGTGAGGCGTAGCATTTGTGGAGGTGCATAGTAGAGAGCGAATAGTTTGTAAAACATCCTGTAGAACATCCTGCCAAGCGCTAATGGGTAACCGTTTTGATCCCAAAGCTAATAAGATGGTGTTCCAAATAATGCCGTTATAGCGCTCACATTGGCTGTTACCTCTTGGGTTATACGCAGTAGTGTTACTGGATCCAATTCCAAGTCGCAGCAAAAATTGTTTGAATTCCTCCGACATAAACGAAGTTCCTCGATCGGAATGGATGAATGAGGGAAGTCCAAAAATAGAAAAAATATTCACCAGGCACTGAATCGCGGTTTGAGAGGAGCAATCACGACAAGGGAAAGCAAACGGAAATCGACTGTATTCATCGACGACTGTAAATATGTTACGGCAACCTGATGAAGATGCCGGGATAGGTCCTTTGTAATCGACAGAAAGACGCTGGAATGGAGCAGTAGAACGGATAAGAATATTATTAGTAGAAGTAAAGAATTGGGGTTTTATTTTGGCGCAAGTAGTACATTGAGATGTCACACGTCGGATTTCATCAAGTGAATATGGCAAATTTTGTGACCTTACAAAATGCCAAAAGCGTTGTACTCCAGGATGTATTAAGGAATCATGAATTGATTTTAGTTCCTCCAAGGAAGAAACAGCAGCACCACATACTCTGGATAATGTGTCAGCGACAATATTTTCATTCCCGGGACGGTGTTTTATATCATATGAAAAGGGAAGAAGTTCCATTTTCCACCGTATAATTTTATCGTTTTTAATTTTTCCACGATTAGCAGGTTTAAACACAAAAGATACGGCTTGTTGATCAGTAATAATAGTAAAATGTTTCCCAACAATGAGATCTCTCCATTTACGAACACATTCGACTATGGCATATGCTTCTTTTTCGACTATATGAAGTCGCATTTCAGAGAGGTTTAACGACCGAGAAAAGAATGCTACAGGTCTCTCAGCTTGTAAAAGAGTGCCTCCGATAGCCTTTTCTGAGGCATCGGTTTCAATAATAAACGGCAATTCATCATCAATAACTTTTACGGATGATTCAGCAATGTCTTTCTTGAGTTTTTCGAAAGAATTTACAACTATAGGAGGCATAGGGAATTGTTTATTTTCGACCAGTGGACGAATTTTGTATGAATACTTAGGTATCCATTTCGCATAGTAAGCAAACATACCAAGACACCTTTTTAATGCTTTTGAATCGGAAGGGGGAGGCATTTGCAAAAGAGGTCTCAAACGCTCTGGATCAGGTTGAAGAGTTCCGTTACAAATTTGGTATCCAAGCATGTTAATAGAACGAAGTGAAAACTTTGATTTTTCCCGGTTTATTTCGAGGTTGTATGTCGAGGCAGCTTTTAAGAAATACTCCAAATTGACGTCATGCTCCTCCTGGGTTTTACCGCAAATAGTTATATCATCTATATACGAGAAGGTTCCAGGTAATTTGTTATCAGAAATGAAAGAATTCATAAATCGTTGAAAGGCAGAAACCCCGTTTGTGACCCCCATGGGTATTCGTTTAAATTGGTACAGACGGTTTCCAGCCTGAAAGGCCGTATAGGGGCGATCTTCAGGGCAAATTTCAATCTGATAGTATGCTTTGGACAAGTCAATTATACTAAAGATACGATACTGGGCTATTTGGTCAACGAGATCCCCAATTCGTGGCAAGGGGTATGCATCAAGTAAGGTGAAACGGTTAATAGTTTGGGAGAAATCGACTACCAATCGTTTCTTTTTATTAGTTGACGAAGTCACAACAATTTGAGCGCGCCACGGAGAGTAACTTGGTTCAATTATATCATCCTCAAGCATTTGTAGAATTTCTTTTTCAATGAATCGAGAGTCCTCCGCACGGTAATTTCGGGACCCAGTAGCAATAGGTTTGTAATCACGGGTCAAGTTTCGGAACAATTTAACGGGTGCACAACTGATTTTGGTTAAAGCGCAGATTTTTAGAATATCCTGAGACCCTCCAAAAGAAATAGTGATACTCCGGTGTAGTTTTAAGAAGGGCACTCCGAGTATAATATCCATACAGGAATCAGGAAGTACTGTGAAGTCAATTTCTTTATATTCGTAACCATTGAAGATAACGTCCTCAGTACAATATTCAGATAGCTTGAGGGAAATGGCCGATGATGCCATGGAAATTACGGAATTCCGTTTAGAAGTAGACAGTTTCATTGTTTTAACAATACGAGCACTGATAAAGTTATCAGAACTGCCGGTGTCTATGAGAGCAGTTAATCGTTTACCCTTTAATTTTACAATTTTAGTAATAGGAGGGAACCTATCATCATCTTTAGCACGGGCTACTATAATAGCTGAGGTGGAACGTGAAGGTGTAGACATGGTAGAACGGCAAACTTTGGCAAAATGGCCGAGTTTGCCACAGTTTCGACATACTTTATCGCGGGCAGGACAGTGGCGGCGATCATCCTTAATGTGACGTTTCCCTCCGCAGTTGTAGCACTTTCCATGAGCAGGAAGGGCAGCAGACAATTGTACAGATTCACACTCCATAGGAGCAGTAATAGTGGCCTCCTCGACAGAATCAGTAAACACATTTTTAGTCGTGATAGCAGCAACGGTAGGTCCAATCTGAGAAGCGTATGACTCAGCACGAAATTGAGCCTGTTCTAAAGCTCTAGCACATTGAGTAGCCTCCTTGAGATTTAACGTATCATTTTCAAGTAGTCTGGCACGTATTACGGAAGACCGGAGACCACGTATAAATGAATCACGGACAGATTCATCTCTGTAAGTAGTAGCAGTAACATCTTTGAAGCAACAGTCTGCGGCAAGTCGGTTCAAGGCCTGAAGGTACTGGTCTACAGACTCATTTTCCTGTTGTAGACGTGTAGAAAGCAAATGTCTAGCATGAATAACGCTTGGAGACTTATCATAAACACTTTTCAGCAATTCAACAGCATGTTCGAATCCAGAACAACCCTCGATAATGTCAGCAACGGTAGCACCAATGTTTAAACAAAGGACTTCGAGTTTGTTTGGATTTAAAGAAGCAATAGTAGATAAGTAATAAGTAAAATTACGGTACCATAGTCTCCAGAGCTTGCCAACCTGAGGGTCTGCAGAAGATATATCAAACTTGTCCAGACGAATAATCTTATCCATGAGAAATTTAGTAAATGACTTAATTGAATAAATTGTAATGTAAAAAGAAGACACGAATAGAAAAACCTTTTCTAAGGCTTTATTCAATTAATTCAAAACTACAATGCAATATTTATTTATATAATTATTACATCCGTAACAATATATAAAATGTGGCACAAGGCCAAAAAAGGGGGAGGGGGCGGATAGGTCAACTCTAACTTAAAAACGGTCTCAACTTAGCTAGTTTCACTCGCGACCATCATTTACCAAAATACCACATTCATGCTATACATCCATCGCTATCACCATAAGAGTCCATACTATGAAAACCTACTTAAAACCCATATGAAAATATGCAATGGGGGAGGGACTAAAAATATATATATACAAAAATAAAATGAGAATATTTACATGAAAGAATAAATTGTTAGTAAAAAGCCCCCCGCTATCACTATGTGGCAGAGGTGCCGGTTTGCCGGTCGAAATCGAAAACTCGAAAAAATAAAGATTTGATGCGGGCCCCAACGCTTTATTTATACACACCTCCTTCGAAAATATCGAAGGGTGACCCGCATCCCGACAAATCGACAATCTGTCACCTAATTGGGGAGGGAAGGGGGATTTGATAAGGGGTAGAAAATAAAAAAGGGGTTGGGAAGAGGACAAAATAAAAGGGGGGGAGTAATGAAAACAATCACACCCTAGCTAAGTTGTTGAACTTAAAATTCAACAAAAAAATCTAACAATGAATAAATAAAATATACAGCTTAATCCTAACTTAGTTGAAATTTACGTTCGTTTTTCGAACCCAATATTCTGCCTAAGGCACGTCTAAGTACCACTCTAATCTAGCCCCAGCCGTTCTACACAGTCGCGCACCAGTCACCCATCTTTCACCAAAATCTGCCGGAGAGAGTCTCACCCTCTCGGCCCTAATGCGAGCTTTCAGATAATATTTGAAAATCGCAATAAGGTCGAGAGGAGTGTAGGTCTCAGCTCCGTAGACTGTCTTGCATCTCGTCTTCCAAATCGCAACTCTCATAACGGCTAGCAAGCTTAAAAAAGTTAAACGTTTTTGACTATCCATTGTCGGAGCCCAGTTGCTACACACATTAATGGGTTCCAGTTCAAAAGACGACACATTAAGTATACGAACCATGAAGCCTGAAACAAGCCTAATCAGCGGCACGACAATGCGACAATAAACGAAGGCGTGACTTACTGTCTCGTCCTCGTCGCCGCATCTAACACAAGTCGGAGAATTACTCAAGCGCGCTGAATGAAGCTTCTTACTGACCCAGAGTGCATTTCGAATCGTCAGCCAGGTCAGCGATGCCTCGTCGTTATCAAGACACCTTAACCCAGGCGCCCAAGGCCAGATTGAGCGACGTTCCCTCTTCGTCAAATCGAGCCCTTCAATCCTATCTTCACGAACGGTCCCCCTCACCATTACCCGATATAATGCCTTGCGGGACAACAGCAGAGTGTCAGAGAGGCCATCTGTCACTCTTAAAAGAAATTTCAATGCGCGTCTACATTCGCGATAGAAGGAGCACTCACCTCGGGGTAACCTATGTGCCTCCCCCTCGTCCAAGTGCACACTTCTCAAAGCCGGGAAGGCTTTCTTAGCGTCTTCCTTCCAGAAGACACCGTTCCCCTCACATTGTGTACTCATTCGGATTAGATAAAAGAGCCGAAGTGTGTGACATCGAATATCGATGCTCGGCATACCCAAACCGCCCTCAGAAGGATGAAGGTAACAAATCTCGCGACGGACCATATGGGCCCTTCCAATCCATAAAAAATTGAAAAGAGCCCTCTGCAACTCAAGCAGAGTATCCGACGGGAGTGGAAGTACTGAAAGACGATATAGGATAATCGGGTAAATGTGAGAAGCACATACATCCGATCTCCCCTTTAATGAAAGATTTCTACGGGTCCACAGACCCGCTGTAGCCCTTATCGATTTCAGGACCTCCGACCAATTTTTCTCCAGCTGAAGATCAGGACCAAACCAGACACCGAGTAGCTTGCAAGGTCCATCTGTCCAGCCAAAGGGTCCCTGCAAGGAAACACCCTTCCAGGCACCGATGCGTAAGCCAACAGACTTAACGCAGTTGATTTTGGCCCCTGTCACCGTTTCATATGTTCTGATTTCTCTGCCGACGACACTAATCTCGGTATTGCTCGTTACAAGCACTGTTACATCGTCGGCATAGGCAGAATACTTCAACGTGGTGCAAGCACCTGGCAAAGTAATTCCACGTAGGACCGGATTCACCCTTAGCCTGTTAAGGAAGGGTTCCAAAACAAGCACATAAAGCATCGGTGAAAGAGGGCACCCTTGACGAAGAGATCTGGATAATCTGAAAGCCTCCGACCTCACCCCATTCACTTCTACCCTAACACCGGGGTTCGCATACAAGAGGCGAATCCAAGAGCGGAACTGAGGACCAAAGCCGGCCACCGACAAAACAGCCTCCAAATACCGATGATCCACCCTATCAAATGCTTTGGACTGATCTAAATTGATCAGCGCGGCTTCAGTGTCGACTTTATCAATGATCAAGCGTATCGAATGCAAGTTATCCTGAATGGTCCGACCCTTTACAGCACAAGTCTGTTCAGGGCTAATAAGACCAGGCAAAACAAGTTGCAGACGATTAGCTAAGATCTTGGCCAAAATCTTTAACTCCGCATTAAGCATTGTTAAGGGCCGAAAGTTATCTAACCCATCCCCACCATTTTTGCTTTTGCGTATCAGCTTCACTAAACCCATGGTCAAGTACTGAGGAATATTCCCGTTCCTAAACCATGAATTAAACAAAACTGTCAGCAAGGGAACAAAAATGGGCGACATCCTCAAATACACTTCATAGGGCAGACCATCAATCCCAGGAGACTTGTCAAGGCCGACCCGCTTCAACGCTTCCTGAACTTCATCCTCTGTTATGCAACCTTCGCACCTAGCTGCTTCGGTCGCCTCAAGGCGAGAAAAGTCAGCCAAATAGGGGTCAAATTGTGCTAAAGACAGACCAGGTTCCCGAGTAAAAAGCTCCTGAAAATGAGAGCAGAAAGCCTCCAGAATACCTTCGTTTGTAGTCACGAGCCGCCCATCCGGTAATGAGACACGAGCGATATGACGATCAGCTGCATGGCGAAACTCCTCTGCACGCAGTTCAGCGGCCATGTTTGTTGCTTCCGCAGACATTCTTTTTAACCTATTCCTAATTACTAAAGCCTGATGTTCTTTGAAAGCCAAAGAATTCAGCTTAGCCTTAATTATAGTAACACTAGAGCTATCCCCCACCTCAATCGCCCTATCTAATCTAGACTCTAGTGCCACTTTAACTGCCCTAGTTGATAGGTTGAGCCGTCTGCTAAAATCGGCAGCAAAGGACCTAATCACTTTTTTAAAATGGCCCCACTTCCTATTCCCAAATACAGCCCCCGTCAATTCCCGCTGTAAGGTTAGTAGAAGCTGGTCCTGGAAGCCCTTCACGTCGAACAACGAAGTGTTGAGTTTCCAGTAACCATCTAATCTAGGCTTAGGTCTATCTAAGTTCACACGGACCCGAACGAGTCTATGGTCCGAGTAAACTATGTTATGGAGACTTGGACATTCAACTACCCCTACATCGACTCCCCTAATTAAGATCCGATCGATATAACTCGAGAGTTGCATCAAATCAGAACCGCGTCTAGCTGTCCAAGTCCATACCCTATCACGGGGCTTTTCATTCCGGAACTTGTCAATAAGATCAAACTTATCGAGAAAGTCCCGAAATATTAAAGCATCCCGATCAGTGTTAGTACCCCTAGGCCGATTACGATCTAAATCGGGATCCAGGACCGCGTTCCAGTCTCCCGCTAAAATGACCGTCCGAGTAGAACTCAAGAACGGCTCGATACGCCGAAAAAAGGAACGAAGCTCAGAATGGCTATTGGGAGCATAAACCCCAACGAGTCGAAATGCTTTCCCCTTTATGGTAATATCCAAAATACATAGTCTCCCTTCCGGATCCATGTAGCAAGGGTCACACGACGCATCTAAAGTCTTGCTTACCAGCCAAGAAACCCCCCTTGCGGAAGAATTAAAGTACGCTGAATAAACGTGAAAACGCTTAGCCAACGCACCCAAATGGTCCCCTGAAATCAGGTGGGTCTCTTGCAAGCAACATACATCCACTCCGAGGCGCTGAAGGTCAGTAGCGACACGAAACTTGCGATCATTTGCCCTCAGGCCCCGCACATTTAGACTTGCTAGATAGAGAGCCATAAAGATGCCTTATGGTTGAGTTTGAGAAACGAACATAAAAGAGGTCAGAATACCGACGGCTCTCCCAAATGACTGCTTACCCATTTGGTCGTTAATTAGACCATCATAGGAGATGCCGCCAATATCCTGAGGATACGTTAGTTTAGCTATCCTATACAGGGAAGGGTGAATTTTGATAGGTAGCCTTCCGAAACAATCGTTTCTCATCTCCATCAATTCGCTGGATTTGAAAATGGCAAGAGGGGGGGCAAAATTGAAGGCCGAGTTCGCCTCCTCCAACATATCCCATAGAGCCTTTGCTTCAGATCTTTTTCTGATGACAGTAACCACTCTTGTTGCGTTGGGGAAGTTTTCGGGTTCTTCGATAGATAAGCCACCAACCTCATCGAATTTTAATAGATTGATGAGGTTGGTGCTACGCAAATTTTTAGCTGTGTCAATTTGGACCTGGGTAACTTTACATATATCTCTTCCCGAGAGAAAAGTAGATTTTTTAAATCTCCTTTTCTCTAGGGAAGGACTCCTATGTCTTTTAGGAGTAGGAGGGGGCATGTCTTCCATGGGGGAAGGGGAGGGGGAGCTAGGCTCTATGGGAGACGCTGGAGAAGGTGCAGGGGAGGGTTGCTTTGAGGGGGATGCAGGTGGGGAGCTTCTGGGAGTATTAGCAGGGGACACAAAAGGCGAAGGTCTGGGGGATTTTTTCGGAACTTTTTGGGGACTCAGAGGGATTAATTTGTATGGTTTATCAATTATAGGTCCAGTTATCGGAGGGGGCATTGATTTGGGGGTCTGAGGATTAGGGTTTTTTTTAGGGGCAGAGTCAGGAGTGGGCTTAGGGTTATTATTAACTTTTTTCAGCAATTTTTTTGCTTTAACGTAAGAGTCTTTTCCAGGGTCATTTTTCAACATTTCCTTTTCCCTTATCTCTTCCAAGGTTAGACGTCCCGGGGTTTTTTTTCCAGGTACAATGACCCATCCTTCCTTGTCAGTTACGTTCTCCTCGCTTTTCTTGGCTGTTGGTAGAGCCGGGAATTCCTCGTCGGTATCTTCGCTTTCGGAGATTATTTGATGTCCAATAACCGACGGTGCATCTATGTGAGCTCCTGCTCTCGATTTTTTATTTGAAGCAGAAGTTGTCTTATTTGTCGCTTCCTTTTTTTTGGGACAATCCACTGTTAAGTGTCCCACCTCTTCGCAAAACCAACAAATAGGTCTGCGGCCTGTGAGTATTATTGGAAGTTTATCTTCTCCTATTAGTAGATAATAGGGTATTCCATCATACGATTTTTTGTCTACAAATATCTCGAAATTCCATACTCCCGAGAATTCCTCGTGATTTACGTCGGTGATTTCGCCAAATTTTAGTAAATAAGCGCCTATGTGCTCCCCCTTAACATGGAAGGGCACATTGAAAAAAGATACGGAAGAACGCCTTCTTCCCATGTACTCTGTTCTTAGTACATAATCTGGTGTTATTATTGGGGTTAAAGAAAGTTTGTTGCATGTGTCTTCATCCTGAAAAAGGGCCGACCAAGTATTGAAACCCTTAGATTTGATCAGTCGTTGCGGTTTGAAGTCGACCGTGTTAAGAAGTTTGAGTATTAATTCCGTAGAGGCTCTTATAGATTTTTTGATTCTTTTATCCATGACAAAAAGCGTCACCGTTCTTTTCTGGATTTCCTCCAGTTTCGGCAAATCGACCAGTAATCCAGTCTCTGTGACCATATGGGAACATTTTTTGGCATCCTCCACGAATTGTCGTACATCAATATGGACTTTCGGTGGTTTAGACCACTCAGAACTTTCTGAGTTCGGCGATTCCGTAGCCATCTTAGTTTGTAAGCACTAGAGGCTAGAAAAGAGAGAAAAAAAAAAAAGTGGGGAAGAAAAAAAAAAGTGGGGAGAAAAAAAAAACTCCGTGCTTCAAATATAACGTAACAAAAAGTTCAACAATAACGAGAAAGTTCAAATATTAACAAGTAACAAAATAACGGGAAGTCCAACAATAAGAAATAACACGTAACAAACCAATAATCCGGCGCAAAGTAAATGTGTAGTCAGTAACAAGTGAAAATCACGAACGCAATTAGTTCAAAACTACAATGCCAACAAGGCAAGAGGCCAAGAACGTATATATGGTAAAAGAAAGAGAACGCATTTAAATTAAAAAGTCACGTGGACAAGAAAACCCAGTAATTTTACTTTAACGGAAATATATGCAAGTGCACGTAATCCATCTCGTAATCCCAAGGTGCTGAGTTCAATCCTGGGCAAATGCAGCTGAAGAAATATAATATACATAACAATGGGTTTACTTACTCATTTGTAAGGTCGGAAAACATCAGAAAAAAGTAGCCGATTCATTGTCCGCCATTTTGTCTGTGAAAGTACTAAATCGCCTTTAATTTTTTTTTTTTTTTTTTTTTTTTTTTCACCCCTAGTTATATGGAGCAAATGTCTAAATAGTCCTTCGCGGCAGTTAGTGAGTTTTATACAAGGGAGATCACTCGTTTTAGTATAAATTATCACTTAAGGGAGATAACTCATGTGGGTTAATGTTCGTATCAATTCGGAATTTGTTAATAAATAAAAAATAAAATAAACTGTTTCTATACTTATTTGAAAGCATCTATTTCCCTAGAATATTTCTAATAATGCTATAAAGAGTTTTACATATTCAAGTTTTTCAAGAGGGAAATTAGTCAAATATGGTCAATTTACTTATAGCAAAATCCACAAAAAAAATTGTTAACAAAATACACTTTTAATATATATTTTAATATGAATGGAATTTTGTTTCAATTCTGGGCAATAAAACAACAAAACATCTTAAAATAATAAAAAAAATACATCTTGAAATTAATAAATACGAAACGCTGGGTATACGTGATAGTTTATATATATTTATTGAATTGAAAATTATATATATTTATTAAATTAGAAAATTTTGAAAAAAAAAATTATTTTCTTATTCTAAAAATCATTGGAGCATTTTTTTCAAATTCTTTATAAAATTACATAAATGTAATTTTATAAAGAACTAGATCACCCGTGATCCATTGGATCAATATTTGTTATACTAGTTACGTGCAAAAATGGCTGTCTCTTGTACGGACTATGCTTATTAAAAGCGCTTATCATTAATTATTTAATTAGTTTCCGTGTAAACTTTGGTTGTGTTTGAAACGAAAAAAACTGCATATTTACGTGTGAAAAATAAATTATAATGAAATATGTAATCACGGTGGCTAAAAAACTAAAAAATTCAGTGAATTTTGAACATTGAAAAAATTACTTGTAAAAATCCCTTGAAAGATAAATATAAGTTTTTGGGAACTATTTTAAAGATAATTGTTAAATTAAAGTCATAAGACACTGAATTTTTTTTTAAATCCCACGTTTTACTAAAAATTAGCAAACTTATCCCCACAAAAGTCATAAATTAGTAAAATCCGCCATCAGTTAATTGGAAAACGACTTTGTTTACCAATTGACTATCGCTATGCAAAATATATGGAAGACAAAAATGTCATAATTTATCATTTTTAACTTTATATATAAAAATGGTTTTGTAATAGTTTATAGAAGTTGAAAAATTATTATCCATTAATTTCTTTTTTCTTTTTAAGGTTATAAACAAATTTAAGTACCCTTATTTTGTTATAATAAAAAAGGAAATGTTTATTTAATTAAAATATTTGTGAATGTACGGAATTAAGATCTTATTTATTTTTAACTAAAAAGGCTCATATTTAACTTGGTATTAGTTTTTAATTTTATAATACTCTGAAATTATTGATGACGTCTGTTTACTAATGTTTTTCCTCAGAATTTGAAATAAAACTTTTTTTAAATGTTAAAAATTATTTTTACGTTACGAACTGCGTCAATTTTATCAATTTTTTTTTACATTATTTAAAACTTTAGTTACTCGATTTATTCTTAATGTGTTGTAACGATAAATTACATTGATTCTTTTTAAAATAAAGTGTATTTTTTTTATTTTAAGTGTGAAAAAGTAAATTAAAGTCAATGACTACACTGACAATTTATTCATTGAAAAAAAAACTTAAAACAGTTATTTATTGATAAACAGAATTCAATTTTGAAAGAAAATGTCATGTTTGAATTCTCTTTATTTATTAATAAATAATTGTTTTTAACTTCTTAAATATTTATTAATGAAGAAAAGACAAAACAAATACAAATCTTTCCAAATAATTGACGATGAATTGTGAAATTAACGAAATTGTTGAATCTCTAAAAATAAAAATTTGAGGGCAGTGTAAAAGTGAGTGGTTGTTGGAGGGCTAATCCCAGCTGGTTATTACAGAACGGGGCTACCATACCAATCAAAGTTCATCGTTAGTAGAAATTATCCAATTTTTTAAATTCTTTTTTTAGTTAAGTTCCTGGGTCTCAAATTTGTCAATTTTTGGTTTATTTTCAAGATTATAAAAAAAAATTTATTGCGCTGATGATGCCACGTTTATGTATGAAAGGGAAATATAACTATGTCGCATTTTTTATTTTTCTAGAAACTCTGATCATTAAAATCACATGAAATATTTTTTGCAATTATATTATTTTTTTTGGTGAAAATATTGATTAAACAATGCTTTATTCAATAATAATATCGCTAATTCAAAAAGTTAATTTTTCTTCGAGTTATAGTGATTTTGTTAACACGGTATTTAGGGGCCTTTTTCGTAATATATAAAAAAAAAAATTTTTTTAATTGTCAACATCTACAATGCTTTATTTTTATAAAAAAACAAAAAAAGATTGATGCATTTTTTTTATTAATATATAAAAATATAACTTTAGTAAAGGTGTATTTTGTTTTAAACAAATAATACATTTTCACTAAAATTTTAAAAAAAAATGGTTTCATTATATTCCGTGATTGTTGATTAATAAATATTGAAAATTTAATTAAAATTAGTTGATTTCCTGAATTCTAGTGAATTTTTAAGTGACGGGGGGGGGGGGGGGTCAAAATGTTTTTACATTTTGGGAATCGGCCATTGATTTTGCACGTACCTATGTTATATATATATATATATATATTAATAAATATTTGAAAATTCCAAAATGTTTTCATGTTTGGAAATTTCAGGTTGTGGCTGCTATTGTTTTTAAACAAACATACATGTCCACAGATTGTTTTATTTTTCTATGGAAATCGCTCCAGACAAGGCATGAAGCCACTTGATGTAAAGAGCTAACAAGAACAAATATGATTATCACAAAGACAGGAGATGCCTATTCGCCTTAGTCTTGAAAATACCAAGGTTATAGGTACGAGGAAAACAGTCAGCAGGAAGAGAGTTCCACAAGCTTTCGGTTCTTGGAAAGAAGCTACTGGAATAGGAAGCTGTATTAAAATGAGCTATCAAAACAGCGAATTGATGGGGCACCACTAGACCAACAAGTTAAACGAGCTGGAACAAAAGAAGCAGGTAATAGATCACATAATTCTGAAAAACACATGGCATAATAGTATTTATAGAAAAGACTGAGACTAGCAACATCACATTTATGAGAGAGAGGGTGCAGAGAAGAAGAAAGGGTGTGGCCAACGCAATTACAGATATGCGTCTGAACCTTATCAAGAACCCTCAAATGGAAGAGAGATTCATGAGCCCAAATATGACAACAGTACTCCATACATGGTCTGATAGTAGATTTGTAGAGATAGAGAATAGCCTCAGGTGTGAGAAAGTGTTTGAAGCGATAGAGAGAACCGACTTTACGAGAAGCAGAAAGAGCAATGGATCTAATGTATGAACTCTAAGAAAGATTTGATGAGAGAAAAAGACCAAGAAGTTTCAGGGTCGATTTCTCCTCAAGAGCAGATCCATCCATGAGAATCTCAGGAAGAAAAGGAGCATGCTTACGATTTTACTAAGGAGTCCCCATTTATTAAGGGCAAAAGCTACTCGTTGATAAATCAGTAGCAACCCGGAAAGGTGTCCTAAGGAAGCATAAAACTCCCACTGAACTTTATTTCAAACCATAGTAAAATTATACATAATTAAACAGATTCTTAAAATTTGAGCAACTTTCTATTATCTTTAGATCCTCTAAGCTACGGACCTAGAAAATTGTTAGTCTAACACTTTTTAATGCCCATAACTTTAGCCATGTAAGCAGTGGCGTGCAGAGGAGGGGGACGGACAGTAGCGCCGGCATCAAAAATGGGAGGAAGGGGGACTTCCAATCCTATTCAAACTATCTCCCTTTCTCATATTTCTCAGTACTAGCACTTATACTTGAATATTTAAGGCATACAATCAAAGAGTTGGCTCCGGGTATCACAAGATCTCTGCATGCCACTGCATGTAAGTTTCATTTTAACATAGTTTTCGCTATAGCAGTATGTTTTTTTTATTTATTTGAAATATTTGGGGTTCTGACCTCTCGTACCTTCACACGCACTAATTTTGTATCTGTATCAGATTGACATCCTCTATTTTATCAACAAACGGCGCTTCAACAACAAAAGCTAAAACTGGGGCCATAAAACCAGCTCCCAGCGACCAGTCTAACAGAAAGGCGCAAAAAAGCCAAAAAATAGCTGTCACGTGAAACAATATAAAAGCAGATCGTGCGACAAAATTTGCCTTTTTTCTCTTTCCTCCTTTTCTCTCTGCCTCTCGGACGCTTAACAGAGAGGACAAGTTCGGCTACTCCTCACCTTTGGGCAAGGGGTGCCAGCGCGTCGGCTGACTTGTAAACACATGCACACACACACACACACAAAGGCCTACATTCCTATCATTCTTCAACGCACGCAACCTCACACTGCTGACAAATGCCTAAACGCTGTATAAACTCTATGCTCGCATGCACACTGTCACACACACACACATATGTTGTCTACCACACACTCACGCACGTACGCATACACACACAATATTGACAAAGGCACACACATGGAATGCCTATCAAATAAATCTCAACTCACGTGCACGCACACACATTCGTACAACTACACACACACTCATAAATCACAAACATAAACATTTATCGCTTCTCAAACTGAACATTGAAATGAACACTTAATGCTCTGTAATTTGTAAATATATAAATATTTTGTGTTGCTTTTGAACAACGTTTTATTCTTCCTTCAACTTTCATCTTTAATTCAACCATTTCATGTTTTTACTCTAAAAGAGTAAAAACATGAAACTATTCTAATCTAAGCGTAGATCTTAGCATATTCTCTAAGACACAATATCTTAACAAGCTAAGGTCAATGCTGCTACATAAAAGGAACCACGTCCCCATATATATATATATACAGGACAAATGCTCTTCTACTTCCGATAAAACAACACACACCGAAGCCTTCCACCAAACCCTATTAACCAACGGTTTCTCCCTAACTACCATATCCAGCCTTAACAACACCAGAAGACGTAGACACCACACTCTCACCAACACTTGCTTCCTTAAACTCCCCTTCTTTAGCGACCGTATCACTTCTGCTATCCGCAATGCCATACGTAGTGAGAACCTTAACATACAACTTTCTCACACAGGCACCTCTCTCCGACAACATTTATCAAAAAAAAAGCCACTACACCCCAGACCCCTGCTCTCTAGCTAGTTGCTCATCCCCAACTCTGGCCTCTGCCTCCGCACCTATACAGTATACAACCTACAATGCGCTAAGTGTCAAAAGTTCTACATCGGTAGTACCGTTAGGCCTCTACACCAACGCATTAAAGAGCATCTAAACACCCACATTTCTTCCTTCCATAAACACTTAATATCATGTGGCAACACATATCACTCCATTAGTGTCCGCATCCTCAACTCCGTCCGCAATATAGGTCAGCTTCGAATTTCGGAAGCTATTCTAATCTCTAAATTTCGTCCAACCTTGAATAACAGATTCGAGTTGTCTTCTCCCTTCATCCTCTGATTCTTACATCCTCACACTCCCACCCCCAACTTATTTGCCTTTGTCTCCTCTTTATTTGCCAACGCCACCCACCCCACATTTTGTTTGCTTGCCTTTGTCTCCTCGGTATTTGCCAGCGCCACCCACCCCACATTTTTACACTTTACGTATTATAATTGTGGAATGGAATGATATGCACTTTATTTACACGCATTTAGACCTAGTGATTTTATGTGTATGCATATATTCATGTATGTGAATATGGGTGTATTCTCATGTGTGTGTATGTGTATGCTCAATAAAATAAAATAATAGTAGAAAATAAGAAAATTAAAATAAAGGAAATAAAAGATTGAAATTAGGATGAATAAGGAAAATAAATAAATAAATAAATAAATAAATAAAAAATAAATTATAGTAATAAAAGAATAAATTAAATATATTAATAGATCATAATAACAAGGGAGAATTGAGGAAAAAAAAAAAGTAAATGTAAAATAAGTGAATCTATGAGTCAATGGATAGAATAAATTTATACAAATTTACTTCTAGGAGTATGTTCCTCTTAAATTAACTATAAAAAATAAAAAAGAAAGAAAGAAGAAAGGAAAGAGTGAATGAATGAATAAATAGTACATTTTATTTTATTTTTATTTTTATTTGTTTATCTTTGTTTTAATTTTATTTTTGGATTTTTATTTTTATCTTATTTATTTATTTTCTCCATAGTCCCCCCCTTCCCCATAATCTCTTCTTATTCCCCCCCCCTTCCCCTGTTACAACGGTTCCCTCCTTGGCTTTGATCCATTCCACAATTCAAATTCCTTCTCAAATTTCAAATCTCATTTCTAAATATATTTTTTAAATAAGTTATCCCCCTTTGACAATAACAGCCCACACGTAAATTTAAATTTGAATTGAATAAAGAGAAAAAAGAGAAAAAAAATAATTAATGAATCATATAAAATAAAACATAATAAGATTATAAAAATTAGTATATTATTAAACAAATGTATGTAATATTTTAACTTTAGTTATATGATTGCTTAATAGAATTTTGACATTTTCTGCGTTCCTACTTCCAATTGTTTTTTGCCGTATTTCGATGTTCTGACACCGGTTTTTCCCGTTTTTCTTCGACCCACTCGGTCTTTTATTGTTGTCTTCTGATAATGAAAGTTTTTCTTTCGAAAATTTAAGATTACCCTTTGCCGAACTGTTACTTACCGGACAGTATTTACTATTTGGTATTTAATCAGTTTTCGTGAAATTATTAATAAATCGTTTTGAGTTTCACTTTCTCCCTGCATTTATTTCTTTTCACTTTTCCATCTTACGGCAACCACATCGCATTGCTATAGCCTCGGACGACTAATCTGCACTTATATATATATATATATATATATATATATATATATATATATATAGAGAGAGAGAGAGAGAGAGAGAGAGAGAGGGGGGAGTGTTAGAAGGCTATCACAATGCAAGAACTGGAAATATGTCGGCGTTGAGAAGTAAGACAAAAACAAGTGATTTTAATTATATATTTTTCAAAAACTTTTTTTTTTTTTCTGAATATATTCAGAAAAAAAAATTAAATAAGTAGTTAAACTATAAAAAAAATCAGTTATAGTTTTAGTTTATTACAGTTGTTGCGGAAGCAATATTGCCATCCACACGTTTTTTGAGATTTGAAACACCTACCATTTGACAAAGAGGTCTTCCTCGAAATATATTAAGGAACACGGTCACACAGATTAGATCAGTGTTGAAGTTTTGCCTAATCAAGTAAGATTTGCTATATAGGAAAAAAAAAGATTATTAAAAAAGTTTTTGAAAAAATATATAATTAAAATCACTTGTTTTTGTCTTACTTCTCAACGCCGACATATTTCCATTTCTTGCATTGTGATAGCCTTCTAATACTCCTCTGTATACGTATTACACACAATGCTTCAAGCAAACTACCTCTCCTTATTATATATATATATATATATATATATATATATATATATATATATAACAACTGATGATCCCTTAAAATAGTGTTAGAAACTAACTAATATAATAACTGTAAAAAATAAATTGACTTACATGAGTGATTTTCCACTGGAAGACTTGAGACTATAAGTTTTTTTTTTTTTTGTTTTTTTTATATAATTTTTTTTTTTTTTATATAGTTTTAATGGTTGAGAAACTTCCGAGACTATATATATATATATATATATATATATATATATATATATATATATATATAAGCACACTGTGGTGTGGAGAAACTGTCGAAATGAGTTTATTGCTAGACTTCAGGCACGAGTTGTTGTTGCAATGGCATTCATCATCTCTGTCATGCACCACATCGCAAACCATTGCCGCCATGCATGGCGATCCTGCGCAAGGTCACACAAGATGGCCAACCAACTATGATTCCACCATCGAAAGATGACCACCTGTTGACCTGAGAGCTCAGCAAAGTCCTCACTGATGGTTGTTATACAAGTCAACCAATACGTTTGCATCACCCAGACAAATAGGTTAGGGAGGATCACATCGCAAATTAATTATCTCTCTCTCTCTCTCTCTCTCTCTCTCTCTCTCTCTCTCTCTGTTTCTGGGTGGCATCGCTACAACAAGACAGATGGCAGAGACTTTAAATTGAGGTGTTGGTGGAAAACAGCAGTTGGGCACATCAGTATGTCAGCAATGAAAAATGTGATGGAGTTAGTCATTGTCAAAGACTTTCAACTTCTGCCAATCGACCATTCTCATTGGCCATGTCTCACAGAAATAGAAAAAGATCGACTGGACGACAGATTAGTTTTGTTGAGAGATTGGGAGATAAGTCATCATAATAGCATTGTTACAATTGTAGCAGGCACGGTTAGAACTCCCAACACTCTGTCTCTGACTCAAACACATAGGCCTAGTCTGGCACACATTCAAGGCAGAAATCACAACACAAGATCGTACACACAACATTTCCACTCCAACAAAAACAAGTCAAAATACCTGCATTTTATTTCAATATAGCTGGATCCTGAAAACATGATTTAGTTTGGGGGAGTTTTTTTTACTAATGAGTCACCTTATCAAGGCCAAAAGCCACTCGGGGATAAGGGTTAATAAGATAGATGGATAGTCAGTTGAATGATGACGAATATTAAAAATGATGAATAGAATAGACAAAATTTGAACACTTATAGGGACGGTTTATAGGGACGATTTATGAATATTAGTTGACATTGGATTTGAAGATGTTATAATCTGCAGAAAATCAGTCAGGTGGAAGTTCTTTGCAACATGTTACCTTAGAAAATAACACAACAAACCAAACGAATTTGATGATTATTCAGAGTGTTATCATCACAATGTTTCGGACGGTCTTCTTCAGGTGTATCTTTTCGAACTCGGGAATCTGAACAGAATTTCGAACGGAACTCTTTATTTAATCCACGGGGGTAGCATGCTCTCGTTCCGTCAGCCATGACTGAGAAAAGTCTTCAGTAATTGGCAATTCTTTGTATCGCCCGCACCAAGGATTGAACCTTCAAATGACTATCACTTAGAACTGAATCTTACTTAGTACTATATCCACTTCATCCTATAAGGGTAGATGGTTTCCCTTTTCCTCCCATATGTGGTCAGCCATACCCGACTTTTCGATTTCTCCACGTATTATGGCTTTCCGGTGTTCTTCTAGCCTTACCGTTAGTGGACGACATGTTTCACCTTTGTATACTTTTCCACACTTACATGGAATCGCATACACACAGTTCTTAGTCATACATTTTCCCGTAGGAGGTTTGACTCTCACAAGATGCTTTTGGAGAGTTTAATCGCTCTTGAATACTGCCCTTATGTCATATGGATTACATATTCTTTGGATGATAACACTCAAGATGAGAACAGTAGTCCGAATAATCGAAATTTTACAAATTATCAATCCTCATCTAAAAAATTCGGACTACTGTTCTCATCTTGGATGTTATTCTCACAACGTTTCGATCGATGTAACCTCCAACCTTTTTCAGGTGCGTCTCATTCAATTCAGTAATCTTTATGTTGAACTCGGGAATTTGTACGGAATTTTGAACAAAACCATTTTTTTAATCCATGGGGGTAGCTTGCATCAGGAATGACTGGGTAGAAGTCTTCAGTAATTCGTAATTCCATTCACTGATTATTACTTAGCACTTATATCCATTACGCTATGGGTCCTAGTGTTAAGTAATAACCAATTCTGGAGGTTGAAGGTTCAAGCCTCAGTACAGGCGATACTAAGAATACAATTACGAATTACTTAAGATTTTTACCCGGTCATGGCTGATGGAACGAAAGCAAGCTACTCTCATGGATTAAATAAAAGTTTCCATTCGGAATTCCATACAGATTCCCGAAATATTGTGAGAAGAAAAGTAGTCCAAATAATCCAAATTATCAATCGTCATCTCAAAACTTCCGAAATATTCGTTAAAGCAGTTATACATATCGATCTGGTATAACCCCACAACAAAATAGATTGTGTTCCTTAATATACATGAGACGAGAATTACAAGACAAGCGAGTATTCAAATGTCTTGAAGAGTAAAACATTGTTGCTGAATATATCAGCTTCTCATTTTTGGTAAAAAAAAAAGGCATTTGATGACCGCTGTATAATAATGGTCTTTACTGACATTGGCAGATATACTAAACCAGAACCGACACTTGTTGACCCGACTCTTCAACAGATCGCTTTTTGGAAATGCATAACTACTGATCTCACAAATGCCTTCTATCAAATTTCTTTATCAAATTTCTTCAATTAAATTCTACAGCATTGTTACCCCATTCAAGGGTGTAAAAGTTTATGCTCAATGAAAATGTCATCGGAGAATTGTCTTGGTATTATTATTCATATTCATCATATTCGTATAATTTTATAATTTGGGTTATTCAGACTACATTTCTCATCTTGAGTGTTATCATCACAACGTTTCAGCCGATGTAACCTCCGACCTTCTTCAGGTGTATCTCTTCGAACTCTGGAATATTTCTGCCGAACTCGGGAATCTGGACGGAATTTCGAACGGAACCCTTTTATTTAATCCACAGGGGTAGCATGCTCTTGTTCCGTCACCCATGACTGGGAGAAGTTTTCAGTAATTTGCAATTCTTCGTATCGCCCGCACCGAGGATTGAACCTTCAACCTTCAGATGACTATCACTTAGAACTGAATCTTACTTAGTACTATATCCAGTGCGCCAAAAGTATACCAATTATCAATCCTCATCTCAAAAATTCAGAAATATGATCATTATATTCGGTTTAATGTCTGTTATACATGCTGACATGTGTTGGGACAGCTGTAAGAAATTGACTTCCAAACGAACCTATCTCCACCCAGGTCTTTATTTATCCCTCTTTCTGTCAAATCCATCCTTATCACTTTGTCTCATCTTTCCCTTAGCTTTCCCCTGCCAACTGACGATGCTACCTCAACTGTACTACACCTACTGACCCAAGCACTCTCATTCTTTATTTCAATGTGACCAAACCAAAGAAATCTCCTGTTCTGCTTTAACATAAAAATGCTCACCCACTTCCGAACCAGATGCCGTTTTTAAGGATATATAACCAAATATTTTATTCAAAGGAAGATCACAATTTTGTATGTGTGTTTCGGGGAAGGGTAACAAATCAAATGACTAAGAAATGACCCTTTGAAAACTGATACATGGCTGTCCATTCATGATCCACGATCAACCTTATGGAAAAAAAAACCCCGTAAAGCCTAGTACAGAGCTGGGGGGTGGGGGGAATCCCTCTATGCGGGAGCCTGCAAATAAATAGATGGTCCAACCCATGCGACTGGGGCTGAATACGCAGTAATTCTAGTAGAGTGTTGGGAGTAGGATATGGGTTAGAGGCATGTCCACTATTCATTCATATGTGTCCGTAAGAAAAACATCAAAAAGTAAGTGGTTATTTTATTTACATGTTTTAATATATTTTTTCAGCAGAAATTTTTTTTTTATTAGTTATCCCCCTTCCCAACACACACACCTAAAATTGATCTTCAAGAAAGAAAAAATAGTTACATGTCCTTAAAAACGCTATCTGATCCTGAAGGGGGTGATCATTACCATTTTGGTGCCCAGACGTGGGTGATCATTTTACGTCAAATTTATATGCGAAAATGATCTCTCACTCTAAAATATTGTTGTTTTGTTTTTTGTTTTCTTTTTAGTACCTACTTTTTCAAGCTGCTGTAATCGTTTAAAAATTGTAGAATCTCATTTTTTATTTTTAAGAGAATTAGCACAGAGTGCAAGCTTCCAATAATACTGCTTTACTAAAACATGGTTAAAGTAAAAATTAGCTGTTTTGGGAATAATACCAAAACCCAAAATGGCTTTTGGTATTACTCTTATTAGCATTAGCTTATTTTTATTAGCTTATTTTTATTAGCTTATTTTTATTAGCTTATTTTTATTTAAACTCTAAATAATTTATGTGAGTGAAATAGGAATTTACCTTATAAAATAATAGTGATCATTTCATTGTTTGTTTCCTGCAGAACTCAGATGAAAAAAGTACCCTTACCCCAAAACTATTTGTTATTCAAACGCACCAAGAAATAGTGCAATTATACTTAGAGAAGTACTCCAAATTAGATTTTAATGAAAAACTGACCATCAGTGCCTTCATCCAATAAAAACTAACCACATCCCTCCCCCACCAACTCCCACCCAACCAATCATTAAAATACCCAAACTTACTGCACTATGTTGCCTGTATTTCTTTCAAAATTCATTATTGGGGTTTCTTTAGTGTTAAAAAATTACAAACTTGAATTATCGTTCTTAACTATCCTCTTTCTGAACCAGTTTGTAAAGATGGCGACTATATTTTGGGGCCATTTTGGCGTTTCACGTGTACAATGAAATTTGCTATAACTGTTGGAAAAAATATTCAGAGGCGGTACCCAGAAGGGAGTCTGCAGCTGCTGGGGTTGCAAAAAGAGTTCTCTTTAAGCGACCCATGCCAACAGAGTCTAGTATCAATCAAGAAACAAATCTAGGGAATGACTCACAATCGATCTGGTCTCTATCGAACTAGAACTGTAAATGTTAACAACAACAACAGGAGAATTGCACCCGTATTTATAGGTGCAATTACTCCCACAATTCCCCACTCATTCCTGACTATAAAAGTCATTCCTTCTTCATCACTCATGTTGGCAACATATCCCCCAAACGCTGAGCACACAATGCATAAGTACCACCCCCTTTCTTTTTTTTTTCACATAACTTAGTGTTTTTAATGTTTTGTTTTTATTATTATTATTATTATTATTATTATTATTATTATTATTATTATTTTACTAAGACAGGATTTAAGTAAAAATGAGTTGGTTGGGAGAAATGCCGGAACCCATTTCAATCTAAATAATTTACGTGACTGAAATAGGATTTAACCTAAATTTTAATAGCAAACTGAACTCCCATTTCTAAAAATTTAAATAAGTGTTTGTATTTGCTGTTATTATTTTTTTTTTTTGTCAAGAAATTTGTGGAGAGAGGGGGGGGTGAAAGACAAACTAGTCAACTAAATCTAAGAAGAAAAAAAAAATCAATTTTTAGCTTTTTTAAAAATGATCCCCCACCCACCCCCGTCAACCAAAAAGTATCCACAGTCGTGAGATATGCAAACATACCGGGAAACTCTTTCTGGCTCTGTTTAGTGTAATAATAATTACTAACTTTTTGTAGACTATTTTGAAACATTTTAAATGTTGTTTAATGTTAGGTAAGTATACTTACCTGCCTCCCACTGGAGCAAAGTTAGCCCCCCCCCCCGCCCCCCGAGGCGACAGGCAATACCCACTCTCCGTCAACAAGGGGAGGATGATGAGTTCCCTTTCAGTGATGAGTTAAGGAAACTGGAAGAAGAGGAACAGACCCAAAGAAGCGACGAAGAAATGGACCTCCCGATCGCACTCAGACGAGCAAGACGACACATAAGAAAACCCCGGAGATATGCAAGCAGCAGTTCAGGGGACGAGGGAAGCGATCCGAATACAGAGGAGGAGGTAGATGTGACGCCGGATGTGACGTCACGGGCGGGACTACAAATAGACCCGAGGAATTAGGTTCAAGGGACTCATTTCGTAGACAGCAAAATCCCCCCCCGCCCCCGAGGCGACAGGCAATACCCACTCTCCCCGAAAGGTGAGGTAATGCCTGACACGATGGCCTCCCGACACCGAACAGAACCATACTCCACTCTGACATAAGACCAAAGCCTTATGCTCGATTAGTTTATTTACCTCCTACCCAAGAGGTTTGACATGAGGTCAAAGTATTTTTTATTTACATCCTCTCCAGGAGGCTAGACAGAAGGTCACGTGTGTTTAAAAAGCCAGCGAACTAAGATTAGCGCGCTCTGGCCTACAAAAAATGCATGAGCAGCCCCGTCGATATTCTCCGGTAGGAGCGCCTCGGGCGATTAGCAATAAACTAACCCCTTTCTCAAAGAGAAGGCAAAGCCTGGGAGGATGGACCTCCTGAGACTGAACAGAACCATATCTCAGCCCGACAGCAACAAAGTCACTATCGGACTGATTGTCGGGGACGTATCTCCGACTGATAAGAACACACCTACTACTCAGCCTGTGTCAGATAAATATATACTGTAAAATATATTATTGTTTAATGTTTTACATTTTTCTTATTATTAAGATTTTAAATCTTAATAATTTTAACTAAATTCAATTTTTTACCTGCAATTTTCGTCTTCTGGAGTAGATTCCATTTTCCCGTTTTTAAAAGATAAAACAAAATACGTGAAGAATATTTGAATTTGTATTCGGATAAGCAGTGCGTGTGGTAACTAAGGTAATTCTAATTCTGTTGCTAAGGAGTACCGCTCTCCATTCCGGAAGTTCTAGAAAGGCTTCCTTCCCATAATTCCTTTCATATCCTTTTCCGTTTGACTGGTGAAGTCGGTAGGTAAAATATATTAATACTCTTACAAAAAACTCTATTTTTCTTGTGTTTATCTTCATTTTAGTAAAAAAATTATTTCTTATGTGTCTTGTATATATATTTAATTTCCTTACCGATATGTTTTTCACTACAGATGGCTATTATTATTATTGATTTTTAAAAGATTTCTTTTCCATTTTTACCGTCCACGTTTCTCAACGTCTCTCCGACAACTTCCTAAAGAATCCTCCACGTAATGCCGTTTATTCGTGATTTTTCTTTCCAAATATACTTTTATATTGTTAGAAATAATTCTTTATATCATTCAATTTAACTTATTAGGAACCTTCATGTTTTCTTTGTATTTTACCGATTTTAAATTAGCAAACAATTTCTCGAATTTGTTTGTTCTGGCTTTTCGATATTGAAATTCGTCATAAGAAATATAAGTAAAAATTCTATGAATGCTGTAATTAATTAAATTCTAATTATTTAATTAAGTTGAATCGTTTTTTATGTTAATCGATTTCAATTGACGATTAAACCACATGGGTCTTATTTTCTTTTAAATATGGCGCACGTTGGGCTTTTTTCTTTTTATTTCACGGCCATTGTTATTGCACAGTTGAATCGTCGTGTAATAAATTATAGTCTGTCAGCTGTACCTTCCCATTAGTTTCCTATTTACTTGTTTCCCCACGAGGGCAGAGTTAGCCACAGGGTCGGTTTTTAATCTGTTGAAAATCCACCTCCTCAAAAAGGAATTGTGACAAAAAATTTAAAAAATTGCTCCAGTCTTCTGGATTTGGGATACTTCTGCCGAACTTTTAATCTTTTTACCCATACTGAAGTTTTAGGTTTAGTTCGGCAAAAGTCGGTTAAAATTCTGTAGAAACACCTTTTTTTTCTTCTTTTTAATGATTTTGAAAGTTAAATTTACCTATTACCGTGTCGTTTTATTATTAATTATAATTATGAAACTAATTATAAATACATTAATATTGTTATAACAAATAGGCAACAAATAAATATTACCAAAGGCAAGATAAGTTACTCTTCGACAAACCTGGATAAGTTTATTTGTATTTTAACTTATTTTTAAAGCGGTTGTTTTTTTTTGTTCAAAACAAACCTGGTATCCGAACAGAATCATACTCCATTCTGATGTAAGGCCCTATGTTCAGTAAGTTTATTTAACGAAATTAGTTTCGATAATCGCTCATAAAACGAAAATTGAGCAAAATACTGATAGAACATAACATTTTCCCACGATTGGTGACATTTGGTAGTGTTTCTTACACTATTTTGTTTATTTTTCGATTTTTCACCGATTATCAAGGATCCACCTGCTGGCTCATGAACAGCCATTTTTTGTGTTCTAACTAACAGGTGGACACCAAGTTTGTTTTGAACAAAAAAAACGCTTTAAAATAAGTTAAATCCAAGTTAGTAGAATCCCTTTTTCGTTGTTACTGTCGTTATAAATGCCCGATGATTTGCTAAGTCAATTTAAAACACTTTCCACAGTTTAAATGCTTTCCAAATTTTTAGAAAAGTCAGTGTTTAACAAACCTGACGTGTTTACGTGTAAACAGAAGTGCATTCTGGTGGATTTTAATTTCATAATTCAATTATTTAGAATGTTCCAAATTGTCTTATTTTATATTATTTTGGATCTTATAATTTGTATTTTACCTATTTTCATCTTATATTCACGTTTTGGGTGCTTATACACATTAGGGAACATGAAAAACGCGTTTCCAAATAAAAGCTATTATTTACATTTATCAGGCAAAAATAAGTATCCTCGAGTAGAATTTTAATTAAAAATCAGTTTTATTTTGCCCATCGTCATTGATTTATTACTTGTTTATCACCGACTGGGTTATGTCCACCTAATTCGGCTCGTGTCAATGGCGTTTTGGCAAAATACGATAAAACTAATTTTTATTTGTAATTAAAATTTGACTCTATAATTTTCATAGATACATAGATTAATCGGAAAACTATTTGATATATTTATTTGGAACTGCTCTTTTCATGTGTGCCCCGAACTGTATAAGCACCCACGTTTTCACTGACCAAGCTGAGAATAGTAATTAAGTGAATTGAATGCAAAAGTTACTTTGAGACGAGAAACACCCAGAAGTGGTTTCAATTTTATTAATATCACTGATTAGTTTTCAATTTTTATGTAATTTTCCTACTGATGAATGACACATTAATGAACCCCCCTTTTTTTTCTTTTTTTTTTTTTAAATTATTTTCAGGATATTTTCTACCATGTCTGAGGGTGTCACAAAAACTGCAGCCCCAACCAGAATTGCCTCCAGGCGAACTCCTGGCAGGTAAGACGAACCCAATAATAATTTTATTTTGAATTTCAACCACGTGTCTTTCATCACTACTCGAATCAGCGATTTTTTTTTATTATTATTAGCTTAAAATTCTGCATTTAAGTAATAAAAAAAAAATTAATTTTGACTTTGAAATCATCAAAACAGTCGGGTATCTTTCAGAATGATCAGTACGCTGAAAACGCTCAAAAAAACAAATATACAACAAATAAAAGTAACTGTCGTCGATAAAAGTTAATTTAAAACTGACCTGTGATATTTGTTTGTATTTTTAAACCGTTCCAACTGCTATTTAGTAGAAATCAATAGTTTTATCACGCAAACTTGCAAAAAAAAAAAATGGCGCTTGCTCGTAAGCGCCATTTTTTTTGTCTAAAAAAAAAACGAGTAAAAAATGAACAAGAAATTTTTTTTACAGCTAATAAAACCCCATTTATAGTACGTAAAAATACAAACAAATATCATAGGTAAGTAGACAAATATCTCTTCTCGACGTCGGTTAAACTCACTTGTTGCATATTTATTTTTATAACCCCGTTCTCGTTAGTTTTTTGGACCCCGTCCGCGACTGTACTGATCATTCTGAAAGATACCCGACAGCTTGCATTAAAAAAGTCGCTAGATAATTAAATTCTACTGCATTTCGTGTAAAGAAAAATATTCCTCGACTGTTAACCGTTCAATTCTCTATCAATCTCATTCTTCGGTATTGTATCCTTATATCATGTTCAGCTCCCCCTCCAAATGAGATTCTACTTTTTACATGTAAACAACCTCAAATAGTTCGAGGGAGCAACGGTGAACTTGAATGATCCGAATTCATGAACAACCTTTTAAGAGTAATTCAGACGTTTGTTCAGAATTATTTTATGGTTTTAAGTCGAGTAAAAATTATATTTTAGTTGATTTTTTATTTGCATTTAACAAATTATTACAGCAAATTGTAATACATTTTAATTATAATTTTTTACATGTTAAAATGACAAAGTTCAAATTTGAAAAAAGTGTCCATAATATATTTTTTTAATTCCTGAAAACGATTTTGTGGCTTAGATAACTTTAGTATGTAAAAAGGTTCGGGAATCTTTTACGAGACTCAGCAGAGTAAAAACGCAAAAAAAAACAAATTACAACAAATAAAAGTAACTGTAAGCTGTAAAAGTTAGTTTCAAACTTGCATGTGATATTTGTTTGTATTTTGAACCCGTTTGAAGTGCTATTTATTAGAAATCAATAGTTTTGACAGCGTAATTTCGAAAAACAACATGGCCGATTACTAACGAAATCACTAGGAGCAACCATATTGTTTTCGTGAAAACGTTGGAGAAAGAAAAAACAAGCCATTTTTTTTTTTACATCTAATGAAAACCCATTTATAATACGTAAAAATAAAAACAAATTACATAGGCAAGTAGAAAAATATCTATTCTCGTCGTAGGTCAACTTGTTGCAAATTTATGTTTTTAAACCCTTTCTCGTTCTTTTTTTGGACCCCGTTCGCGCCTCTGCTGAGTCTCGTAACATATACCCAAAGGTTCAATTGAAAATTTGGTACTTGTTCGTCTTTTACCATAGTCCGTTTTTCACAACTTTTTACTGACCATTTTTTTGTTCTTTTTTCGGTGTACACTTACCTCCCCCGAAATGGTTAATCTGAAATATTTAAGAACACCCTCCTCCTTCCCTTTCCCCCCCCCTCCCCCCAAAAGCTCGGAATTCTCTCGCGACATGATAGGTAATTGTAAGCAGAAGAATTTAAAAAATTTGAGATGGTCGAAAAGAGGGGGATCAGTCTACGTTGAATTTACATTGGAGACTGATCTCTCTCCTCCCCCCTCCTAAAACGTAAAATATTTGAGAGAGAAAATCCAAAAACCCCGGAATTCTCTAGCAGCTTGATAGGTAAGTGTACACCGAAAAAATTAAAAAAAAGTTGTGAAAAACGGACTATGGGAAAAGACGAACAAGTACCAAATTTTGATATTTAAAATGTATTTTTTAAATATCAAGTAAAAATGGAAAAATCATCAAATAATTCGGATAAACCGTCTAAATTTACACTTAAAACGTTGTTTCTGACCGTTGACCATGAATTCGGAATATGAGGCGGGTCAGCGAGGCCAGAAATTGAGGACTACCCAAGTGCACCGGATCAATTTCGCATATAAAATTAACGTAAAATGATCGCCGACTTCCCGACCAGATTTAAATAATTTTTTGTTTTTATTTAAATCTTGCTCATTTTCTTAATCTCTTGAAAATCAATGGGTGTATTGCCACTCGGACTTATGTAGAGACCAACATTTTTAGGCTGTTTACATGTAACCCCCTATTGCTAGATTATCAATATTTCTTAGAAATTACTTTTTATCACGTGCAAGTATTGCTATCACAAAATGTGTCTCCTGTTAGGAAGTGGATGATCATTTTATGTTAAACTAATCCTCTATTCTAAAATGTTTTGTGAGCGCAATTTTTGCACACTGTTTACGTGTAATCGCCCAAAAAAGGTTGATTTTTGTGTGAATTCTACCGTGTAAAGGTACAAAGTTTTAGAGTAGGAATTGCCCGGGTCTTACAAAAATGTTAATACTTTTACAATTGGTCACCTTTTTATTTTGAGTTTTGTAACTGACTGAAGTGATTCATTGTTTCACATGTCTGCAACCAGATCTCCGTACAGTTCTAAATGGTGCTGTACAAAAAAAAATGAACTTTGTCAAGGCCATACCTCTAAAAATTCATATATTTTTCGTAAAATGTGAAGAAATGAGGTCCATCACAGACTTGTTCCATTCAGATGTCTTGAATAAAAGTTTGGCAAGCGTTCTTGGACTTTTTTTGAAAAACGTCATTTATCAAGGATTAAGTGACCTCTGAATAAGCATGCCGGGTCGAAATGACGCTGTGGTGAATATTGTTGAGAAAAATCATCTCTTTCAAAGAAAGTTTGGCCAAAGGGGAATCTGAGAAAAAAAACTCTCCGGATATATTGTTGATCATCTGAGGAAATCTTCAGGAATTACAGAAAATGTTGACTTGAAAAGGTCTAGCTGGATGCTTTCATTTACTGCGAAATTTCTAGGCCTTCAGGAAAAGTACAGAGGTAACTCTTCGAAAAGCACCTGTGTTCAAAATGTGGGACCCACGGTTCAGGGCCCATTCTGGGGTTGAAAAAGCTCTTCTCTCTTTTCCAAACAGAACAAGGGTTTTTGGGTCTTATTACGATTATGTCTAAATCAAGAAACCATTATTGTAGTGTGCTCTAACAAAAAATGTAAAGTCTAGATTTGAGAACCATGTACACAAAATGAAGCCGCTTCAAGGCAGCAACTGAGCTAACATTTTTAGTCGGTACTCCAGGTTAGAGTTGGAGATTTTAATAAAACTGTGGGCACCTGCTTTACTGAATCAAGTTATCGACCGTAATCCGTGAGATTTTTAGGAAACTTTTATATATCTCTTATTAAAAATTGTATTGTTTTCTCTGATTGCAGGCTTTATGCAAAAGCTGTCTTCACTGGGTACAAGCGTGGTCTGAGGAACCAATATGAGCACACAGCTCTCTTGAAAATTGATGGCGTTTTAGACCGGCAAGAAACCGATTTCTATCTTGGCAAGAAATGCGCTTACGTCTACAAAGCCAAGAGGTAAGTTTTGGCTTTTTTAAAAAAAAATGTTTATATATATACAACCCCACTCTACCATTTGTGTGATTTGATCCATTTTATCTTTATTGATCTTTCACAGGAATTGTGTCCCCCGCATCACTTAAAGATGTGGAAAACTCTATGCACTAGATTCAGTCTCCTTTCAAGAGAATATTGATTCTTGATTGGTATGTGGATAGTGCAATATTAAATGGACGTGAAATATGTTGTGCCTTTCACTTTTGTTTGGTGTTTCTTTTATGTTCAAACAAATTTTCAATAATGATGAAAAATAAATCTTGAAAACAAACTTACATAAACATTAATGGAATGTTCATGTATTTTCCTTTTTTTTTTATCATCTTTACCGGTTGATATGCCGTAAATCAAACATATCATCTTTACTAAAGAAGTGTTTAAATTTCATTTTATTGTTTCAATAAGTCTATCACGGGCTGATTTTCTCTTTCCTCGTTTTGAAACGAAAATATTAGTTTTTCTGTTTAGAAACCAGTGCAAATTCTTTTACTACTGTGCTGTTTTCATGAAAACAACCCATGATTTAATCCAGTGAAAGGATTATTTCTGACGTTTCTTGTCCATCACCTATTATAAGTAATAGTTTTAAACTTGTATATATATATATATATATATATATTATATCGAGTCAGTTTCTCCTTTACAAAATCTCTTTTCACGTAGTGTCACATCTGACATTACCAGATAACCTTTTGCCCCTACTTGAATCCTTCGGAAAATAAACTTGTTGAAATACCCACCCATCAGTATTCAACACTGGCAATAAGCAGTTTTTAAAACAACTTGCCTTTCTAGACGTTGGGTGTTCAACATTCAATGGCAAACATATCGCTTCTTAATTGTTTTCTTTGCAATGAGCTATAACTGATACAATATCTTATAGAAGAAGATACCATATGTTGGTTATCAAATTCACACATTTTCAACAACCACCACAAAATAAATTTTACCTTCTAATTTTAAATAAAATTATCTACATTTACTCGTGAATTAATTTTATATTGATTTCGGTCTGCCCATGAATATTTTTTGTGGAGACTTTTACATAATTGAATAAAATATAATTTTCTATCAAAGTTGTCAAAAAATATATATATTTATTCAAGAACGTTTCTTTTTGTTTATAACCTTTTTTCTTTTTTTTAAAGAAAGGTATTTGGTGGATTGAAATATGTCAAATTTAATGTTAAATTATTAAATAATTCGACTGGGTTGTAGAAGTGGAGTTCATTGGTGCAGCGCCTCTACGACCCAGGAGGGGGTTAAGGGACCAAGTCAAGTCATTAAATCATCTATTTTTATTTTTGCAAATTTTATACATCAAAAAAAAAAACTCTACGCACTAGATTCAGTCTCCTTTCAAGAGAATATCGATTCTTGATTGGTATGTGGATAGTGCAATATTAAATGGACGTGAAATATTTTGTGCCTTTCACTTTTGTTTGGTGCCACTTTTATGTTCAAACATCATTTTAATGATGAATATTGTGTGCCTCCAAGTTCTTGAGGACTAAACTAGTGTTGCTGGTTGCTACTTATTTAACTAAATTATTAGATGATCACTCTCCGGGTCTCACTGTTCAGCTCGTCAACTGTCTCCAAATTCCAATCTTGTCTAATTTGTTTTCAAGTTTTCCTTCGCCAGCCACACAAGATAAAAACCGATTTCATTGAGGCTTCGTTAAAAAAAAAAAAAATGATTAAAAGAAAACGATTTACCAATAAACTGTCCACATGATTGAAGAAAAATGAAAAACTTTTTTTTTAAATTTATATAATTACAAATATTTATGATAAAAGCACCAATATCTTTCCTATCGTTGATCAGTTTGTGAATTACTTCCAATTCATGTTTTCTTGTCGTGCATACATTTACCTGCTAATAACATTAATATCCTGTTTTTTTACGCAAAAAATGGATGGCCAGCTTTTACTTCATGTTGATGATTTAATTGCATATATGAAACTAAGAAATTGTTTAGACTGATGATCACTTTGCACCTGAGATATTGTGTCCTTAATGTTAGAAATGCTGGAATAATTGTAGGTTCTTCTGTTAGCTGTTGAATTTTTTTTAAAAAATTACAAAAATAGGCAAAAGGAGAATTTCCATTGTAAATGTTTGTTCTTTTTTGTAGGAAGACCAATGTCCCCGGCACAAAGGATGCCAGTCACATCCGAATTATTTGGGGCAAAGTAACTCGTCCTCATGGAAACAGTGGTGCTGTCCGTGCAAAATTCAGGAAGAACTTGCCGGCAAGAGCCATTGGCAGACGTATCAGAGTTGTACGTACATCCCAGTTTTTTTTTTCTCTGACATTTGTAACAAATATTTGAAAATATCATTTTTTCAAAGTTTTAAGCGTTATAAAAAAATCTTGATTATTTTTTATCTAATATAAGTATGAAAACTATCCTCACACCTTTTTACCCAATGGAGAGGGAAAAATTCTATTAAGAAAATGCAATCATTGATTTTAACTTATTCTTTTTTTTTATTATTATTATTATTCTCAAACAAATTTCATTGACTTTTTTTTCTATTCTTTTTCAGATGCTGTACCCATCAAGAATATAATTCATTTGAATGACTGAAAATAAAAAATACTGTATATGAATTTAACTCTTTGTCTTGATTTGTGATTTTTACTACTCCATTATATACGTGTGTGTGGAGTAACTTTGGTCAGTTGTGGTTCTTTACATTTATGAATGTGGATGCTTAGTATTTCTTTGGTTATCTCATATATGACTTTAGTTGAAATGAAGAAACTGCATTTCCTTCAAAGGTTTCGTTAATTATTTAGATAATTTTAAAGATGCTATTTATTTGATTTTCACGGAAAGTAAACAACTAAACTCAATGCTTTTTGGGAGCGATTACGTGTGAAAAACGTAAAGACGAAAAAAATATTTTAGAGATTAATTTCATAAAATGTTCCTCCGTATCTGGTAACCTTTTTTTTTTTTTTACTATTGGAAATAAATTCTGTGCGTTTTGTTTAGAGGGGAGGATCCACTCTTTTAGGCGATTGTGTGTGGTTTTTACGATCTTGCCAGTCAGGTGTGGGGTCTACTTTTTTAGACTTGTCGTTTTACAAATTTTTTTTCTTTTTGCTATGGTGGTCAGTAAAAAAGAAAGAAACCACAGAATTATCTCCCATAGCAAAAAATGTTTGCCGTTATGTCAATTAAACATTTCGGCATCACTTTATTCTTTGAGATCAGGAATCTGTACTTCAGTTTTGATGACCTTCACTTCTGCAACTGTTGGGCTGCAGTGCTAGTCATGCTTAGTGTGGTCGGTAGAGATGGGCGGTTTTACCGAAAAAACGCGGTTTTTCGGTTTCGTCTCCATACCGAATACCGAATCGTTTTTTTTTTTTTAAACCGTAACCGTTCGGTATTGTTTTTACTACAGTAAGCCACCATATACAAGGAAACACGGTTGAAAAGATTTTCCGATTTGAATAAAATTGAATATTACCAAAAAATGTTATATTAGTAAGAGGACAGATTGAACAAATATATGATAAAAACATTTAATGTACTTAGCAATACACATCGACCAGAAAACTGTTTGGATAATAACATATTTGAGGGTAGTTCTATTAAAATAGTCATATCTTAAAAACTAAAGCACTTTAAGAGCTCAAAATACCATCATTTTGTTAGGAAATGAATATCCTTACATTTTTCGTACCCAACTAGTAAATAAATTAATCTTTCATCTTTTTTTATGCATTAAAATTATAATTGTACGTTGTTTTGTCTTTCGGTAATAGTAATTTTAAATTATCTTATCCTAAAAAATATTGTCCTTTTTTTTAGCGAAAGTCAACAATCGCTGCTAGTATTGCTGATATAACAATCAATCAGCAGCAGCGTCTTGTAAAGCTTTATAAAATTTGTTTATAAACTTCTTTAAAAGTAAGATAAAAATACTTTTTGTGCTTAAAAAAGTTAATCCTATTTGGTTCTTTTATAAAAAATACTGGTTTTCACTCAACTTTCGAACTTCTAGTAGTAATGACTTTCTAGTCGCCAATTTAAAAAAAAAATTAAGATTCTACTTTTTTAGGCGATTACGTCTTAAAGTCTTGGCAACAAAACAACAAAAAATAGTTTAGAATTTAGAGTGGGGGATCAGTTTCGCATATAAATTTAATGTAAAATGATCTCCGATTTCCCGGCCATTCTTGCCTTTTAGTGAAATTTATAAAATAAATAATTACTCTACCATTAACTCTAGGTACGACTAACAAGCCCACCTCCTAAAAATGCTTTCTTGAACGTATCGTACCATTAACCTTAAATATGAGTGGCAAGCCACCCCTAAAAAAACTCCCTTAACCCTAACACTAAGTCCGAATGGCAACCTCCATCCAAAACAAAACCCCTTCCTTAACCTTATCACTAACGCTAAGTCCGAGTAGGAAGCCCTAATCCTACAAAGAAGCCCATTAAAACCACACATAATCATCAAACAAAAAAAAAAAAAAAAAAAGCAGACGCCCATAAAAAAAACGCACAGGATGTATTTGCCATAGAAAAAAATTGATTAATGCCCTAAAACGCTAGAATGGCCCGGAAATGGTGAATTATTCTACATTAAATATATGTGAAACTAATCCCCCACTCGAAATTCTAAATGAATTGTTTTTTTTCTTTCTGCTAAGTTTTCAGGGTGTTCACACTTAATTGCCCCTAGCCCTACCACTAACCTGAAGTTCAAGTGGTAAGCCCCCCTCCTCCCACAAAGACCCTCATAATCGTCTAAAAACAAGAAAAACGCACAAGATTTATCTCCCATAGAAAAAATAATTGACTGTCCTAAAACGCTAGAATGGCCTTGCAATGGGGGATTATTTTATGTGAAACTGATCCCCACTTTAAATTCTAAAATAATTGTTTTTGTTTCTTTCTTTCTACCAAGTTTTTCAGAGTGTTAACATGTAATTGCCTAAATAAAAAAAGTAGAATCTCGTATTTTGGGGAGGTAAGGGGGTGAGTTAGCAGAAGGTGTAAATCTACAATAATGCTAAAGAAATCTTGCAATATATTCATTTTTAAACAGTCCTAGTATTAGATTTTAGTTTCTTGTACATAAAATGTATTACAATTCAACTTTGAGTTTTCTAACTTCTTTCTTTTAATGGATTCATGGTATTTTTAAGGTATTGCAGCATAATTATGTGCAGATTACTTGGAAACCATTAATTTCTGGAGATTTTCAGTGGCATATTCTGATTCCTTGTACAAAAATACACTTATATGGTAAATTTCATTGCTTAATCTTGTGTTTTAACAAAGATATAACATTTTTACTGAAAAATTAGTGTAAAAAATGTGACGAAACGCATATGGTCTTAAAGAGGGGAAAATATCCAATTGTGTGAGGCACAAAAATAGTCATAACTTCCTTATTTTTAGTCAGATTTAAAAAATTTAAAAAGATTCTTTCTTAGATCACCAAGCTCTTTCTATATATGCCATTATTGAGATATTTTAAGCAATTAAAATTTTTTCATGTGTATTGCTACTTGTAGGAAGAAATCTTTGTTTACAGTTTGTTTATCATTAACATTTTGAATTTTCAAATGAAAAAAAGAGAAATACGACAGACAACATGACATCGTATTTTTAGCATAAACTATTTTCAAATGAAAAAGAAAAAATCAAACGCGTTCCGTATGATGTCGAAAATCTATTTGATTCAACTCAAAATTGTAAAATAATTATTTGTTTGTTTCAGAGTTATCTAAAAAAATAAGTTATTAAAATGAAATAAAAAAAAAATACTGGTAAAAATAAATAAACGAAAAAAACACTTAAAAAGAAAAAAAGTAGTTGCCAATGCTAGTATCACTTTATTCGGATTTTTAAAATTATTTTAAACATTAGGCATTTCATTGTTTACTTTTGAAAAGCCACTTCATACATAAATTGTCATTTCTAGAGAACTATCTCTCAACTATACTGTTTTCTCTCCCAAAAATGGGTTATTCAAAAAGTAGACTATGCAACGATTTATATTTTACTAAATTGTTAATATGGTATTTATTTAGAGTTGACAATTTATTCAGAAAGTTTAATTATTAAACTTTAATCCAAGTCATGAATTCTATGACTAAAATGACCTTAAAGCTTAAAAAATGACTTTAGGTGAATTAATAATCTCTAATTTTTTTTAACCATCCTTCCTTTTCCCTTGGCGCGGTTTTCGGGTGTACTACTAGTCTTTTACGCATGTCTATAAAGTTTTATTACCCTGTCTTAAAAACAAATATTAACCCTAACACGCACCAGTTGACAGAACTTCGAGCACACAAAATGACAAACATCCCAACAGTCAACACCGGCAATTCGAGAAGTATATGGTGCGTTTATTTTACGCGACAAGACACAACGTCTTGCAAACATTTTCACCTATTAAAAAATTAAAATTTTTATCTGTCAAATAATTTTGACAATATTTCATTTTCATCATCATTTTTGCTTAATTTTATTTGTAAAATTATTTTGTTTGTTTAAATAAATTTTCGTTTTTTAATTTCTTGCATTTCTGAGTTATATTTTAGCTTCTGATGGGTTAAAGAATTAGATAGAATGTATATTCAAACTCAGTTTTATTCTTCAGAAATCTTTCATGAATCTTTGGTCACTGTTTTAACGAGTTAACTGTTGAAAAGGTATCAGAACTTTGATTACAACAGTCAACACCTTAAAACTTATATGATTCATATCATGGAGAATGATTCAGTCCCAAAATTATCGAAACAGTGGCATAATTCAACTAAACGTTGAATAATAACTAATCATCACACAAGAGAATGAATAGCTTCCATAGTAAAAATTTTTTTTTCAAAAAAACCGAACCGTAAACCGAGGTTTTAAGGGAAAAAAACCGAAACCGATACCGAAACCAAAATTTCAAAACCGCCCAACTCTAGTGGTCGGGGACCTCGTATGACAGAATTTTTTTTAAGTGTTCACACCACTTATCACCTAAGAGATTGATGATTGTCCTCACAATCAAAAGAACATGCCACTTAAAATGAAGTATAAAAATCTATTTTGTAACCTAGACAACAATCTGAGAAATATTTGATAACATGTAGGTCGTGTGCGTGCTAAGTTCCGGCAAAGCTTGTTATTAAAAAAAAAAAGTTTCAACTTTTATTTCTTTTTTTCCTACCTATCATTTTCTGTGTTATTGAATTTGTTTTTAATTGTGCCTCTTTACATGCATTTTTTTTTTTTTTTGTCAACCTTTAACTTTGAGAAAAGTTTTTAAAATTTTGGCTGCTTTTAGATGAGTGGTGTGTTTGCGTTTTAAACCCAAATATTTCCAAGGAAGATAACTCTGGCCCAATAGGAAAATAAAAGTACGTAATTGAGAGATTTCCCTTTCTTTCATCTTTTCCTTCAACATTGTGTGAAGGAATCTTCTCATTTCTACTTCATATGAAGTTGAGAAATAAACCTGTGCTCTACCCAAAACATCACTGCAGATTGAAAAGTTGGTATTGGGAAAACACTACCAGCCATTACATTGACAGTGTCAAAAATATATAAATTTTTAAAATAAGACAAACAATTCACTTGCACAAAATATCTTTTACACCTGTAAATTTATATATAAAAATATTGTATTTAATCATGTTTTTACTTCCTTCAAAACAACCTTTTTTTCTTAGTATTTTTAATTAAAGAGATGCACATCGTATTGACACTTATCCCCACAACGTGATGGTATTAAATGACAATACCTTGCAGGTAGTAAACTCTTTCTGCGATCTCTAAGCCATACTGAGTTCACTGAACTCAGTATGGCCACAAAGATGAAGGCAGCTAGAGGATTTATTGAAAGCAGTATACTTATCTTAAGAATGAATCGATTACACTGTTATGTTCAGGTAGAACGGTAATCCTAGATGAAGCATGGATGTCCTAAATCGCAGAAAGGTTGGCTGGTCAAGGGAAACTTGGAAGCAAGTGATTAGACAAGACCGCACAGGCTGGAATTTGGAGAGTGAGTTTGCGTAATATCAGGAAATGAATGTGACAAGCTGGGTGTGCCAAGTTCAAATCCAATCGGTTCCATAGTACCACCTTCACTTAGGGATGTCCGCAATCTTTGCAAAAAGTATTTTTATACTTTTTACATTTGATTTGATGGAAATAAATCAATTATTGTAAGCTGCTTCCTAATAATATGTATAGTTGCTAATTTCTTACTAAAACTTTTCTCAGTAATTATTATTTAATAGTAATTTTGGTCTTCACGTATCACCCACTAGTCGCATGTTTGCCAGGCCTTGCAACAAGGTACTGTTGCTTCGATTTGAAGATGACGCAGTGTCAAAGTTTGGAGACTACGACAATCCCTGTTAGATTAGGTAACACGGGCGGTTCATTATTATTATTAATTTTTTTAAAAACTTTATTCGCCCCAAACAAGGCATATTGCCACTGAAGTATAAGGACTACTGTGGTAGGGGCCAGGTTTATAGGAAGCAACCTAGGTGAGGAGTTGAGCAGCAAAATTTTTGTTCACTTAAATTTCTGCGTGTTGGTACAGTCGGGGAAACAAGGAGCAGTAAGGGAATTTTAAGGGCAACTAAAGAATGGTAAGATGATGCACAATGTTTGTTTACAGCATATCAACCATTTTCAGTTACTTTATGCTGAATCCGGTCATTTTGGTAAAAGTTTTAATGCTTCACATAATTCCTTCGAATATTTATTCAGACTACTATTCTCATCTTAGTTGGCTAATGTAACCTCTGACCTTTTTCATGCGCATCTTTTTGAACTTGAGAATCTTCATGCTGATCTCAGGAACCCTTTTTATTTAATCCATGGAGGTAGATTGTTCTTATTCCATAATCGGGTAGAATTGTTATGTTATTCTTAGTTATTATCACCTGTAGTAAAGATTGAACCTTCAGTAGAACTGATGTTAATCAATGCCTTAATCCGTTGTGCCATCCATTCTTTGTCCACATCTGAGTTCTCACCCTGTGTTATTTACTTTGTTTAAATCATAATGCACAAAGTATTGAATAACTGCATCCATTCTTAATTCTTGCTATCATACTAGCACCTACTTTACCTTCTGCTCGGATGCTATCACCAAGGTAACAAAACTTCTCAATAGCTTCACCATCCAGATATACTTTGTCCACATCTGAGTTCTCACCCTGATTAAAAAAAGAAATTATGTGTTATTTACTTTGTTTAAATCATAATGCACAAAGTATCGAATAACTGCTAAATACATGATAATCAAAATAATAATTCACCGGCCTAAACAAGTGTAGACATAATATTATTGTTCAACAAAAACGATTCCCCAAAAGACAATAATTTTATATGAATGGTATAGAAGAAATCAAATGATATTATTACTAATTTATATAGAAAAATAAATCACATACTTAAAAATATTCTCATGCTGTCTAGCGAAAAGCTGACGTCATGACAAATAAATTTGGCTCGAGAGTGTGTAGCACCCTAGCTACCGCTGTGGTCAGCTAGTCAGCATATATGGCCTCCCCACTCTTTCATGTAGGAGTGCCGGCAGATTCCCTAGACACAGCACTCTCACTGATATCGTCCGACAGGCCCTAGGCATCGCTGGCTTCTCATCAATCCTTGAACACGTAGGCCTCAATAAGCCCTGCAATGCTGGACTTCCTCAACAGCCTTGGTCTGTTAATGACGTGATATCGTGAATTGGCTTTACGAATGCCCCTCTATTGCCACTATTTGAGAAAACGTCTTCAGCCTGCTCTCGGGTCTGAGGAAACTTCCTGATATTTGCATATTGGTTTTGAAAAAGGACATTTTACAAATTAACTATTATTTGCTATTCATTGAATAAATGCAATTTCTATTAAAGGTGACGGTTTTTTTTTTGGGGGGGGGGTCAACCTAAATTAGGAGATGCGTAGTCAGATGTCTGTTTACATTAGTTTTAAATTTCTTGCATGTCAGTACCGTCAGGGAGCAGCGAGTGAGTTCCAGAGTCTAGCAGCACGAGGAAAGAAGCTTTTGGAGTAGGAAGCTCTTCGGCATTCAGGGACCTCCACAGTGTATGGATGGGATTTGGCAGATTGTTGGGTTGGTCTAGTGAATTTATGTTGTGGGGGTACCAGAGCAGCAAGCTCATCAGAGCACAATCCATTGAAGTACTTGTAAAACAAGCACAAGGATGCTACATTGCGGCGATGGGACAGGGGCTGGAGCTTGGTTGACATTGAGGGACCTATCAGGTTGCCGATTCTTTTTTGGACCTTATCAAGGAGGGAGAGACTAGTAGATGATGCACCAGCCCAGATGTGACAACAATACTCCATGCATGGGCAGATGGTGGCTTTGTAGAGATACAGGATAATGTCAGGTGTAAGGAGTTTACTAGCACGGTAGAGGGAGCCAACCTTCTTTGCGGCAGCCTTGGCAATGTCTTCAATGTATTTGTTCCAATTCATGTTACCTGTGAAAGTTAGGCCGAGGAGTTTGAATGATGAACTCTCAGGTAGGGTGTTATTTGCCATGACAATCGGTGGTTGAAGAGGTTTCTTGTAGTTATTGAAGGAAAGGAGCTTTGTTTTAGCGGCATTAAAAGTTACCAACCATTTATGACCCCAATCCACTACAGCCTGGAGGCCATTTTCTAAGGATTCAGCCAATGCCTCGGATATGATCGCGTCCGTTTTGCCAACATGACAAGAGTAAAGTGTGGTGTCGTCAGCAAATAAACCAATCTAAGACACTATGTCATCATGGAGATCGTTTATATAGATCAGGAACAACAGAGGTCCAAGAATAGATCCCTGGGATACACCAGCATTTATGTCATGTTGCTTAGATGAACGGCCATCGAGAACAACTTGGATTTTTCATTTGTCTACGAAGGATCTGATTATATTAAGTAATTGCCCAGTAATACCGTATGAGCGTATTTTCAGGAGAAGCCCTTTATGCCATATCTTGTCAAAGGCCTTGGATATATCAAGCGCTACTGCCCTAGCTTCTCCTTTAGTGTGGTCGGGGACCTCGTATGGCAGAATCTTTAAGTGTTCACACCACTTATCACCTAAAAGATTGAGGATTGTCCTCACAATCATCACCATTCAACCAAAAGAACAAGCCACTTAAAATGAAGTATAAAAATCTATTTTGTAACCTAGACAACAATCAGAAATATTTGATAACATGTAGGCGGTGTGCATGCTAAGTTCCAGCAAAACTTATGAAAAATTAAAAAAATTCAACTTCTTTTTCTCCATTACCTTTTTCCCCTACTTATCATTTTCTGTGTTATTCAATTTGTTTAAGAATCGTGCATTTTTTTTTTTTTTTTTTTTTTCAACCTTTAACTTAAAAGATTTAAAAAACTTGGCTGCTTTTAGATGAGTGGTGTGTTTGCGTTTTAAAACCAAATATTTCCAAGGGGGATAACTCTGGCCCAATAGAGAAAAAAATATGCTTAAAATAAAAGTACGTAATTGGGAGATTTCCCTTTCTTTCATCTTTTCCGTCAACATATTGTGTGAACTACTTCATTTGAAGTTGAGAAATAAAGTCACTGTTGAAATGACCTGTGCTCTACCCAAAACATCACTGCAGATTGAGAAGTTGGTATTGGAATAACACTACCAGCCATTACATTGACTGTCAAAAAAATATATATTTTTTTAAAAGCAGAACAACAATTCACTTGCACAAAATATCTTTTACACCTGTAAATTTATATATAAAAATATTGTATTCTTTAATCATGTTTTTTCTTTCATTCAAAACAACCATTTTTTTGTCATCTTAGTATTTTTAATTAAAGAGATGCAAATCCTACTGACACTTATCCCCACCACGTGATGGTATTAAATGACAATACCTTGCAGGTAGTAGACTCTTTCTGCGATCTCTAAGATATGCTGAACTCAGCACAGCCACAAGGATGAAGGCAACTAGAGGATTTATTGAAAGCAGTATACTTATACTTACGGATAAATCGATTACACTGTTATGTTCAGGTAGAACAGTAATCATACATGAAGCATGGATTTCCTAAATCGCAGAAAGGTTGGCCAGCCAAGGGAAACTTGGAAGCAAGTGATTAGACAAGACCGCACGGGCTGGAATTTGGAGAGTGAGTTTGCGTAATATCAGAAATCCAATCGGTTCCATAGTACCACCTTCACTTAGGGATGTCCGCAACCGTTGCGTGGTCCCTCCTGCAAAAATATTTTTATACTTTTTACATTTGATGGAAATAAATCAATTATTGTGAGCTGCTTCCTAATAATATGTATAGTTGCTAATTACTAAGAAATTTCTTACTAAAACTTTTCTCGGTAATTATTATTTAATATTAATTTTCGTCTTCACGTGTCCACTCCTAGTTGCATGTTTGACAGGCCTGTATTATGGATTGCCTTGCAACAAACCCAATTGATTTTAATGGAAGGGATGTAATATATTCTGAATGAGATTCAACAAATAATTTGGCTTCTAGTTGCCCACACCGTTCTGAAAAGTGGAGTGATGCACATTACTTTGTCAGGTACAGATGAAAGGAAAGCAGATGTTCTCGATTGTTTTGGGTGCAGTATGCACTACAACAGTTGCTGGGAATGATTGCATGAATATATTTGCACATTTGCTGGAACTGAAAGAAAACAGAGTAAAGGTACTGTTGCTTCGATTTGAAGATGACGCAGTGTCAAAGTTTGGAGACTACTACAATCCCTGTTAAATTAGGTAACACAGGCAGTTCATTATTAATTTAAAAAAAACAAACTTTATTCACCCCAAACAAGGCATATTGCCACTGAAGTATAAGGGGCTACTGTGGTAGGGGCCAGGTTTATAGGAAGCAAGGAGTTGAGCAGCAAAATTTTTGTTCAAATAAATTTCTGCATGTTGGTACGGTCGGGGGAGCAGTAAGGAAATTTTACGGCAACTAAAGAATGTTAAGATGATGCACAATGTTTGTTTACAGCATATCAACCATTTTCAGTTACTTTATGCTGAATCCGGTCATTTTGGTAAAAGTTTTAATGCTTCACATACTTAATTCATTCGAATATTTATTCAGACTACTATTCTCATCTTAGTTGGCTAATGTAACCTCTGACCTTTTTCAGGCGCATCTTTTTGAACTTGAGAATCTTTATGCTAATCTCAGGAACCCTTTATTTAATCCATGGAGGTAGATTGTTCTTATTCCATAATCGGGTAGAATTGTTAATTATGTTATTCTTAGTTATTATCACCCGGAGTAAAGATTGAACCTTCAGTAGATTGTTACTTAGAACTGATGTTAATCAATGCCTTAATCCATTGTGCCATGGGTTCATTGAACGTTTGATCCTTACTACAGGTAATAATACCTAAGATTAGCATACTAATTAATTAATGCGTCTACCCGGTTGTAGCTGATGGAATGAGAACAATCTACCCCCATGGATCAAATAAAGGGTTCACTTCGAAATACTGTATAGGTTCTCGAGTGCAACATAAAGATTTCCACGTTTGAAAAGATCGGTCTGAAGGAAGTCAGAGGTTACGTCGGCGGAAAAGTTGTGAAGATAAGAATGGTCGTCCGAATAATCTTATCAATCCTCAAAAATTCCGAAACGTTTGCTTTGATAAGTTATTTTGTTTTACTGAGGAGTCATCACTTATCAAGGTCCAAATGCTACTCGAGGATAAGAGTTGATGAGATTGTCAGTTGGACGATGAACAACATCATGAGAGGATTGGAATCTGCAGCATTTGATTATTTAAACGAATGGCTATACATGTATTTGTTAACATTGGACTTTAAAACGACTATATTGCATTCAGCTGGGAAGCAGTCCCGTGGTATTGTATTTCACAGGTGAAAAGTTGGTACTACTCCAGATGAAGCGCTTAATTTCGGTGACTGCTCGGTGGCAACGATCGGACAGGTCGCGGAAGCGCCCGAGACGAAAACGAGGCTGAAGCAAAACTGAAAGTCGTAAAATGGAAGAGTGGCAGACGACAATATAAGACGAAGAATACAAAAGAAAAAATACATATATTTGAAAAAAATGAACAAACCATAGCTGAAGAACTATAAATAAACTTTTTTTTAAATTTTTTTCGTGGGCCAAATGAACCATTTTAATTTTTTTTTTACATAAATCAAAGAAGTAAATGCTATTTCTTTTACGATATATAGGCAACTTTTTTTTTTACATAAAACAAAGAAGTATATGTTATTTTTCTTAAGATATTTAGGCAAGTTTTTTTTTGGGGGGGTGAGGAATTTCATATATTTTTTCGTCGAGGGTCAGTGTTTGCGGCTGGTTCGAAAGGTCTTCCTACCGCTTGTTTTGTTGTGCTAAGCACATGATTTGGCAGCAACCTGATCGGTCAGCTCTGCTTCAGCCTCGTTTTCGTCTCGGGCGCTTCCGCGACCTGCCCGATCGTTGCCGTCGAGCAGTCACGGAAATTAGGCGCTTCATCTGGAGTAGTACCGAAAATTTCTTGGAAGTTCATGATGTAAATTTATTGAAAGATAAATTTGTTTTTTATTCCATTAAAGGGAAATATCATTTCTTTATTAGTGTTAGATAGTGTGGGGGGGGGGGGGCAAAGGGAGAGCACCCAAAAAGGTGGTAGGAGTGAAATCGGAAATGACATCACTTCCACTTGGGGCTGATTCTGCCTCTAGGATTCTAACCAGCAGATAGATCAGACGTGAAGAACTTGAAGTCGTCGCTAGACTAAGAAGGGGAAGGGGGGTGAACATGGATGGCAAAAAGTGAAAAGGTATCTCTCTAAGTAAAGTCCTTCATTCTCTCTCTCTCTCGTACAAACCATTCAATCTCTGTCTCTTGTTTTGTGTTTGAATAAAACTGCAAAAAAACAATAACATGCGTCCTTGTGGTTTTATCAGCAACCGGGTTTACAACAATGATGCTGGTGACAGCAACGACCACCACGGGGCAGACCAGCCTGCGAGAGTTGTGAACTTGGCGTACAACAAAAAGAACGGGGTTATAATGGTTTATATACTCGAAGGTAAGCTGCAATGCAACATTTGTAAATAATTTAGATTTGATAATTAATGTTTACATTTGGACAGAAGAGTGCCAATGTCAATCTTTATTTAATATTGTTTCATGTTTTCTCTACTGAGTTGATTGTTAGGACAATCCAGTCTACGAGCGCAATTGAGGAGAATTACTGATAAGGATGATAACCAGTTTGTGTGCAAGAAGTGTAAGATAATAGAGACATCACACTGTGTACATGCCTGATAGACTCTTCTCTTGGTCAACAGGGATAACGCTCTGCTGATTAGTAATGACAGAAGTTCCCTGAACTTAATCCATCCATTCTTAATTCTTGCTATCATACTAGCACCTACTTTACCTTCTGCTCGGATGCTATCACCAAGGTAACAAAACTTCTCAACAACCTCAATAGCTTCGCCATCCAGATATACTTTGTCCACATCTGAGTTCTCACCCTGATTAAAAAAAGAAATTATGTGTTATTTACTTTGTTTAAATCATAATGCACAAAGTATCGAATAACTGCTAAATACATAATAATCAAAATAATACATAATAATCAAAATAATAATTCACCGGCCTAAACAAGTGTAGGCATAACATTATTGATCAACATAAACAATTCCCCAAAAGCACCACGTAACATGATTACCAATATTATTTGAAACCCAAAAGACAATAATTTTATATGAAGCCATAAATTGTTTCTTCACAGAATTTAGACCAAAATCCCAGATATACTTTCTCCAAATCTGAGTTATCCTCCATCTCCATTGTCTTACGTGTCCTACACACAAATTGGTTATCCTCTCAACCTATCAGTAATTCCACTGCACTACTTGTGTACCCAATGCTTACAGGTACCACAAAAAAATTGAATTGCACCCGACTTTCTTTCCACAAACTGAGCAGGGGAACTTTCGTCTGTTTGGGAGATATAACCACTTATGATCACTTTGGTCTTGGTAACGTTTACTCTCAGACGTTTAATTTCCATAGCATTCCTCCAAGTCTTTAACTTAACAAGTAGGTCATACATTGTTACACAGGCAAGTACTAAATCATCAGCTTTTTTTTTATGGAAATTGCTCCAGACAAGACATGAAGCCACTTGATGTAAGGAGCTAAATTATTTCCAAATCTAATACATCAAAAAGTGTCACATTTAAATAGTGCAGAAGAACAATGATCCTCTTTAGGAAGTTTCTATTTCAGAAATAACATTTGGGTCTTCCTTTTAACTAGCAGGACTACACCGCGTTGCCCGGGACCATAAAAAAAAAACAATATAGAAGAGGTTAAAAAGTGTGTAACATCTTTAGATTAAAACTTCTAACTCTATCTTTCTATCTCCCCCTCCCCACCCTTTCTGCTCCACCCAGACCATTCCCCTCTCTTGTTTTAATGCATTGAAAATAATATTCATAAAATGTATGAAATTCACCTGAGCTTTCAGTTTTAAAGTTATTGCCGCTGCCTGGGCAACATCTACTTTCTGGTATCCCCTTCCCTTAAAAATATAATGAAACCTATATTTGTTTTAATGTGTTCTCTGGCAACGCTGGGTTTCTTATCTGCCCCCTCCCCCTTAATAATATAATGAAACCTATATTTGTTTTAATGTGTTCCCAGGCAACGCTGAGTTTCTTATCTGCCCCCTCCCCCTTAATAATATAATGAAACCTATATTTGTTTTAATGTGTTCCCTGGCAACGCTGAGTTTCTTATCTGCCCCCTCCCCCTTAATAATATAATGAAACCTATATTTGTTTTAATGTGTTCCCAGGCAACGCTGAGTTTCTTATCTGCCCCCTCCCCCTTAATAATATAATGAAACCTATATTTGTTTTAATGTGTTCCCTGGCAACGCTGAGTTTCTTATCTGCCCCCTCCCCCTTAATAATATAATGAAACCTATATTTGTTTTAATGTATTCCCTGGCAACCCTGAATTTCTTGTCTTACTTTCTCCATGAAGCATATACCACATAAGAAATGTGCTACTTTATTATTACACACCCATGCTCTACCTAGAGTATTGAAAACCACCCGATTTAGCATATACCACTTACCAAGTGTAACACTGTATTATTATAAACACCGGCTCTATAAAGGATATTGATCACTTCCGTTTCAGCATATACCACTGACCAAGTGTAATAATGTATTCTTACACACAACTGCTCCATCTAGCGTATTGGGCATTTTCTGATTCAGTATATATCCATTATTAAGTGTAATATTATATAATTAAGTGCACCTGCTCTATCTAGAGTATTGAGCACTATTTGAGTCAACATATATCACTTAGTGTAAAACTGTATTATAACACATATGCTGATTAACATACACCACTTACCAAATGTAATGCTGTATTAAGTTTACTAGCGGAACCCGTGTAAATTACACGAAATGATGTTTTCAATACGGGTCCTAATGTAACAAAGCACCCTCTATTTGTTAGTAAGTTACGCTTGCTTTATTATGAGCCCCCCCCCCCCCTTCTGGATAAGAGTGAAATAATTGTTTAAAATAGTAACTCGTGTACGATGGACACTGCGCATATCTACTAAAAAAGGTTGATATGCCATCCGTTCAAAAAAAAATAACAACAAAATAATACTGGCCGATACCCTACTTTTTAAGCAGTCAACGTAATTAAATAGACAATGCCATTAAAAACGCCAACATAAAAACAAAAAATAGTTTTAAGTTTTAAGCAACACAAAAAAGTAGTTTTTAACCAAGTGATAACATTTTTTTATTATTTCTTCCCCCCCCCCCCCTCCTCGAAATGTAGAATAAAAATCTCAGAGGTTGGTTGGGATCGAACTATAAACCAGTCGGGCCGAAGTAAAAAAAATACTACCCTGCTAACCATTGCGCAAGAGGAAAACACACGTAAATATTTCTAAACACAGGCTACTTGAATGTTTTTCAAAATTTAGGTGCGGCACGCATGCGCAGAGCTTTTGCCGGAAGCGTGACACACGAACACACACGCTATCGTATTAATATATAGATTTCTCCCGGGGAAACATTGAGTTTCTTGTTTGGTATACAAAACTATAACAACACACATTGAGCTTATTGCTTCCGGTCAATGCAGCATTGAAATACACTTGCTATATCTAAGGGATTGAGCACTTTTAGATTAACATATACCACTTACCAAATGTAATGATGTATTATCACTTTTATTGTCTAGGAAACAAAACACTATGAAGTTAATTCGGCATTTAAACACACTTGCTGTATCTAGGATATTGAGCACTTTTGGATTGGCATATACCATTTACCAAATGTAATACTGTATTATTCATTTTATTGCTCCAGAGCAACACTGAGTTTCTTGTTTAGTATACAACACTAGAACAGAACAAGTTATTGTTCTCGGACAATGCAGTGGATAAACACACTTGCTCTATCTAGAACATTGAGCATTTGGGATTAACTTATACCACTCACTAAATTATTACTATTATTGCTCCTGAACAATGCCGAGTACCTTTTCTTGTATAACAAAACACAATGAAGTTCTTTCTCCCGGGCAACATGGCATTTCTATCAAGGATATTGAGCACTTTTTAAATGATATCTGCCACTTACGAAATGTAATACTGTGTTATTACTATTATGGCTCCCGAGCAACGCCAAGTACCTTTTCTTGTATACAACAGTACAACAAAACACATTGAAGTTCTTTCTCCCGGATAACATCTGCTCTATGTAGGATATTGAGCACTTTTGGATTAACATATACCACTTACTAAATGTAATACTGTATTATTATTTCATTGATCCCAGGCAACATTGCGTTCTTATCTGGTGTGCAACACTGTAACAAAATACATGGAAGGTCTTGCTCCTGGGCAATTTCGAGTTTTTGCCTCACATGATAATTTGAAGAGAAATTATGTCGATAATGACAATAGTCTGAAGAGAATCCTAAGAAACGTTAAATAAAATCCAGGGAATTAGCATTCCCCAATTAGCATTCCCCAAAATCTTGAGGAATGATTCGGCAATTTCTTGCCAAATTACTACATAAATACATTTTAAAAATTCCTGAAAATATTGACCCGCCTGACGAATTCCGCTCCAGTTGACTCCGAAAGAATTAATTTTTTTTGTTATTTTAGATATTATTTTTGCGAGGCAATGCCGAATAAGAAGATACCAGGTTTGTGGATGTTTCTTGCACAATTTTTTTACTTTTACCTGAAAACAGATAGACAACTTTCCTTTACATAATAGAAGATAATCGAAAGATGTACTTTTTTATATTTTTTATTAACCGTTTATTCACAAGTTGGCGATGCGATTCATAAGAAATATTGATTTCTTCCTTATTTCTTTATGGTGTAATGGGTTGCAGGAATAGGACTTAGTACTGTGAGGTGGGTTAGTTCTCTCTCATCCCGTCTATGATATTAGTAATCAAAGCAAAAATTGTTGATCAGATTAAATATAAAATTCAATTGAAATTTCAAATAAAAATTCTTTTAAAACATGGACCAGTCCTTGGCCTATATAGCTGTTGAAACAGATTTTCTATGAAAGTTTTGTTAAGAAAGTTATTCCAGTCAAAAGTAGAGGGGAATTCTCGTCTTTACTTTATATATAAGAATGAATAAAAACTATATCAAATTTTAACCTTCAAAAACAAAATAAAATTATTAAGCAAGAAACAAGAACTTGTAGACATATAAATAAATATTTACTTTATTATTTGAGGCTTGATTAAACAAAATAAATAAAATATTAAAAATAAATCAATAAAACAAAAATTAAAGATATAAATAAAAAGAAAAATACTTCAGTGTTCACTCTAAATTGCCATATAATTTTAAACACACATAAGTAAAACTTTTTAACAGTAATATTTCACATTTCAAACAAAATCAAATAATATTCCTAATTTATATAGAAAAATAAATCACATTTAAAAATATTCTCATGCTGTACTGACGTCACACGCTGACATCATGACAAATAAATTTGGTTCGAGAGTGTGTGGCACCCTAGGTGCCGCTGTGGTCAGCTAGCCGACATATATGGCCTCCCCACTGTTTCATGTAGAAGTGCCGGCAGATTCTCTAGACACAACACTCTCAATGATATCGTCCGACAGGCCCTAGGCATCGCTGGCTTCCCATCAATCCTTGAACCAGTAGGCCTCAATAAGCCCTGCAATGCTGGACTTCCTCAACAGCCTTGGTCTGTTAATGACTTGATATCGTGAATTGGCTTTATTAGTGCCCTTCTATTTCCACTATTTGAGAAAACGTCTTGAGCCTGCTCTCGGGTCTGCCAAGCAAGCAGGAAATCTGATGAAACTTCCTGATATTTGCATATTGGTTTTAAAAAAAGACATTTTACAAATTAACTATCATTTGCTATTCATTGAATAAATGCAATTTCTATTATTAGAATTCACTTTTCAATTTGAACATGCACTCATGTGTATGAGAACATAATACGCTTCTAAGTAAAGTTTCCATCAAACCCATTTAATTATTTATCATTGTTATATACGACGGCTGTCTAAAAAGTATCCGACCTTAAGCCAGAACAAATATTTCAAATACTTGACGGGGTTGGGACCCTAATCCCCTTCAAAGTAGGCCCCTTGTGCTTGCACACACTTAGCCCACCGATCCATCTACTGCCGTTCATCTCCGCCGTCACGTTCCGCATTATCTCTTCTCTAATCTCAAAACGGGAACCTTTCAGTGGCGTCTTCAATTTTCAAAACAACCAGAAGTCGCAAAGAGCCATGTCTGGAGAGTAGGGAGGTTGACGAACGACTGAAATTGCATGTTTGGCCAAGAAATGTTGGATCAATTAGGATGAATGTGCTGGATTTTTTATAGAAAAATGATTTTTTACACCTATTTTTAAAATGACTCTGTAAACTTAACTTTTCATTGTATGCCGAAACAATGTATATGACATTTGTAGCATATAAGTAGGACTATCAAAATAAATTGTAAAATTTGACTAATTTGCATATTGTGATGGCGGCCATCTTGAATTTGTAATAAGGTTGACCATCAGCTGATGGAAAATTGTCGTTTTTTTTTCATGCATATATTAGTCAATTGCTGAATTTATTGTGTATATTTGTGTCTTATATTGCAAATAAAACCAATTTTGTGTGGTGTAGTATCGTCTGCTATTAGGGGTGGTAGACTTGTCGCAATTTTGCGACAGCCATGCTAAGAAGGTTAATCATCTTGACCATCATCAATTGAAAGCAAAGCCGACCAGGTACTCAACATCAACATTTTTGCGACACTAGTGACTGAACTAACTATCAGCAAATGTCATCATCTCATCATTATCTGTTCCATTGCTTGGATGACTGTTGGGACACTAAAGATAACCTGGCAAACAGTTTTCTCCAGCCCTCTCAATCTTCTACCTTTCTGAGTGCTAGTCCTACCACCTCTCGGATGTTGTTCTCCCACATCTTTCTCTGTCTGCCCCTCTTTATTCCTCCATCTACATTTCTTTAGTAGAGTGTCTTTTCGAGACCTGATGATGATCGTGTGATATGGCCGTACCACTTCATTTTCCTCTTTGTCAGTAGATCCTCATGTCACCCTACTGTTTGTATGAGTCTGTTATTCACTTCTTCATTTTTAATGTGGTCCCTGTATTAGCTGTTGAAGATCATTCGGAAGCATCTCAACTCCGTGGCCTGTATCCTTCTTTCGAGGTCCACAGTTAACGTCTGTGACTCACACGTATACAAAAATATGGAGATAACAAGGGAGCGCATCAATCTGTTTTTTTTTTTTTAGTGGAATGTGATATTTCTGTCATTTCATATTGGCCTTAGTTTGGCCAATGCTGCTGTTGTCTACACAATTCTTGCAAGAACTTCAGGCTTGGATCCATTATCCGTCACAATCACCACAACTTTTCCGATCTTCTGCCTTCCTGAGCATGTTACTCCGCGCCAGCCCTGTCCACTAACGGATGTTTCCCCCCACCTCTCTTTTTATCTGCCCCTCCTTCTTCCTCCCTGTACATTTCCTTGCAGGTTTGTCTTTGCGAGAGCTGATGATCGTGTGACATGGCCGTACCACTTCATTTTCCTCTTCTTTACAGGTTAGGGTTAGTAGATCTTCATATGGCCTGACTGCTTGTCTGAGTCTGTCTGTTCTTCACTTCCTTGCAAATGCACCTCTTGGCAAAATAATCACCAACTTTTTGTATATTTCACAAATCCATGTGTTGTTTATAGGTCTCCACTTGCAACACCGATCGCAACAAGTGGTGACCCTGACGTGATTACACAGGCAATGACTGGACAGAATGCATAGGCGAACTGTCGATCAATATATCAGCTCTCCTGATACATCTATCGTCTTACGATATGAGAGATCAACTAGACCAGATCTGACCCACCATGTTTCGAATAATGACACTGCTGACATGATCGTCAATATACTGAATCAAACGACTTAATACCTGATGGATAAATATCAGACTCAATGTAAAAAAATGGTTGGACAAATATTTCGTTCATATGTCAAACATTACCAATCCCCTCTGGCAAATGACGTGATTACCAACTACTTGCAGACATTTATCCAGTATGAAAAATGTCTGGAATTTCGATTAGCAAAAGCACCAGTTGAAATGACGCAATGCGCTGAAGCACTCATCAACTTCAAATAACAAATGCAGATTAACTTACACTTGTCGCGTCAAATAACTTTGCGAACTCGCTTGTAAACAACATGCTCTCAGAACTGGGCAAACCCAGTTGCACCGCTGACTTCAAATAACTTGCTTGCAAAAATGTGTTGGTGACAGTGCAGATTCACTTGCACTCATCGCTTCAAACAGTGCAGACATTTGTGTATATCCGTTTGTTATCAATTTTTTTCGAAGATTTTCTAATTGATATGATCAATTATTTAGTGAGAAAGTTTTGTTATGGGCTTTAATTACTCATACGTTTTCTTCTTCGTTGTGGCGGGGTGTCGTCTCGATGTCGTCAAGCGGTTGAGTTCTCTCCTTGTTTCAGGACTGCTGTGAAACATCGCCGCCATCATCGCCGCGCGTCCAGTATCATGATCGTTGTATTGGGCTGTAACAAAGATTCTCATACATAGCGAAAAACAAGGCATACTCTCTCTTCTAAATATGATTACTTTTATTTAGGCGTCAAGTTTCTATCGTTCTTAGAGATGTTTTACTAACGAAGAGAGAGATCAATTCACTACTTTTATCGTAGTTAATTCCTAAGTATCTATGGTCCATTAAGTCCTTAGCCATTCGAGGGGGAAAGGAGGAAAGAATTTCATCACGCCTGTATTCTTTTAGGGAAATAAATTCCCCTTTTCATTTGCGGACTACATGGAGAAATCGTCTGTTCAGCTTGCTTCCAAAAACCAGACTGCAAAACTCAATTTCTCACACAAGAGCCGGTGACGTCACAGAGCTTCTATGCGCAGGTGCATTCGTCACAGCCTGACTCCCTTGAACCCCCGACCTAAAAGGTCTCATCAAAATGGTGGCCTGTCAACGTTTGTGACCTCCAACTGTGAGAACCAGTTTTATTTTGCACTCGACTGCACGGGTCCACCCGCACTAAATCGCGCAAGGTAAACCAAACGATCGCCCACGCATACGTCCACTCAACATGCGTCCGGCCTCACAGGGCTATTATTCAAAGTTTGCGTGATTATCATCTCTCCTTTCTGGTAGGCCATCACAGTGGTCAGCACTGTTAAACATAAATTCAGCATCCAACAAACAGAAAATCGCCTTAGACCAATTACTTGAAAGGACAGTGTCACCAATTGTATCTAATCTACCCTAGAGCTATATTAAATTACTGGTTGATGTTTCTGTCTGGTAACAGGACTTTTGTTGCATTTGAGTAACTAAACGAGTCCACATTGTCAACTGCTATGGTCATGACTGCCACAACTTTGTTGATTAGTGCTGCTTATACACATATGTACGGTTTCAGTATAAAATGACCCAACAACCATTAAAATGCCATAAAACCCAACAACTAACCGTGAATTCCAAATTAATCTACACTCAGAATACTTATATTAGAATATTAAATTAAGGTTAGTGAATATCTGTTTGAGATTATGTAGAAACTATTTTTTTTTTTTTAACTATACTGTTATGCCCCATTTGTGACTTGGCACTCCTTGTAATAAAACCAGATGCTAACTTTTCGATAACTTCACCGTGTGTGGCAGAGATAGACACAATTTTGTCTCTCTGCGTGCATCTTCCTCTTGCGACGACCAATGAGGTGTCATCAAGGCGTCAGTATCAGCAGCAACTAATCAATCAGTATAAAGTAGGGGCGTTTTTCTACAACAGTCACTTTAGGGGTCTGTTTTAGTGTCGCCAAAAGGCGACATGGCGATCCATGATTACAATGACCAGTAGTATTAGCAGCAGCTGTCAACCGACTTGGTGACAATAGTCAGCAGAAGTAGCTGCGATTCTACACGTGGTATCACCAGCATTGACGCAGCAACAACAGTCAGCAGAAACAGCTGCCATTTTATCTGCAGCACAGATTTAGCAGCTAATAACCGTTGCTATGTTTCAAACACTGATGTATGAATCATTATCAGAGACGGTGACAAGCCGACCCGGCTGATGACTTTCCAATGCTGCCGCCATCATTATCATCATCATCTCTCTGTTCTTGGTAAAAGAAGTCACCATTCTTCCTTGAAATAAATAATGTCTCCACAAAATAGATATTAATATTTATTCACGGAAACACAGGAACAAAAAGAGAGATGGTTCAATGGGCTTGCTCATCTCATCCTGGAGTTCAGCATCTCGCCTGCTCGTGGTTGAGTCAGGTTGAGAACACGATAAGTAAGGTGCGTCTGCTCGGCCTGAAGAAAAACCAGAAACTACTCGATGTCGCATATTGTCTTTGGCGCCAAATATGTTGACGCGTATGAATTTCGTTACACATTGACGTGCCATATGCATATGCAGTAAAGAGTCAATCATTATGCATACGCAAAGCGGAATTACCATCTCAGTTAAAGCTAACGTACATTTGTGGTGAACCGAGAATTGCTACTCTCTTTCTTTTTCTGCTTCGTTGGGGTACGCTTTCTTTTTCAAACAAACAAAAGATTTCTTGCAGAAACATATTAGCTCAGTATGGTCCAGCCAATCAGAAACTTGTACGTCTAAGCCAAAAGTAATAAACCAGCGCAAGCTTCGTAATCCCTATAAAAGAACGAGAGAATAGGCAGAGCTTTCTCTCTTTTCGTCCAGACAAACCATGAAGGAACACAGAAGGAGTTCGCCGTCCCCCCACTCCCACCCCCGGCCTCTTGGCCGGTGAGACAAGAAGAAACAGGACACTTCAGCAATTCATGTACAAGCTATCCTTGCCTCACGGGCACCTTCTTACACACACAGTAGCACAAGGTAACAAACCTACACACACACAGATCACAGTGCAAACACATACACGATCTATGACTCACGCACTAACAAATAGACATACACATCTTTAGCCCCCTCATGTTTGCCTAATTACAATCAACATTTCTCACAAAGAACACGAGTTAAGTAAACTTTACAAAGAACATTTTCACTCATTAAAACCAACCTTCATATTCCATGTAAACTTAGAGCTTTATATATGCCTTATCTAAAATAAATTGTTTGTTAATTAATAATGTTTTCTTTCATTTTTAATTCACTAAATGTTATTCCTGTTTGTAGTCTTTTCCTTCCTTTATCGTTCATTCACAAACGCCATACATGTAGAGCGAGCACTTGCTCGCTGGTGACCCTAATATTTCTCCTATAATATATCTATATCATTTCATTTCCGGTTTTATGCATGTATTAGATTTTACAACTTTTGGGCCATACATCAATACGAAATAGTTCGCTCATGCAACTGCTACACTATCTACAACTAGTAGCAGTGATCCTGTTCTATATGACTAGCAGTAGTTCCCGATCCTGCTCGCAGTAATATCATCATCATCTACTACTACTACTACTACTACTACTATTCCAACGGCTCTTTCCTAGAGACGGGTTGATTTATCATGAAATCAAAAATACTGGTTATTTTCAAGGCCAGTTCCGGTTGTTGCTTCACAGATTGGAAGACGGTGACAGAAAATGTTCCCAATTATAATTCACACAAGAAAATCAAACGTTTTTAATTGAATTTTTATTGTATTTTTTGTTTATTAAATTGTTAGGTGAGAGTACCGAATAGTTAATAAAGGCACCCTCCCCATGCTAAGAATGGCTTTCTTAATAATAACGTTATTATTTCAGCACGGTCCGTAAACTGCGGAAGTATCTTTTTTTACACCCGGCCATTGTTTATTGCATCCACTGCTCCCGTCCGTCACAATGCTTATATCGTCTTGTTTTTAACAGAATGTTTGCAGTGTGATTGCCATTAATTTTCATAGGGGACATATTTGAACAAACACCGGCGGATTCCAGCTCCCGGTGCTTTTATCACATGGAGCCACAGTGAATTTACATTATTGATGGTGAAATTAAAATACTACAATCGCGAATTTAGTTGTTGAATCGACTCCCCACCAAAATGGTTAAAGAACAATTTCGGGAGGTTGACGTGGCTAAAAAAATGTAAGTGTATTTTAACCCGTGATTGTTTAGCATTATTAACCATTGTAATTCGCTAACAACTTATTCTTTTCATTATCTTTTGAATTATTACCAATTCTAATTCATTAAAAAAAATCTTTGTTTTACGATTATAAAAAAATAAACAAATACTTCGAACTGTGTTTATCCTGTAAATTAATTTTTAAAAAAAAGTAAGATTTCCATTTATTTTAACATCTTTTTCTTTCTCAATTTTTTAGAGAGAGTAGAAAGTGGACGTTGGGTTTACTTTCGGCAGCCTCGTAACTCTCGCTTCCCTTATTTTGTCTTTTAATCCTCACATTCCATAAGCGATGTTTCTGACAAAGGGGGGAAAATTGCTGTTTTCGGGGTCGGAATCTATCCATCTAAAACTTATCGTTGGCTAGTTTTTTTTACCTTGAAGTGGTATTTTCTATTTTTTTTAGCTCCTTACATCAAGTGGCTTCATGCATTGTCTGGAGCGATTTCCATTAAAAAAACAAAAACAACTTATAGTGTCTACTGTCTATAAAGTTTTACGCTCTTTTCTGGCTATTAAAAATGAACATGTTCTAGCCGTTATTTGGTAGCACATGTTAAGGTTTAAATGTAAAAAAAAAAAAATCGAAAACTTAATATCTCAATTCTTAGGAGTTTGTCCCAATCCAGAGTGCCCCTTTTTGAAGAGCTGAATTTCCCCCACATCAACCTTTTAATGATGTTTTGTTTGAAATATGACACATTCCAACAAAATGCCTATTTAATATTCAACGAAAATGTATAACACGGCAACTTGTTTCACATCTGCAACGACCTGTTGGCAAGTGTGAGTAGATATTAGTATGATGTTGCATCATCACACTTCGGTGATAATTTGTTTTTCAAACCAATATAAAAAATAAAGGGTTAAAAACAGTTCTTGTATGCAAGTATGGGTTGCCATGTAAATAGCGACATCTTTCTGTTCTGTTTAGAAAAAAGTTCACACTAGGCCAACTACATCGTAAAACGATAACAACAATTGAGGATTATTTACTGAAGTCAACGGAAACAAAAAAGGGGTAGAAAAAAAAAACAACCATCATTTTTTTGTTACCCCTTTTTGTTCTGCTGGCCCCAGTAAATAATCCCCCAACAATTTAACAAGTACATGAGAAGAATGGTGACAAAATCGGGTGTTTATATAGATCAATCCCCATAACTGCACATATTGGCTCGGTAATATCCAGTAACAAGTTACGCCAACAGTCGAAAAGCGACCACAAAATGAAACCCAGGTTCTTGAAACAAAAAAAGGCAAAGGAAAAAACACTTCATAAGACAAGCATATAGATCGACGTCCCACAACATAATGCGATAAAAATGGGTTTATGTTGTTTTTTAAAATAATATTTAATGAGTAATCATTTCTAGTAAAAATCTAGGTACTTTGTTACATTAGGACCCATGCTAACTTTGACCATGCCCCTAACGCTAACCCTAACCCCCACTTTGACCCTGACGTTAACTCTAACGACGTCAAAGTTAGCTTGGGTCCTAATTTAACAAAGCACCAAAATCTATTTATTATTACGCATGTAATCGGAAGAAAAACACGTTTGAAATGTGTAAATATGCTACAAGGATGGAGTCTGAACAGACCGGAAGTACTGCCCTATACACAGTGCGCCCAGCAGTGGAAAAAATAAATTTTTGACTATGCTCAAATGTTTTAAAGTGAAACTAGAAAGCAAATGTGAATCAACAAAAAAAAAAATTAGCTCAAAAGGTCCACTTTTGGACTTTTTACAGCAAATTCAAGTTGGTTGGTTTGCGGGTTGTTCAAAATCATCATTATTTTTTCTGCAAAAAAAGCTCAACAGACAAAAAAGGCATATTTTGGGATGGAATGTCCTTAATATGGTACATTTTACAATCTTAAGTGTGACTTTTTCATAAAACACATACAATAATGTCTTAAATAAGCCACATATATATGTATATAAATGAAATTTAAAATATCTGATACCAAAAATGTTATCGCAATATTAGAGAGTGGCCACACAGTGTGAATTTTGCCTTTTTTTGTGAAAATAAAAAATGTTCATGTCAGAAGTTTTTTTTTGCAAGGAGATGCAGACCTGGGGTTTTCAGATGTTTAAAATACACCATCTTGGCTAACAGATGCACATAGCCTACTACCTGCCACAAAAGTTTCATGGACAGATGAAAATTTCCATTATTATGCAAAAATCTGGCAAAATGGACTAAAATCAGCTGAACTCTACGAAAACCGTCGATCTGTTGTAAATCTGGTAAATCATAGCTTTATGTAATTACCGATGATATGGAACTAAAAATAAGGCTGAAAATTAATGGAATGATGTTATTTAATGAAGATCAGTTCAATAAATGGTAATGAATGACCATTATTTGTCAAAATGGCGCACAGGGTGTGAATTTTGGCTTTTTTTTTTTTGTAAAGCTCAAAAATTTTGAGGTCAACTTTTTTTGCAAGGAGATGCAGACATGGGGTTTTCAGATGTTAAAAATACACCATTTTGGCAACAGATTTCTGTTGCCTAATACCTGCTTAAACCTGCCTTTCCGAAGGTATGCAAAATTCTGGTAAAATGGGCCAACATCAGCAGAAATCGATGAAAATCACCAATCTGAAATAAATATGGTAAATCGAACCTTAGTGCAATTACCAATATGGAACTATAAAATGATGTTGAAAATTGATCGAATAATGTCATATAAAGTAAATGACTTTGACATTGAAAGAAGTTTTAGGTATTCAACACAGCCACATCCACACGATCATCACTTACAATATTATAGCATGACTCAATGAAACTTTGTTCAAGGTGCAACACAGAAGCCACATTCATTGGGCATGACCGAACAGTATGTCCATGTTTGTTGCATCATGGAATCTTCCTTTTGGATGCGATGAGGGGATGGGATTGGACAAGCATTCTTGTGAAGATATCCCTAGTGTTCAGTTTGATAGAGCATTGTCGTGCTCGGGAAGCTGGACCGAACTTGTAGGCCCGGATATGCTTATTCCAGGCCTTGGCGGACTGTTCAGCATACACTGCAATAGGTTTTCCGTCATTCATGGCGAACAACTCCCAGGAATGGCCAGCCATCTGGTGGACACTAGGTGAAATCATTGCCCACGGAAAGGATCGTTTGTAGTGGATCATTAGGTCTTTACCGAGAACATTCACCTTCTCGACATTGGATACATCGCAACTTTGTGTGATACTTAGCATCTTGTTGAAGTATGAGAGAAGTGCCGCTGTATGCAGATTTGTCTGATGACTTGTTGATCTTCTCACAAATGCTATTCCGATTCTTGGGAGCAAAGAATCGTTCGACTACTAGACCTGTGTTGGTGTTTCCTCCAATAGTAGTTGGAGAATCGACAAGGAAATTGCATTCTTTACGGATGTGGTCAACTGTCTCCTTCTTTGCGGCTTTGATGGCATCCTTCACATTAGCATTTGACTCAGACCAGGTATGTGTCTGTCCAGAAACCAAATGGTACAACAGTTTCAGACAATTGTCGAGAGAACGAAGTTTCTGGTGCATTATCGCAAAGTAACGAAGCGTCTTGCTATTAAGTGGGCGGTGACATTGTCCAGATCTCTCTACATCCGAGTAAAGTATATCACCTGCTTCGATGGCCTCCCACTTTTGCAACATCTCCTCTGCAGTTTTCTCTATAACAAAACCCTGCATTATGCAGGTCAAGTCATTGGCCTGCTTCTTCGTTGCATTACAATAATGGCAAAAAATGCCCAAATATGGTAATTAGGGCCCAGTCCCCCAAATTTCAGTTTTGTGAGGAAATTGATATTGCATCTGAAGCGCCTTGTTAATACGCTTCCAACGAGGTATCAGCCATTTTCTGATTTCGAGTTTTGGCGAAGTTATTAATTTTTTTCCACTTTTTGGCTTTCTGGGCGCACTGTGCTATGTAAAAACGGAGTGTAGTTAAACTGAAATGAAACAAGCACTTTCATTATTCCAGAAAGCAATTTTAATAATTCACGACAACACTTCGTTTCAGTACTTATGGTTTACAATCCAGGTTTTGGTATGCCTGTAATTTCTTTTCAGTCATGCAGACAGTTTATTTGTTTTTGTAAAGTGTTGCATTTCACGCATCAAGGTCCTGTGCACTGATAAAATAAAATATAGCAAAAAAACAATAAAATGCAATAATAACAAGAATTAAAAAGAATTACACTCGTTGGTCTAGAGGTCTCCATCAATTCGCTGTTTCGATACCTGCAACGACCTGTTGACAAGTGTGAGTAGATATTAGTATGATGTTGTATCATCATCACATAATACAGCTTCATATTCCCGTAGTTTCTTTCCAAGAACTGCAAGCTTGTGGAACTCTCTTCCTGTTGACTGTTTTCTTCCTACCTATAGCCTGGATCTTTTCAAGACTAAGGCCAATAGGCATCTCCTGTCTTTGCGATAATTATATTTCGTTCTTGTTAGCTCCTTACATCAAGTGGCTTCATGCCTTGTCTGAAGCGACTTCCAGTAAAAACAAAAACAAGATGGTAGCATTTAATAATAATATCTTTGTACAAAATATATTTATTTCAAAACCTACTGCAAAACAATTTGTAACTTTTAAAATTTAAAATGGATCAACAATGACAGGTTCTAAAAACGTGTTACTCGCACAATTTAACGAGCTTAAAAGAAAATTAAGATTTTGTTGTTCGGTTATACGTTGGACGAACTTTGTTAATAAACATGAAACAGACAAATCAGATCGATCGCTTGAGGTAAACTTTTGTTTTTTAATTAATGTTGTTTTTATTTTTTAATATTTCAGTAGCCACGTGACCTTTGGCCTGATGAGTCCAAATCAGATGCAGCAAGCGTCACACATTCATGTTGTCTGTAATGATCTCTACAGCCAGGGTGGAGGCCGGAAACCAGTTCCACATGGAGTCCTCGATCACAGGATGGTAATGTTTAAAACAAAAAGAAAAATATTCTTTTGTCATCATTTTATAATGCTCGATAAAAACTTTATGTGAAATATTACCTTTCTTTTTTATTTTATTAGCGTGAATTTTATTTATTTGATAGAATTGTAACACATAACTTAATAAGTCCCGAGCCTGACATATAGATGGCACCACTAATAAAAATTTAAAAAATCCATGTTATTTTTATAAAATACTAACCTTCAAATTGCACGTGTCAAAATGTGAGCCGAATCGGATTATTAGTTTACAAATTACAGTTATTTAAGTGAACTGGCTACTGTTGCATATTTTTAAAATGATGGAAAAATCTGAATTTTGGGTGTTGATAAAGTATTGCTTTCTGATTGCAAAAAATTCTGTTCAAGCAAAGCAATGGCTTGATAAATGTTATTTGGACTCTGCTCCGTCAGAAACAATGGTTAAGAAATGGTGTGCTGACTTTAAACGCGTTCATACAGACACAAATGATACTGGATTCTCAAGTCTCCGAAATTCGGTAGTTGTTCTGGCAAACACCAAAAACGTCTACAAACTCGTCTTGGCTGATCGTAAATTGAAGTTGCGTAATATGGCAGAAGAGTTGAAGGTATCAGAAGGCGAAGGTGTATTCACCATTTTTGCATGAACATTTGTCTTGAACACTGTCTTCAAAGTGGTTGCTTCGTTTACTCACAGCCGATCAAAAAAAACTAAACAAATCAGAGCATTGTTTGCAATTGTTTCAACACGATAAAACGGAGGTTTTTTGTGTTGATATGTAACAATGGATGAATCATGGATCTATCATTTTATTCCAGAGTCAAATCGACAGTCAGCTGAGTAGTAGACAGCAGCAGGTTAAAAGCAGTCCAAAGACGCAAACATCAGCAGGCAAGGTTTTGGCCTCTGTATTTTGGGATGCGCAAGGTATTTTGTTCAGCGATACCCTGAGAAAGAAAGAATCATCAATAGCGAATATTTTAGCGCTTTATCGGTTCATTTGAAAGAAGAAATTGCTAAAAATGAAGTGCTCTTTCACCTAGACAATGCACAGTGTTGTAACGATGGCAAAACTACATGAATTGCACTTTGAATTACTTCCGCAACCACCCTATTCGCCAGATCTCGCCCCTACTGAATATTGGTTGTTTGCAGATTTCTAGGGAAAGAGATTTTGCTCTAATGAAGAAGTGCTATCATAAACTGAGACGTATTTTGAGACCAAAGACAAATCGTTCTACAAATAAGACATCGAATTGTTAGAGAAATATTGGAATTAGTGTATCACCCTAGAAAGAGACTATGTTGATGAATAAAGTCGAATTTTGCCTAAAAGTTGTTGTTTTATTAGTTAAACCCGGGGCTTATTAAGTGGTGTAGTATGAGGCTTAGTATCTCTTCTAGGGTGGATCAATAAGTTATTCGCCTGACCTTTACCGGAAATGTTGATTTGAAGTTTTTATTGTATAATGTTTTTACTTTATTGATATTCAGAAAGGAGAGAATTATGTTGAAACATATTTGTCACATGAAAAACAAACTCGGGAATCTTTTACGACGCTCAGCAGAGTAAAAACGCTCAAAAAACAAATATTCAACAAATAAAAGTGACTGTAGGCTGTAAAAGTTATTTTCAAACTTGCCTGTGTCTTTTCCAACTATTAAAAAGAATTTTAACCCGTTTTAATTGCTATTTATTTGAAATTTAAGTATTCGGCACAGGAAAATCGCACAAATCCAAGATGGCCGCATAGTGGCGGGGATCTAATAACATAGAGAACAGGCGCCATTTTCTGTGTTGTCAAATTCGATGTTAAAAAAAAACAAGAATTTTCTTTTTACATCTAATAAAAACCCATTTATACTACGTAAAAATAAAAACAAAATACATAGGTAAGTAGAAAAATATCTATTCTCGACGTAGGTCCACTTTACTTGTTGCAAATTTATGTTTTTGAACCCTTTCTCGTTCTTTTTTTGAACCCCGTTCGCGACTCTGTTAGGCGTCGTAAAAGATTCCCACAAACTCAACTGTTGACTCGCGCTACCTTCTATTTTGTTCATCACATTCCATCAGTGATGTTTCTGACAAAGGGGAAAGAATTGCTGTGTTCTGGGTTGGCTGTTGTTTTGAGTGGGTGGAATGTGGAGATGTTCAATCCCCTCATAGTATTCATCATCATTCAACTGAAAATCTCTCCAGCTGATTAACCCTAATACTCAAGTGGTTATTTAACTTTGATAAGTGGTGACTCATTAGTATGTGGGTATGTGATATATATATATATATTGGATGATGAAGAAAAAAAGAAAGAAAAACACTGCTTTGACAAGGAGAATTTTATTTCTCGAAAGTTCAGATTAAAATAAATTTTATTTATTTTAACACTACACATTGTTATGGTTTTTTCAAAAAAAAAATATATATATTTATTTATATATATATATATATATATATATATATATATATATCAATATTAATTTTAAGTAAATAATACTAATATTTATATATATTTATATATATATATATATATATATCAATATTAATTTTAAGTAAATAATACTAATATTTATATATATATATATATATCAATATTAATTTTAAGTAAATAATACTAAATTATTTTTACCTACATTCGCCAGCGTTTCAAGCTTTCGCTCTCATCAGTGTAGGATGATAATTTCAGACAGTCGCACGGTTCAAACCCCTGCCACAGAATCAACCTAGACTCCGTAAGCAAACGCTGTAACCATTAGACCACAAGACATTACCACATTCAGGAAGGGAATTTAAGTTCTATTTATGCGATGGGCAGCATATCTAGAAAGACTGACTAAAGATTCTACGAACGTTGTCGGAATATGCCTTATAGCTACGTGTCAGTGTATTTTTAACTTCCCCGAACAGGGTTCAACTTTAATCTTATTAAAGGGACTTATAATATTAATTTTAAATAAATAATATTAAATTATTTTTACCTACATACGCTAGCGTTTCGAGCTTTTGCTTTCATCAGTGCAGGGATGATAATCTCGGACGGTCCACGGTTCGAACCTCCACCATAGAATCAACCTAGACTTTGTAAGCAAGCGCTGTAACCATTATATATATATATATATTTAACTAATATATGTCGATTTTCAACCTAAAATTGTCTTCATGTATTTCATCGGCTTTTATTGTACTTTAAACAAAACGTGATTTAAATAATTTCACTCTTTTTAGAAAAAGCATTCATTCTTATTTTATGGTGGAAAATTTAATTAATTAGATGACAGTTATTGTTCACACCTGTAAGCTAAGCTAAATATATGTAAGTGCTGATTCTTACAGAGGTAACAAGTTTTGTTGAATCTTAAACTTGCTACACTCCTGTCAGCCTGGTTGCTGAAAGGAAGAATAGTGAGAAGGAAGGGAGACTAACAACTATTGCATGTCTATGTTAGCATCATCACCAAAATTTGAACTTCAATATGATCCACGTATAAAATGATAATTTTGATACCACAAAACAACAAGTCCTATAACAACTGGTAAATAATGTAATACGTTGTATGTCATTTGATGGTTTCTGAACAGGGCATCACCATACTCAATTTCACTCACAAAACTCGCCAATATACAGGGTGGGCCAAAATAAGGGTCCTATCTTTGAATTTAAATAACTTCCACAAAATAAAAGTTAAACTCACCAAACTTTATGTGTGTGTAGACTGACCCTTCCGAGATTTTTTGAAATAAACAAAACAAATTTTAGCCGAAAAACACTTCTTAAAACTTACAAAAACTAAAGTATTGTTTTTTACACTTTTTTGAGTTTTTTAAGCAAAAATAATGTTTTCTAAATGAGGGTACGTTCCTTAGGGCTAATACGGCTCATGCTTGCTTCGGAAGGGGTCCTTTACTTATTCTAAAAAAAAAAAAAAAAAAAAATCAATAAATAAAAAAGTTATGAATTTTTAAAAATAGGACCCTTATTTTTGCCCACCCTATATAACAACTGGTAAATAATGTAATACGTTGTATGTCATTTGATGGTTTCTGAACAGGGCATCACCATACTCAATTTCACTCACAAAACTCGCCAATATATAAGCATACATGCGCATTCACACAAGTCATAGACCATTAAACCAGACGGAAGCAAGAAGAAGAACAGTAAGAGATGGGGGAGGGGGTATCGAAAGTAAAATGTACATTGTTCGGTAAAAAAAAATCTGGTCAGGAGAGATGGAAGAGAGATCAAAGGCCTGATTAACTGGAAGAAAAATACAAAAAACAAGAAAGAAAATATTAACTAAGCAAAATCAATGCTATTTTTCTAAAATTCCCGTAACATAATAAATTTTTTTACAGTGTCTATATCGAACGAGTAAATAATGTATCATTTTGGGAGATACATTATCAAAAACTAACGAAATATATTTTCGACAATCTAAGTCTATATCCATAATATCTCATTTTGTTTGGATTGAATGATTTGTTGTCTTTTGTTTCCTAGGGGACAAGTGAACGCGACAACAACTGCGAAACGTGTGGTAAATGCTTGGCTGATTGTACGGGACATTTTGGCTATATTGATCTCGAACTTCCCGTGTTTCACATTGGATATTTTAGAGCCATTATTACAATTCTTCAAATGATCTGCAAGGTATATTGTTTCATTTTCTTTTTTTTTTTTTTTAAAGTATTTTTAAAATTTTTTTATTTGAAGGTGTATTGTTTTATTTATTTATTTTTTTTTTTGAAGGTATATTCTTTTTATTTTTTTTAGGTATATTATTATTTTTTTTTTGTTTTTGAAGGTATATTGTTTTATTTTCTTCAATGTGGTGCATAATTAAGTTAAAAAAAATAACCCGTCCTCTAAGTGGCTTTTCATCTAGCTCTAAATTTAATATAATTTTAGAAACATAGTTTGTTTTTTTTCCTGGTTGTTTTCATTTCAATTTCGTGGTTTGTAAATTGGAGGAGGAGGAAGAGGATCATTTTTAATCCTTGTCTTTTCACAAAGAAATATCACCCACCTTGTTCCTCCTTCCATTTAAAAACTGCAAAACGAAAAATGGCCAAATGTTTATTATTTATGTTCAACATACGTGGCAAACTGATCCTTCCCCAATTAAGCACTAAACAAGTATGTTTTAAAAACAAGTCATAATCTGAAATTTTGGCATACATGATTATTTTCTTGATTTTTTGTCTTAACAAACACAAATAAATGGAAATTATCAAAAAAATATTTTTTACACTTGCACTGTGAAAATTTATTTCTCAAAATACATTTTTCATAAAGTAAATATGGATTTGTATCTATAGCGTTATTATTTTTTTTTAACTTTAAATCTTGTATTGTGTGCATATATATATATATATATATAAAATATTAAAATATTAAAATAAATTCGCCTACTGTATTGACAAAACAAAGGAAACAGGATATAGGAAACTCCATTGTTAACAAACAATAGGATTGACATAGGAGCGTCACCAACAAAACCTTTGTTCGCGGGAAGCCCAACGATTGGCTGAGGGAACAACAAAGAATCTGATTGGTTAACTAGCAAGCCATGTATATAAAAACACCTGACAAAAATAACTCCATGCATTTAGCCTGACGATTCCCCCCGGGGATGAAACACGGGAGCCTCTGTGTAGCTTGATTGCCATATATATTTTCATTGCTTACTACCTAGCTCTACTTACGTATCGAGCACTGTTGAAGTAAATACTGAAAACTGATACATAAAAAATTATATCTCCTTATAATATTTTATGTGGATACATGAAGTACTAATATATATATATATATTGTTAGAAATATACTTGAATGACATAAAATTAAAGTGGAATCAAAATAAAGAATCATCAAACAAACATGCAGTATTGTGAGGACGCTTTTTTTTTCTAGAAATTGTTAAAATTTGTTTGGAATTTTTTTGTTCAGAAAATAAACCTAGTTTTCATAAATATGATTTGTACAAAAAAAATATGATTTGTATAGGTGAACACAAAAAATTTTGAAAATTGAAAAATTGTTCTAATTTAAATTATCTCCCTTGAAAATTAATCTTAAATTGAACAAAAACTATAAATTTTAGATATTTTCTTTTTCAATTACTTTTTATATGTAAAACTATTGCTTATACAGAACAAAATGATGAAATAAAATAAAAACAATTATTTATTAAAACAGGATTTTAGAAATGAAGTTTACAATGACTAAAAGTAGTACTTCACCATATTGCAGATTTTTTTTTTTTTTCAATATACCAAAACATATTTTAGGTATGCATATATAGTTCTGCAAGATATACAAAAAAATATTAAATTTAACTTGGTATCTCAATTAGTACCTGAATTAGTGCCATTCAAAATGAATCAGACATTGTGTTTTGTGTTCTACTGAACAAAAGACCAACTTAAGCCGTGTATAACTGAAGATAAGAGAACTGGAAAATGAGACAGGAAATATGTCAAGGAATGAGCTCCTAAAATGAACTCAAAATGTTTAGGTTGCACAATGAACGTGTACAAATATGATAACTGGGTAAAAAAAAATGTATGTCTTATGTGCTCTATTCTTATAAAAGTAAGTTTGTTAACTTATAAAAAACAATTAGTTGTGTTTTTTTATTTCTGAGGAGGAAATAAAGAGAAGACTAGTGAATCTATTTGTCTATTGAGTGAGGACCGGATTATTTCCTTTACCTGAACAGATAAACCACTTCACTACATTACTATACAGACATATCTTTATTTAACTGCACAACAAATGGCCGTCAAATAAATTGTAAGCTGTGAAAAATGTGTTATAAACATTCTAGGAGATTCTTATTCATGCGAAATATTTCCACATAAAGTTCTAAAATGTACAAATACTTTTCTTCAATGTATTTATTCCAATTCATGTTACCTGTGAAGGTTAGGCCGAGGAGTTTGAATGATGAACTTAAAGTATGTTAACTTATATACAAAACAAATAGTTGCGTTTTTTTATTTCTGAGGAGGAAATAAAGAGAAGACTAGTGAATCTGTTTGTCTATTGAGTGAGGACCGGATAATTTCCTTTACTTGAATGGATAAACTGCCTGGCCTTCGCTTTACTACATCACTATACAGGAGTATCTTCATTTGACTACAGATATATAAAACAGATACTTTATATTTCAAACACTTATATTTTATTAAAGAGAAGAAAGTATTTTAAAGATTTAAAAAAAATATGAATTCGTAATAAAAAGTTACTAATGCATTTTGCTTTCTGTCCTTTGTCATTTTTAGACCTGCAGCCGAATATTACTTCCAGTGGCCGAAAGAGGTGCTTTCATTGAAACTGGACGCAATCCAAACATGACTTATCTACAACGCAAAAATTTTAAGAAGAAAATTCTTGTCCGTTGCAAAAAAATAAATAAATGTGCCTACTGTCATTCTTTTAACGGTAAGAACACGTAATCGGGTCATTTTGTTTTTATTCTTTTAATACTTTTAGACTTTTGGAATATATTTAAAAAAATTTTCAAATGGCTGAAAATGACTGTTTCAGCAGAAAAAAAATTCATCCATTATTTTTACGTCGGTTTTCTGAGATTCTTTCTTTTAAAGGGTGTAGAGGAAAATCAATATCAATGAATGACAAAAACAATTCATACAAATATTAATAAAAATTTATGACCTCCGTTTAAAAAATAAGTAAGAATGGAGTCTCTGACGAAAAAGAAGTCAATATTCGTTCATTAAAATCAAAATTAAAGATTTGGAGTTTCGTGTGCGTGCGTGCGTGCGTGCGTGCGTGCGTGCGTGTGTGTGTGCATAGTCTGTATAACAGTTTAGTAGTAACTACTGATTGAACATAGGGGCGCCTCAGGCAGTAAGCAATAAACTTACTCCTTCTCAAAGACAGGAGGCGAAGCCTGGAAGGGTGGACCTCCTAGAACTGCACAGGACAGACCCATAGACCGGCGTGAATCAAGCTCCGAAGGCCAAGACAATACCAGTCTATAGGGTGCAGTATCCATCGGAACAGATACTACACTTTGATCTTAGCCAAAAGGCCAAGTTAGGCTGACTGAGTAAGCGGCATGCAAATGTGTGCTTCCTGTGTTTTGAACAGTGTATACATGAGTGAGTTTGTGCATGTGTCATCTGCCAAGTATCTGTGGCCAATGCTTGATTTTGTTTTACCTGCATAGAGTTTAGGAAGAGTTGATAAGACTTTGAAAGAACAAGTAAAATGTTTGTTTGGCAGTGTCACCATTTTTGAAAAGCAAAGAGAATTTCTCTATTTTTTTTCTGGTGATGGTTTCACAATAAAACCACTGGTTTCTTATCAGCAACTCAACCAGTTTAGAGGTAGACTTTTTTTGTCGGCCAGCCTTGTAATCCATTCCTTCCCTATTGAGCTCTTGAAGGGCTTACTTTTTAGCTAGCCTATTTAGAGTCCAGGGGATTGAACACTGGTGGTGGGATCTCTTTCAGGCTTGGTTTGTCTGATAACTAACAGATAATGAAGGTAGTTAAGTATTCTTGGTAGAGGGCTTTTCTGGTTTCTCGGGTGATCGTACATGAAACTGAACTCAGGGGTAGCTCCTTGAGAGACTTCTCCATCACCATTCGCTAAATGTCAGAGTATTCTCAAGTGATATGTTTCACATGGATGCGTGTCTCTTGAGGTATTTCCGGCATGAATGACTGTGTCCGTCACTGCCATATTAATATTTCTGCTTTGGGTTCGATTATTTTGCCTCTGACTTTACACCGTTGTCAGTTAAAAGTCGACCTTGTTTTAAATTTATTTTACCTTCCTCTCCCTTTTTGTTATTATTCAACTTAATCATCTTTCGTTCTTTTTAGCTTCTTACATTAAGTGGCTTCATGTCTTGTCTGGAGTGACTTCCATAAAATAAAAAAAACCCAAACACCACTTTGTGACTGACAAGGGTTTGTGTGGCAGGTTGAGTTTCTTGCTATTGGCTGTGCTTGGGTCCTCGCTTATGTAGTCAGTACAAAACAGGTACTCGGCCCTTGAAGCAGCACTTTCTGATTGGTTGAAGTCCGATTTTGATAACCAATCAAAATTGAGTATTTCGTAAAAATTAACCAATCGGAATAAAGTATTTATGGAAATTGTTTTGCTGGAACAGGGTTCCACAAAGGTTAACATAATAATTGTCTCTGTTTCAATATCTCTATAAATAGCTATTCCTTTTCATGTAGCATTAATTCTCAACATCCCATACTTGACAACACGGCACAAAATTATAACCCTTTACAGGATTGGGAAATGTGTGCAGAGCGGGAGACTTTGTTGGTTTGGTAACATTGAAAGAATTGATGAGAATTCTTATGTTAGTGAATGTAGAACAGTTGAGGTAGCAGGTTTAGTTGACAGGGGAAGGCCAAGGAAAACATGGGAGGAAGGGTTAAGGATGAATTTGAGAGAAAGAGGGATTAAAAACTTGTCAGAGATAGATTAGTTTGGAAGTCAATTTCTAAAAGCTGTCTAACATATGTAAAATAACCTTTAAACCGAATATGATGATACTGATGATTTTATCTATTTAAAATATCGCAGTGCAAGGGAAATAACTCTTATCAGTTTTACTGACATTTACATCCAGGTTATGATAATTATTTTAGAATTGTAACGATTGGACGATCTTTTTCCACGGACGTTATTTCGAAAAAAGAATTCTTCTGAAATTCTTAAAAAAAAGAATACAACGCTATATTTTAATTTGTAGTTAATAAGGGGTTCGAGATAGTTAAAGACTCAAGCAAAGTTTATCTTAATTAATATCAGTTTACTTACATCCTCTTGCACCAAATCAATGCTGATTGCATCTTTTGGCATCACCCCGTAAAATTTAATATTATAAAAAGTAAAAAAATAATTATATAAAAGATAATTTTGTGTTATGTAGTGAGTACAAAAGACATCGGGTTTTGCTACTAGTATGTGTTTCCGGGCTAAATATAATTATTTTTTTCACATTTGACAAATAAAAAAATAATCTTATAGAAAACATAAAAAAAGTTATGTTATAGGTGTTATTTAATTTAAATTTTTATATTTCGAGCAATCCTCTGCTCTTTATCAAAATTGGATAAAGAAAAATGAATGAAAATGAAACCGTTGTAAAAACTGGACATTTTCAACTTTGTGCAACGTTCAATCTTTATCTTAACGTGCTAGTGAGACCATGTGAAGTCTCTCTACCGAAATGACAAAGAAAACCGTTGTCTTTTTTAAAATAAACATACGCGCGTTCAGTTTGTCATGAATTACCGTTAAAAGCAAATGATTTCTTTAGTCAACAAGGTTTTATACCAAAACAAAAAATTATTTTCAGTTTGTAAAATAATTATACATATTAAAGACTCCCACATCGGAGTTTAGACCTGTTTTGTGTGTGTTTAGTTTAAAGATCCATTTTGTTTGCACACATATGCAGACAATTTGGTGTCTATTAAAATACATTTGATGTCATGGAGTGTATGGTCCGTTAGGTTGAAATGTTTGACTATTTGGAAATAGCGTGTGTTTTTTCTAATAGCGAGTTTGTGGTTTTTAAATCTATAAGATAATTTTGTTTTGCCTGTGGCAACATTACTTGCTTTGGCCGAAGGGGTATCTCTTGGGACCAGCACCAATGTGGCAACATCGTTTGCTTTGGACGGCTGGGCGATCTTTGCTGGACTTTATGTGATGACAGGACGATGTGTGACAACATGTGCACATATGTGCAATGTCTCATCTTGTTATGGCCAGTGAGCAATCATCGTCTGACGATAGTCACTGTCGTCTGCTTCTGGGACTGGCTGTCTGGTCGGGACCATCGTGCTGCAAATCAAACCTTATGTAATAATGGAACAAACCATTTTACTTTTTAATATAAAAATGTATACTTATTTTCTTCCGTAGCACATTTTTATAACTTTGCAGAGAACGCAACAAGACGTGTGCGTCTCTTTAAAAATTCAAACCAGTCTCTCTATTTTCAATCTCTTTACCAGAGAGAGAGAGAAAGAAGGGGGGAAAGTGAGAGAGAGAGAGAGACAGGGATAGAGAAAGAGAGAGAGAGAGAGAGAATACAGGCGTCATCAGTGTTTCAACAAATCTCGGTGACAGGTTTTCTTTGACCTCTTGAACCTGGCTGGTGTCTCCAGCATTGTTGATAATTTTAGCTGATATCGGATTACACCGAATACCCCGATCAGTGAGCTGACATTTTTAGTGCAGCGAATTCACTTTATTTGCAACTCAAGTCTGGCGCAAGGGTTACGAATATAACGGGAAGCACTTAGCTCCCCAAAAGATTACGCATTGTGCCACATCCACTATTTGGACATTTTGTGTATTATATATAAATTATTCAAAATATGTTTTAAATTGTTAAAAGATGTAAAAGCTTTCATGTCTGTTTTTGCAGGTATGACAAAGAAGATTGGTATGTTGAAAATTGTCCATGACAAATACAAGACTCCGCGAAAGGACAAGGATCCCGTCATTACGGAATTTCTGGGATCATTTGAAGCTTCCAAGCAAAATAATAAAGAATTAGAAGGTTTACTGACTAAAACACAGGTGAGCATTTTCGAAGCCATTTTTCTGCTTTATTTTTTAAATATTTAAAATGTAACAAAAAATATGAGTAAAATAATTCTAGAATCTGCCTCTATTTTTAGACGATTTAGCTTTTGAAGCAATTGGTTAAATTTTTTTTTCAAGTTTTCTAACACTGGGTTTTCAGTATAAATTTTTTTTTCTAAGGTTTATTTTTAAATGCATCCAAGCATTTTGGTATGTCTTTTAGACTTGAGCGTTGAATAGCATTTTCATCGCTAAATGTGCAGCTTGAATGGACACATTTTAACCCTTAAATACTTTTTGTTTCAAATGACACATTCCAACAAAATGCCTATTTTATATAATGTTCAACAAAAAATTGTCAAACTGCAACTTGTTTCACATCTGAAAACGAGCCTGTTGGCAAGTGTGAGTAGGTATTAGTATGATGTTGCATCAGCACACCCGCTGAATAGGTAATCAGTATCTTCGTTGTCAAACCAATATAAAAAATAAAGCCTTTAAGGGTAAGGAATATCTATTTTCATTTTATTCTGAAAGTAATTCTTAAGTTGAAAAACAAATTAAAACCATGGAATTTATAATTTAATTTTTTGAAGCTCCTTGTTTTGATAAGCTCTTAGGACTGACTTTCACTCCAAACCTGAAATAGAAGACTTACATCCAATCTGTTGCTAAAGTCGCTAGAAAAATGGTTGGATCATTCTACTGCTCCAGAAAGTACCTGCTTCATGATGCAATCTTCTACCTGTATAAGAGTCAGATACTTCCCAATATGGAGAACTGCTGCCACATCTGGGGAGGTGCCACTCAGAGCAATCGTTCTTGCATGGACAGAGTACAAAATCGACTTAGAAATCTAGTGGGGGATGATCTCTTCTCTTACTTACAGCCCCTTTCTCACTGAAGAGACGCTGCTAGTCTCTCTCAACTCTATTGTTATTTTCAATGGAAGGTGCTCGACTGAGCTCCACTCTGTTTCTTCCCTGTAGATCATTCACAGCAAGAACTCGCTTTCCTATCATCACTTCAAAAGAATTTTCCTTTCTTCCTCTGTGTACTTGAAATCAAATGGAACTTCCATGAACAGAGTTTCCTTCCAAGAACCCCTCATCTTTGGAACACAATACCGTGAGGCTGCTTGCCAGCTGACTTCAACATGATTGTTTTCAAGTCTAATGTTAACAAATACTTGTTGAGCCATCGTCTTCAATAATCAAATTCTGTTAATTCTACCCATCATTTCCAATCCTCTCATAGTATTTATCATCATCCAACTGACAATCTCCCCATTCTCGAGTGGCCTTTAGCCTTTGTAAGTGGTGACTCATTAGTATATAAAATTAAAAAATAGAACTTTTTCGATAGTGCACGCTCACATTTGTGGGCAAAAACATTGGCAATTAAATTGGTTCTTTTAACACGTAAATTGTCATAGTTCAAATTATCTTAGTATATTTAAAAAAAAAAAAACTACAAACCCAATCAGTCCTAATGAAAAATGAAAGATGTTAAAAATTTCTTTTGCTTTAAAAAATAAAGTAAAATTTTAAACTATGTTATATATAACTATATTTTTCTAACTATGTATATTTCTTTTTTTCAGGAAATTCTCAGTCCTTTAACAGTGTTGAACTTATTTGAAAGAATCCCCGAAGAAGTGAGTGGGTTTTTATCGTTTGTTTTCTTTTGATTAAAATCCCTTTTCTCACCGAAAACCTTTGACTAATGACGGCAACTCTTTCATCTGATTTTGAGCTCTTCTCTCTACCTCTGTTCAACCCTAACCTCTGTTCAACCCTAACCCTAACCTCTGTTCAACCCTAACCCTAACCTCTGTTCAACCCTAACCTCTATTCAACCCTAACCTCTGTTCAGCCCTAACCCTAACCTCTGGTCAACCCTAACCCTAACCTCTGTTCAACCCTAACCCTAACCTCTGGTCAACCCTAACCCTAACCTCTGTTCAACCCTAACCCTAACCTCTGGTCAACCCTAACCCTAACCTCTGGTCAACCCTAACCCTAACCTCTGTTCAACCCTAACCCTAACCTCTGTTCAACCCTAACCCTAACCCCTGTTTAACTGCATCCTCATCATTTTTTGCAGGAATTGTTTCTACTTTTAAGAGAAGGAGGAATTATCAACACTAAAGAAATTTCTTTGAGTCGAATCCAGAGTTTCAGTTTTTATTTATCTATTTAGTGCTTCTCCGTGGTTACACCTAACCCTAACCTAGATTGAATATGGATGTCAAAAATAAAATGAATAGCAAGAAACTTTTATGTACTTACTTGTGAGGGAAAATAAATACCATTTGCTAAAAATTACAGAAAATCATTCAGTAGTTTTGTTTTTATAAAATAAATTCAACTTTTAGCAGTACGCAGAATATCACCGCCGTTATGGTCATTATAATGAAAATTAAGGGAGATAATTCAAACATTTGGGCGAGAAATCAACCTTTTTTGTTTTAAACACAAAGGGAATTATCTCCCTTGAATATCATGATATGGCGGTGATATTCCGCATTTGGTTAAAAGTTGAATTTATTTTATAAAAACAAAATTATTGGATTAATTTCCGTAACTTTGGTAAATTGTATTCATTTTCCATCACAAGTAAGTACATCATAAAGGTTTCTTGCTATTTTTTTATGACATCCATATTTAATCTTGGTGTAATCATGGCGAAGCACCGTCTCTTTTTTTTTTTTTTCAATGTGAAAATCGATGTAATTTAATGAAATTTCAGTCTGTTACTACTGTAGATCTTGGAGTGGATTCACTCCAGGGTTGCGTAGTCAGAATGCATAAGGTCCAACTCTGACTCCTAGGATTCCAAAAATTCCGACTCCAACTTCTAGAATTCCAAAATATCCAACTCTGATTTTAAATTAAGGAGTCGGAATCAGACTGTACGTTGATTCCTCGAAGATTAAGAAATCCAACTCTGATGAATAGCATTCTTGAGAGCCTCCCAAATCTTCGATTCGGACTCCGCAATTTTGGTTAACTCATTTCTGCTCACCTATTTTAGGTTAATTTTTTTGTTTTATTATTTTCTAGCTGAAATACCTGTCTCAGGACATGTTCGTAATATTGAAACACGTTCGGCCCTTTCAATAAACGCTAGAAATCCACAATACTTCAAGGCAATCCAAAACATAATGCTATGGTGAAAAACTGAATTGAAACCTTAAAAACTAAAGTTATGGACTTGGCAGAGTTTTAATTGTATTTCCGATAAACGATCTTCAAATGATTAAAGTTTGGGTACAGTTGCTTATTGGGCTTCCAAGAAAATATCAGTACTTACGTCATAAACGGCAAGTTTCACCGAACATTTCCGAGACTGGCGAGCATTAACAAACTATGCCGAACGAACTGAATGTACTATAAGCAAGGCGATCTCAACTATGAGTGATTTTTTATTTTTTTTATTTATTTATTTATAAAAAATTTTTTTTTTTTTTTGCAAGAAGAAATGTAATGAAAGAAACTGTTGTTTAGAGTGTATGTATAATTGTTAACTCCTCGGCAAATTTAGAAAGCCATTCTTAACATGGGGAGGGGAGTAGGGTCTGGTAAAAAAAAAAAGGAAGCTTGTTTTATATTTGTATTCAGCTTTCTCCGTTCGTAGTCGTAACTGCTTATGTCGTGACTACGTCACGCATGCAAATCTCTAGATACCCAATAAGCAACAGCACCAAAGTGTGCTCCAGTTTTGAGAATCGGTCTAATTTTGTTTATCTCTCGTTTGAATCCCGTTTAAAATATGAGATAAACAAAAATGCTGAATGCTTTTATAAGAAACTAGTGGGACCCATGTTCCAGCATGTCCGGGGAAATCGATGAACCCAAGAATCAGAACTCTCTGAATTAAATTGACTGGAAAGGGACAGACTCTTTTCACCTAAAATGCTAAATCATTATCCGCAATATAAAAAAATAGAACTGTGTGTTACAGTAAAATCATTGAATTAGAAACCGAGAAAAACGTATAGTTAATTAATGAGATGTCCTTTTGCAAAGCAGTATGCAAATTAGTTGGTCTTATGACGTCGATCACATACACATCATCACTATATTAGAAACCTATTGTTCTTCTATTTTGAATATATGTATTTGGCGTTTTAATCTCACTGTCACTGCAATAAATGAACCAACTTTATAAATATATAGAAAAAGATAAATATGTTTCCCTTAGGACAATCTGCATAAGTAAAGGATCATTGCTAGAAAATTTCATGTTCTTAGGTTTAATAACCTAATTCTGTATTTATTGGATGAGTACACATTTCTACACATTTAGTATAGATTCGTTGTTTTTTTGTTTTTTTTTAATCTTTTCAATTTTATTTCTTTTTCTAAATAATTTATTCATCTGCTCCACTCGTTACAAGATCGTATTTGTTATTTTATCATTGGAAAATGAAGCCAATGTGAAAAAAAAATCAATACAATAAATGGGAATGTTTTTTTTTGTTTTTTCTTTGTATAAATTAGGATATCCCATTGCTTGTGATGAACCCAGATGTTGGTAAACCCAAAGATTTGATTTTAACCCGTATCATGTGTCCTCCTCTTTGTATCCGTCCATCGGTGGTTTCTGATCTTAAATCTGGCACGTAAGTAATTTCTGTATTTTGTTCTTTTACATATTTCGGGGATTTTAGTCTTTGCATAATTTGTATGGAATGGTCGAAGGGATGAAAGAATATATACCGTAGTAGAGATGATGTCTCGATAAAACACTGATCCTCATCACCTCACTGGATTGGCGTCAGGAAGTGCATCCAGCCTATAAAAATTTTGTCTCGATTAAGGAAATGACTTCCAAAGAAACCTGGACAGAGATAATTTGGGAAGTCAATTTCTAAAAGCTGTCCAACACATGCCAACATGCAAAACGAAGTTAAACTAAATATGATGATGATGATGATGATGATGATATTCTATTTGGTTTGAAAGTATGAAAAGAGGGATAATTCTTTTTTTTTTCTACACAATCTTCTATTAATTTTTACAGAAAGATGATTTTTAAAAAAACTTTTTTGTTGTTGTAGGAATGAAGATGACATTACAATGAAATTAACCGAGATTATTTTTATGAACAACGTCATACAAAAGCACAAAGCAACAGGAGCGAAAATGCAAATGATTATGGTAAATATTAAAACCTTTTCAGATTTTATTTTGTCGCTTTCCAACGTTGGCCTTTTAAATGTTAGTTTGTTATGTTGTGAATGTAAAGGTCTGAGTGAATGGTTGTAGTGTTGAAAAGATCCCCCTCCCCCCCCAAAAAAAGAGGAAAGTTCCCCTGCTCAGTTTGTGGAAAGGAAATCGGGTGGAACTCATTGTTTTGTGGTACTTGTAAGCATTGGGTACACAAGAAGTGCAGTGGAATTACTGGTAGGTTGAAAAAGGATCACTCAAGCTTTTTTTATGCAGTTTGTGTGGAAGAAGTGGAAAATAATGTAGATGGCTGAAAATTCAGTTGGTAAAAAAGTTGTTCAGAAATTTTGTTATCTGGGTGATACCATTGGAGCACAAGGAGGAGCAGGTGCTATTGTGATTGCAGGAATTTGGAATGGATGGAGTAAGTTTGGGGAACTTCTGTGAAAGAGTTCTTTGGTTAGTAGATGTAGAACAGTTGAGGTAGCAAATCCAGTTCACTGGGGAAGGCCAAGGAAAACATGGAAGAAAGTGATAAAAATGATAAAATGTGATAAAAATGGACTTGAGAGAAAGAGGGATAAATAAAGACCTGACCAAATATAGGTTAGTTTTGAAGTCAATTTCTAAAAGCCGTCCAACACATGCCAACATATAAAACGGGTGTTAAACCGAATATGATGATTTAGACTGTCGAATAGAAAATCATTTAAAAACTGGCTTTAAAATTATTTGCAAATCCTCGTGTATTAATAGATTTAAAGTTTTGGAAACTTTTTAAACCCAATAGTTTTATAAATAGAGATTAAAATGAATGACATTAAGTTAAAAAATACCCCCCCTCTCTACTCCATCTCGCATAGTTGTTAACAAAAATGAAAGTAAGAGACTCCCACGCGCATCACTCGGATAGGTACAACTAGTTTTGAATCGAAGCAAGTGAAATAAAATTGGTTCATTTAATAACTATTTAAGATGATGTCAGTATTTTTTACTTTTTAACCCAAAGAAAGTTATTTGTATGAATCAGTATCAGTTATGACGTTTTTAACCGAACTTAATTTTGTGTTATTGGCATTATTTGCTTGATTCTTTTAAGAATCAGGTACACACAATAGGAACCACATGAAGGTTACCAACATCCTTAGTGCTATGGATCTGAAAGGATTTGAACACAATGCACTGAGTTGCCAGTCCGCAGCATTCTCCACTTCACCCCACCACAGCCCTTTTTAAGATTGTCTTATTACGTGAACTTTATGAACATCTTTTTCTTTATTTTTTTTAATTAAAAAAAAAAATGCATTTTTTATAAGAAAATGTAAAATAATCCTTTCTCACACATTTTATCAGATTGTCTGAATGATGTGAAATAAAAACAAAAAAAAGTTCAAACTGTTTTGGCTTGTTTCTTCCGGCTTCCAGTACCTCAGACTCGATATTCAACATTTCTTTCTGTTCTCGTAATATGACATCTTTGTGCTTATTTTTCATTCAAGATTTTTTAGTTTTTCTTTTTAAATGTAAACGTCTTGCAATAAACGAAAACGTTCATAGGACATTTTTGAGCGACAAACCTTTCACTTTCAAATAAAATCAGATTTTATTTGAGAAGGTGGCAGCAGACATTAAAGCAGACGTTAAACTGAATATGATGATAAATGATACGATGGATGTGTAATGTGAGTCTTAAAGACAGGCTTAGATCTGATGACCTCAAAGAAAGATTAAATTTGAGCAATATAGGGAGCCGTATGCAGAAAAGGTGACATTGAAAGAATGAATGAGAGTGCTTAGGTTAGTAGATGTAGAACAGTTAAGGTAGCAGGGTCAGTTGGCAGAGGAAGGCCAAGGAAAACGTGGGAGAAAGTGATATAGATGGATTTGAGAGAAAGATAGGTTAGTTTGGAAGTTAATTGCTAAAAGCTATCAAACATGAAAGCATCTAAAACAGACATTGAACCGAATAAGATGATGAATGAATAAAGATTCCATTTAGAAAAAACATGGATGCCTGAAACTGAAATACTAAATAAAATAAACAACTTATAATACTGCACTTAAACTCCATTAAAATATTTAAATTTTCTTCCAAACAGGAAGATTGGGATTTCCTTCAGCTTCAAGTGGCTTTGTTATATAACAGTGAAACTTCTGGAATTCCTCTTCACATGCAAGTAAGTCATTCTGAATCAGATCTTTACAAATTTTGTATTTATTGGTTTGAATAAAAGTAATTTGATTTTGATGCTTCTAGCACATTCTGAACATGCAGACTATAGCGGATGATTTACATCCAAGGATTGTGTAGAAAATTTGTGGGAAAATTTTCTGATGTAAGTTCAGAATTCGACATGAAAAAAAAACGATATACATACTCGTGACAAAAAACATATTGTATACCAAAAATCACGTAAATTGATCAAGTCATTTACCGATAAAATTTTATTTTATTTACAAAATAAAAATTTTATCGGTAAGCGACGATCATCGATATATCGTTGCGGTTGCCAGACATTGAACTAAAAAACACTTTAAAATAAGTTAAAACACAACAAAACTTATCCAGGTAGGGTAGGTAGAAGAGCAACCTATCTTGCCTTTGGTAACATTTGTTATTTAGTTGTTTTGTTCATCCTTTTCTTGTTTTGTTGGTTCTTGTTAAAACTGCTCTTTTTTTTTTCCAAGGCTGATTTTATACTCTTGACTCAAAAGTTGGAGTTATCTCTCTTCTTGGGCAACCACGATGGTGTTGATATATTGCCGATTGTCATTTGCCGATAAAATTTGATTTTCTTTTGTAAAAAAAAAACAAAAAAAATTTGGTATACCATAAAGATATTTCTTAATTTTGTTTCATGTCGGTTACTTCTGAACTTGCACAATGTTTTCAAGTCATTTGAAATCACAAAAACCGTCTCCAACTGATTATGATAAATTTCTTCCACAAAGACCAGCAGAAATGAGTTTACAAGAACCAGGTACATTTTAGATTATTGAAAAGCCTATTGTGTGCATATCTTCAGGAATGTCTACAGGACTGAAGCTGGTATTAATCCTTAAATGCTTTTTGTTTCAAATATGACACCTTCCAACAAAATGCCTATTTAATATAATATTCAACAAAAATGTGTCAAACTGCAACTCGTTTCACCTCTGCAACGAGCCTGTTGGCAAGTGTGAGTAGGTATTAGTATGATGTTGCATCAGCACACCTGCTAAATCGGTAATCAGTATCTTTGATGTCAAACCAATATAAAAAATAAAGCATTTAAGCGTTAAGATATTTGCATGTTCATAGATACTTGACACAAAATTGATGAGATAACCCCCATTCTCTCAAGAAGTATTTGGCGTCATATATACACTACCTGTCGAAAGTTGACCACCCTCAAAAGTTTTTTTATTTCTCATCCTAAAAGTGTTATTTTTAATGAAACAAGTTCAGCACCACAATAGTTTTATTTATTCTACTAAATATACAAGTCTTCCTCAGTCGCTTTGACATTAATATAATCCGGTATCTTTTGGAAAATTGACTTGAAAGCGTTTTTTCTTTTCTTTTGTACTTAGTGAGCATAAACAAAACGTTTCCAAAAGTTAGTTTACCACCAGTTGAACTCGTTTTAAACTATATTGCATTACTGCTTGTGAGATACTACCTGTTTTACCGATGCTGTCAATGTACCTTGCCGCCCAGTAGTGAAATCTTATTGCTATTTTGTTTAAATTAAAACAAATTTTGAAACTTTTTTCTGTATCAAAACTTTTTTTCTCAACAAAATTCCCAAAACGTGAATTGAGACTTGAACAAAGACAAGAGATCATTATTTTTTGAAAAGAAAAAGGATATTCAAGCAGAGAAATTTATAAAAGGATATTCAAGCAGAGAAATTTATAAAAGGATATTCAAGCAGAGAAAGTTATAAAAGGATATTCAAGCAGAGAAATTTATAAAAGGATATTCAAGCAGAGAAATTTATAAAAGGATATTCAAGCAGAGGAATTTATAAAAGGATATTCAAGCAGAGACATTTATAAAAGGATATTCAAGCAGAGACATTTATAAAAGGATATTCAAGCAGAGACATTTATAAAAGGATATTCAAGCAGAGAAATTTATAAAAGGATATTCAAGCAGAGAAATTTATAAAAGGATATTCAAGCAGAGAAATTCATAAAAGGATATTCAAGCAGAGAAATTCATAAAAGGATATTCAAGCAGAGAAATTTATAAAAGGATATTCAAGCAGAGAAATTTATAAAAGGATATTCAAGCAGAGGAATTTATAAAAGGATATTCAAGCAGAGACATTTATAAAAGGATATTCAAGCAGAGAAATTTATAAAAGGATATTCAAGCAGAGAAATTTATAAAAGGATATTCAAGCAGAGACATTTATAAAAGGATATTCAAGCAGAGAAATTTATAAAAGGATATTCAAGCAGAGAAATTCATAAAAGGATATTCAAGCAGAGAAATTTATAAAAGGATATTCAAGCAGAGGAATTTATAAAAGGATATTCAAGCAGAGAAATTTATAAAAGGATATTCAAGCAGAGAAATTTATAAAAGGATATTCAAGCAGAGAAATTTATAAAAGGATATTCAAGCAGAGGAATTTATAAAAGGATATTCAAGCAGAGGAATTTATAAAAGGATATTCAAGCAGAGAAATTTATAAAAGGATATTCAAGCAGAGAAATTTATAAAAGGATATTCAAGCAGAGGAATTTATAAAAGGATATTCAAGCAGAGACATTTATAAAAAGATATTCAAGCAGAGACATTTATAAAAGGATATTCAAGCAGAGACATTTATAAAAGGATATTCAAGCAGAGAAATTTATAAAAGGATATTCAAGCAGAGAAATTTATAAAAGGATATTCAAGCAGAGGAATTTATAAAAGGATATTCAAGCAGAGAAATTTATAAAAGGATATTCAAGCAGAGAAATTTATAAAAGGATATTCAAGCAGAGGAATTTATAAAAGGATATTCAAGCAGAGACATTTATAAAAAGATATTCAAGCAGAGACATTTATAAAAGGATATTCAAGCAGAGACATTTATAAAAGGATATTCAAGCAGAGAAATTTATAAAAGGATATTCAAGCAGAGAAATTTATAAAAGGATATTCAAGCAGAGAAATTTATAAAAGGATATTCAAGCAGAGACATTTATAAAAGGATATTAAAGCAGAGACATTTATAAAAAGATATTCAAGCAGAGACATTTATAAAAGGATATTCAAGCAGAGACATTTATAAAAGGATATTCAAGCAGAGAAATTTATAAAAGGATATTCAAGCAGAGAAATTTATAAAAGGATATTCAAGCAGAGAAATTCATAAAAAGATATTCAAGCAGAGACATTTATAAAAGGATATTCAAGCAGAGACATTTATAAAAGGATATTCAAGCAGAGAAATTCATAAAAGGATATTCAAGCAGAGAAATTCATAAAAAGATATTCAAGCAGAGAAATTCATAAAAAGATATTCAAGCAGAGACATTTATAAAAGGATATTCAAGCAGAGAAATTTATAAAAGGATATTCAAGCAGAGAAATTCATAAAAGGATATTCAAGCAGAGAAATTTATAAAAGGATATTCAAGCAGAGAAATTTATAAAAGGATATTCAAGCAGAGAAATTTATAAAAGGATATTCAAGCAGAGAAATTCATAAAAAGATATTCAAGCAGAGACATTTATAAAAGGATATTCAAGCAGAGAAATTCATAAAAAGATATTCAAGCAGAGAAATTCATAAAAGGATATTCAAGCAGAGAAATTCATAAAAAGATATTCAAGCAGAGACATTTATAAAAGGATATTCAAGCAGAGACATTTATAAAAGGATATTCAAGCAGAGAAATTTATAAAAGGATATTCAAGCAGAGAAATTCATAAAAGGATATTCAAGCAGAGAAATTCATAAAAAGATATTCAAGCAGAGACATTTATAAAAGGATATTCAAGCAGAGAAATTTATAAAAGGATATTCAAGCAGAGACATTTATAAAAGGATATTCAAGCAGAGAAATTTATAAATTCCTAGAACTACAGTTGATTATAGGATGTTAGGAAACATCCGAAAACAGGACAAAACAAGACAACAATTAGAGTTGGTAAGCCAAAAGCGATAAGAACAGAGAACAATTTCATTAATCAGCAGTTTGCGTGACAGAAATCTGACGGCTCCAAACACAACTGAACCAATGTTGTGAAAAAAAAGGTGTCAACATCCACAGTGAGTGGTAGACGTTGAGAAGCGGGGCTATATGACCGAATTGTTGTCAAGAAATCTCTGACAAAGAAACCTCAAAAGGCTCTGTAGGTTGAGGCGCATAAGGACTGGACAATAGATAAATATATATATTATCATACTAAAACGAAGTTAGTCAACGTTTGTTTTCCTAAGACTTTTTCCCTATATATTTCAATTAGAGAAAATACATGCTAAAATAAAAGTTTGCGTGACAGAAGTCTGACGGCTTTAAACATCACTGCACAAGTGAACCATTGTTGTGAAAAAAAGGTGTTAAAATTCACTGTGAGGAAAAGACTGAGAAACTGGCATATATGGCAGAATTTCTGTCAATAAACCACTGTTGAGGAAGAAAAACAATGTTAAAAGGCTCCAGTGGGACAAGGTGCATAAACACTGGACAATAGAGCAGTGAAATAAAGCATGTATTTCGTTTATTTTTTTTTTTTTATGAGAGTAAGTGTACATTTTTTTTTGTTTTTTTACTGACATTTAAATTTTTATTTTTATTTCTGACAGCCCAAAAAGTTTACCCGCGGTTTTGTCCAGCGACTAAAAGGGAAACAAGGGCGTTTCCGAGGAAATCTGTCCGGAAAACGAGTGGACTTCTCTGGCCGGACGGTAATTTCTCCTGACCCGAACATGAGGATTGACCAGGTGAACACATTATTTATTCAACTCTTTTTCCTCATTTTTTTATTCCACTTATCTCCCTTTAATAAATAATTCAGTTATTTTTGAATCAATCAATGTTTGTCTGCAATCACAGTTTTTTTTTCTTGCGTCATTCATTTATAATTAAAAAACAATTTTCTCTTTTAAACCTAAAGTCGATGACATTTTTTTTGTTTTTTGTCCATTTATATTTTTCATGAATTATTAATTTAAAAATCCAAGACCGTCAAAGAAATGATACATCTATAAAAACAGAATGGAAAGACCAAAACAGTTTTCAGGATTCAATCTCATTTTTTTTTGTGTCCTAGACACAAACGATTTTTTAGAATTATTTTTTTGTATCAATAATTTTTAGGTTTTATTAATTTTTGTGTCGGGCCTTTTTTGAAAAGAGTTTTCTTGGGATGTAAATCTCTCTCAGAAAATTAAGTGTCTTTTTCAATGCTAACTCTCAATATAATTCCTTATACATTCAATGTTTCAACAAGAAAAAACCCAATTCCTTTTTTTTTGCTAAGTTCTATTTTTGGTCACTGATTTTTATCAGAAAAGACTTGTTTTTGTCACTGTCCGTCATTCTCTTTTGATTCTCTCAAAATTGGTTCATTAGTTTTTCATAAAATTTTGCATGACGTTATATGCTCATGTATGCATTAAAATGGTTTGTCCCCCAGGGCATTAAAATGGTTTTTCCCCCAGGACATTAAAATGGTTTGTCCTCCAGGGCATTAAAATAGCCCAAAATAGCAATTTAAAAAAAATATCTAAAAATTTCTGTCATGAAATTTTTCTTAAAATCTTAAAAAAATAAAGATTAATGGTTATTTACATGAAACAAGTAACCTCAGGTGACCTCAGAGGGAGAACTCTGGTTTGGCCCTTACGAGGACTAAAATTGCCCCCCCCCTCCAAATTAGTGAAAAATGTTGTTTTTTTTCACAAATATCTTCAAATAAATGTATTATGTTTTCCCTCAAATCCATCAAATCTTATGTTCCATTGTTGCTTACATGGTTATGTCCTGATGATCATAGGAAAATTCCGGTTCGAACCGGAATGTTCAACCGCACGAAAATAGTAAAAAAAATATAACTTTTTGCAACTGTCTAAAATATCTACTCAAAATGGTGCTCAATGTTTGTTCATATTATTCAAATCACAGAGAAACCACACATCCATTTCTTGTTCCACCGGCTATTTCTGGTCATAAAAGAAACTTCTTTTTTATCAAAACTATTTTCAGGTATCTGTTCCAATTCACGTGGCAAAGATTCTAACATATCCCGAGCGTGTGACTAAGGCGAACAGACCAATGCTGAAGAAAATGGTGACTAATGGTCCAGATGCTCACCCAGGGGCTAACTTTATCGAACAGAGAGGGACTAAGGTGAAAAAGTAAGAAAATCATTCTTCAAGGTTTTCTTATTTCTCTCACAGAACCTGAAAAAAAAAAACCCAAAAAACTTTTTCTTGTTCAAAGTTGGGCATATTTTTTTTACTAGATTATAATTATAATTTCAAAATTAGTAACTTGTATTCTTTGGAAAAACTCAATTAATTGCACATTTCTTTCCAAATCTGAACAAAAATATGATTGTATTATTAGGATTACCATTCTCATCAGAATTTCGAACTGAAAGTTTTCTTTAATCTACGAGGACACACTTAGCGCTATGGATAAAGTTGTTACGTAATAATAAGTGAGTCTTTTGGAGGTTGAAGGTTCAATCCTCACTTTAGACGATACTAAGGATGAAATAAAAATTCTATCCGTTCATGATTGACAGGATGAGGACAATCTACCCCATAGATTAAATGATGTGTTTAGTTTGAAATTTCGTAAACATTTCCAAGTTCGGAGGTTACATCGGCCAAAAACGTTGTGAGAATAACATCGAAGATGAGAACAGCAGTCCGAATAACACAAATTATCAATCCGCATCTCAAAAATTCCGGAACAAAATAGTAACCTATGTCATTTATAGCTGGATCACCCATTCCGGGAGAGAACCCCCCCCTTAGACCTTTTCAGATGCAAGATGGCCAGACCCTAAAATATTTCAATGTAATCAAAAACCAGCGATGCAAGACTTTCGCTTTTTTGTTATTCAGAAGTGGAATTCTGCTCTTTTTTTTTTATCTACTTTTTTATCTTATAATTAAATCCTTCCTAACAAAAAGAAAGATCCAGGTTGTCCTCGATAGCCGTTCATCTAAGCAACATGACGTAAATGCTGGTGTACCCCAAGGATCCATCCTAGGACCTCTACTGTTCCTGATTTTCATAAATGACCTGCCTGATGTAATTGAGACTGAGATAGGAATATTTGCTGACGACACCACGCTCTACTCTCGTCATGTGGGCAAAACCGACGCGTTCATATCTGAGGCAATGGCTGAATCCTTAGAAAATGACCTTCAGTCTGTAGTGGTATGGGGTAAAAAATGGATGATAACTTTTAATGCCGCAAACACACAGCTACTTTCCTTCAATAACTGCAAGAAACCTCTTCAACCACCAATTGTCATGGCAAATAACACCCTACCTGAGAGTTCATCACTCAAACTCCTCAGCCTAACTTTCACAGATAACGTGAATTGGAACAAATACATTGAAGACATTGCCAAGGCTGCTGCAAAGAAGGTGGGCTCCCTCTATCGTGCTAGTAAACTTCTCACACCTGACATTATCCTATATCTCTACAAAGCCACCATCCGCCCATGCATGGAGTATTGTTGCCACATCTGGACTGGTGCACCATCCACTAGTTTCTCTCTCTTAGACAAGTTCCAAAAAAGAGTCGCCAACTTGATAGGTCCCTCACTATCCACCAAGCTCCAGCCCCTATCCCACCACCGCAATGTTGCTTCCTTGTGCTTGTTTTACAAGTACTTCAATGGATTGTGCTCTGATGAACTTGCTGCTCTGGTACCCCCACGACATAAATTCACTAGACCAACCCGACAATCTGCCAAATCTCATACATTCACTGTGGAGGTCCCCAGATGCCGAAGAGCTTTCTACTCCAAAAGCTTCTTTCCTCGTGCTGCTGGACTCTGGAACTCCCTCCCTGCTCCCTGTTTCCCCGACAGTACTGACATGCAGAAATTTAAAACTAATGTAAACAGACATCTCGCTGCACAGCTCCCAATTTAGGTTGACCCCCCCCCCTTAAAAAACAAACTCTCACCCTTTTTCTCAGTAACTCCTTACGTCTACAGTGGCGACCTGCCTTGTTTGGGGTGAACTATGTTAAAAAAACAAAAAAAACGTCTGTTTTTTGTCTTACCTCTTTCTCGCTTTTTCTTCCTTTTTTTTCCTGTTTTTCTCTCTTCCTCTCGTCTTTTTTTGTCTTACTTTTTTTCTGGTAAAAGTTAATTTTGCCAAACTTCAAATAATTCATGATGGGTAGAGGAGGTAAGAGAATTTTGATTCATCAAAAAATTACCCCCCCCCCCCCCCCATATACTCATTTGGTGGTGGTGGGGGGGTTCTTTTGCTAACAACTTTTATTACACACAGAAAAGCTTTGAACATAAAAAAAGCTAATTTGAACTGGAATTTAACGAATTTAAAAGCAAAAATGAAGTTAAAACATATCAGTCGATACTTTCAGTATGAAAAAAAGTTTTGTAGATTAACATCCTTTCGTTTTATTAGAAATATACCTTTTTTAAGCGATTATGTATAAACACCTCGAAAAATGTTAAGAAAAAAACAAACAATTATTTTAAAATTTAGAATGAGGGATCAGTTTCGCATATGAATTTAACGTAAAATGATCCCCCATTTCCGGGCCATTCTAGAGTTTTAGAGAAGTTAAGCACTTTCTTTTTGCTATGTGAAATAACCCCCATGGACTTTATTTTTGGGGGGGGGTTATACTTTTTTAGATGATTACGTGTGGTTTTACAGGTTTTTTGTTGAGGGGGGGGCTTACCACGTGGACTCAGGGCTAATACGGTTAAGAGAGGGTTTGGGAGCGGGGGGGGGGGGGCAGGGGCTTGCCACTCGGACTTAAGGTTAGTGGTAGGGTAAGTAATGTTCGTTTGTTTACTATCTTTCCAACATACCCCCCCTCCCCCCCCCATCACCCCCCCCCCCAATAAAATTGCACAGAATTTAACATTTTATTGCTTAACTGCCCTAAAATGCTAGAATGGCCCGGAAATGGAGGATTATTCTATGTTATGGGTAGGGAGGGGGGTAGGAGGCTGGTAGTTTACATCGATTTGAGATTTTTTTTGCCATTGGCCACTCGCACTCCTGAAAAACGCACTGCTAGGGTGAAAACTGTGTGAAAATATAAATTACATGGCTGAAGTTTAAAATTTAAAGTGTTTTTTTTTTATTTGAATTACGTTAACATCAGTTCCTCAATCTGAATTACATCATAAAATATTTGATGAAAATATTTTTTTAATTTTAAAATTCAGATTTCTGCGCTATGGCAACCGGATGAAGATGGCAAATGAATTGAGATTTGGTGATGTCGTTGAACGGCACATGATTGATGGTGACATTGTTTTATTTAATCGACAACCATCTCTTCATAAACTCAGCATCCAAGCATTTTTTGTAAGCTGTTTTTTTGTTTGCTTTGTTTTTGTTCTTTTCATCTTAAACGTTTTTGTTATTTTCATCTTAAACGTTTTTGTTCTTTTCATCTTAAACGTTTTTGTTCTTTCATCTTAAACGTTTTTGTTCTTTTCATCTTCAACGTTTTTGTTCTTTTCATCTTAAACGTTTTTGTTCTTTTCATCTTAAACGTTTTTGTTCTTTTCATCTTAAACGTTTTTGTTCTTTTCATCTTAAACGTTTTTGTTCTTTTCATCTTAAACGTTTTTGTTCTTTCATCTTAAACGTTTTTGTTCTTTCATCTTAAACGTTTTTGTTCTTTTCATCTTAAACGTTTTTGTTCTTTTCATCTTAAACGTTTTTGTTCTTTTCATCTTAAACGTTTTTGTTCTTTTCATCTTAAACGTTTTTGTTCTTTCATCTTAAACGTTTTTGTTCTTTTCATCTTAAACGTTTTTGTTCTTTCATCTTAAACGTTTTTGTTCTTTCATCTTAAACGTTTTTGTTCTTTTCATCTTAAACGTTTTTGTTCTTTCATCTTAAACGTTTTTGTTCTTTTCATCTTAAACGTTTTTGTTCTTTCATCTTAAACGTTTTTGTTCTTTTCATTTTAAACGTTTTTGTTCTTTTCATCTTAAACGTTTTTGTTCTTTTCATCTTAAACGTTTTTGTTCTTTTCATCTTAAACGTTTTTGTTCTTTTAATCTTAAACGTTTTTGTTCTTTCATCTTAAACGTTTTTGTTCTTTTCATCTTCAACGTTTTTGTTCTTTTCATCTTAAACGTTTTTGTTCTTTTCATCTTAAACGTTTTTGTTCTTTTCATCTTAAACGTTTTTGTTCTTTTCATCTTAAACGTTTTTGTTCTTTCATCTTAAACGTTTTTGTTCTTTCATCTTAAACGTTTTTGTTCTTTTCATCTTAAACGTTTTTGTTCTTTTCATCTTAAACGTTTTTGTTCTTTTCATCTTAAACGTTTTTGTTCTTTTCATCTTAAACGTTTTTGTTCTTTTCATCTTAAACGTTTTTGTTCTTTCATCTTAAACGTTTTTGTTCTTTTCATCTTAAACGTTTTTGTTCTTTCATCTTAAACGTTTTTGTTCTTTCATCTTAAACGTTTTTGTTCTTTTCATCTTAAACGTTTTTGTTCTTTCATCTTAAACGTTTTTGTTCTTTTCATCTTAAACGTTTTTGTTCTTTCATCTTAAACGTTTTTGTTCTTTTCATTTTAAACGTTTTTGTTCTTTTCATCTTAAACGTTTTTGTTCTTTTCATCTTAAACGTTTTTGTTCTTTTCATCTTAAACGTTTTTGTTCTTTTCATCTTAAACGTTTTTGTTCTTTCATCTTAAACGTTTTTGTTCTTTTCATCTTAAACGTTTTTGTTCTTTCATCTTAAACGTTTTTGTTCTTTTCATTTTAAACGTTTTTGTTCTTTTCATCTTAAACGTTTTTGTTCTTTTCATCTTAAACGTTTTTGTTCTTTTCATCTTAAACGTTTTTGTTCTTTTCATCTTAAACGTTTTTGTTCTTTTCATCTTAAACGTTTTTGTTCTTTTATTCTTAAACGTTTTTGTTCTTTTATTCTTAAACGTTTTTGTTCTTTTATTCTTAAACGTTTTTGTTCTTTTATTCTTAAACGTTTTTGTTCTTTCATCTTAAACGTTTTTGTTCTTTTCATCTTAAACGTTTTTGTTCTTTCATTTTAAATGTTTCTAATGTTCTCATTACATTTTTGCATATTTGAGTTGATTTGTTTTTTTTGTTTTTCGGAATTTAAATTTATAAAAAAAATCAAATTTATTGCAAACCTTCAATTGAATTACCTCGGAAAATATATGGCAGCAAATGTTTCATTTGGTGAATCGTAAGAATCGACTGGTTTGAATACAAGGGAACTTTTGTACTATTTTTTAATTATTAATTTATTTATTAAATTGTTATTTGAAAGTACAGAATAGTTAACAACCCCTCCCCCTTCCCATGTTAAGAATGGCTTTCTAAATGATTTTCAGCAGTCTATAGACTGTGCTGAAATAATAACGTTATTATTTAGAAAGCCATTCTTAACATGGGAGAGGGGAGGCTTTGTTAACTATTCTGTATTTTCACCTAACAATTTAATTAATAAATCTAGGAAACTGAAACTCTTGCCGGAAGTTATATTATGGACAAAGTTTAATATCAGGAATTAAATCTGAATGAAAACCGTTTGCTGCTGACTTTGAGTCAGGTACTCTTTTGGTTTGCCAAACTTCTTAATCTACCTATTTTTTTTTTAATTTGAAAATTAGTAATATTTATTTATTTTATTTTTTTTAAGCATGATTTCAGGTGAAAATATTTTAATTCCTACTATTGTACCTACCTGGCATTGCCCGGAAGTAAAAGAAGAAATGGAAAATAATTTTGATGATTTTAATTTTGAAATCAAATTTTTTTTAGTGAAACAAGAATTTTTTGTTTTTGTTTTAGTACATGACGTTAATTGATTATTAGTCAAGATCAAATAATGATGTGTAATTAATGTGGAAACTTCTCTTTAATGTTTAAAAATATAACTTGTTTTTAGATACTTATTTTTTGTAGAAGTCAAGGGAAATAACTCATGGCATGATTACTTCCCTTTATTATTATTATCGAATATTCGGTGAGTGAGAGAAAGATCTCCACTTTAAAAGTTTTCTTTCTCAGAATAGAAAGTGATATTAAATAAAATATTTTCGTACCTAATAGCATAGTGGAAGGAAGAGAAACAAAAAAGTAGTTTAGATTGAATTAAGTACCGATATGTCAAACAGATTGCTATTTGGTCTGACTTTAAAAAATCTGGCAAGATGATTGATGTTACATAAATGTTGGGTATTTACTATTAAGTCTGAGAGTAATCTTATATATATATATATGAGAAATGAAGGATGAAGGTAATCCGACGTAATGGGAAATGAAAAGGAAAAACCAAAAAGGATGGTTTTTTTTTATATATATTCATCAACCTACTTTCAAACCACCTTCATCATTTTTTCATTTTTTCTAAAACCATGACATTACCCACACACCAAAATCACAGAGCCTCCCTCTCCCCTCCTCTTTCCCCACCCTTCCACTTCTTCACTCACAGCCATCCACATTTTTTCCGTTCACCCCCACCCCTCCACTTTTTCACTCAGAATCATCCTTATCAATCTCATTCCATGCTACTGACCTCACTAAGCCCAGACCTCGGTCCTGTGCACCCAGTAGTGGCTACTACTTTTTCTCATCAACCCATCATGTCAACCCAATATTCTCACGTACCTGCATGACATTTTTCTTAAAATTATCATCCTGAGGAAGTCTTACAAATAAAGACGAAACGTTGATGAATATATAAAAAAACATCCTTTTTGGTTTTTCCTTTTCATTTCCCATATATATATATATATATATATATATATATAGTCTCGGAAGTTCTTTTAACCTTCAAAACTGGGAAAAAAAAAAAAAAAAAAAAAAAAAAAAATTTTTGTTGAAAGATTTTAGTCTAGTAAGTCAATCAATCTACTGCAATCACTATTTCCAAGAATATACTCTAATATAAATATATTTTTATATATGTTTTTATATATAAGGGATCGTCAGTTGTTTACCATGAAAACTGTTTCGGGATTTTAAAAACAAAACAGTATTTCTTTATCATGGCATCCCAGCAGTGTTGATCAGACACCACCTCCCTATTTAATAATTATTTTTTAATTTAAAAAGTATCTGATATTTGATTTAGTTTTGCCTCCAGATTTGTTTTTCTAAAGTATTAAAATATAGTTTCCTTACCTGTGTTGTTCCTTTCAAAGTGGGTATTTACTATTTTACAGAACATCTATTTTATAGAGTTAGATGATTCCATTATAATAACCCCCCTTTTTTCCCTTGGTTATTTTCTTTGTCTACAAATGTTTTAAAATTAAAAATATATATTTATAAAAATATTTCATATATACATATATATATATACATTTATTTATTTATTTTATCATGGACTATTTACATATGTTATACATTTTTATAGTAGAGTTTTGGATTTCTTTTATCAATTTCTTTTGATTTATTTCATATAATTTAAAAGCGTCAGGATAGCGTGTTATTGCCTTATTTAACTGTCTAAATATTTTATTTTTATCTCCACCTTGTTTAAGCATTCTTATTACTAATGAAGTGACTGGAGGTATAAAATCCATTAACCTTAAAGTAACGCGGGCTATTCTTAGAAATTCGGACATTATACTCCCATAAAATATATACATAGGACAGGTACTACTTTTATGCGGCATACGAACGATATGAAAGGGAAAAGAATTTCTTTTATCAAACATTTTATAAATAAATCTACCATCCTCAATTTTTATATCTAAATCTAGAAAGGTAGCATATATATCTCAATAGTGTATCGATTAATCTTTATGCAAATTCTCGGTCAAATTATTGAACTCCTTCTTTCTGCTACCATTTTATTTCTTTTTGCAACCATAAGACTTTTACTGATTCATTCCATCATGTATAATCAAAATGCATTAAAATAAAATTGCAATCATTTAAAAACAATTTCTTTTTTCTATTATACTAAATCTGGGTTAATCAATGTTTTTTCCCTTAGCTTTTTTTTGTTTGTATATTTGAATCATAAAAAATACATGCTAAAATATGCCTCAGTTTTGGTATTGTTAGGTTTAAAAAGAAATTCCATTTTGATAGTTCTAATTAACCGTAAACAACTCAACAAATGATCCCGCTCTTAATAATTTTCTATTTATCGCTCTTTTTTTTCTGTATATTTGAATCATAAAAAATACATACTAAAATATTCCTCAGTTTTGGTATTGTTAGGTTTAAAAAGAAATTCCATTTTAATAGTTCTAATTAGCTGTAATTTGCAAACAACTCATCAAATGATCCATCTCTTAATAATTTTTTATTTATCGCTCTTTTTTTTTCTGTATATTTGAATCATAAAAAATACATACTAAAATATTCCTCAGTTTTGGTATTGTTAGGTCTAAAAATAAATTCCATTTTAATAGTTCTAATTAACCGTAAACAACTCATCAAATGATCCATCTCTTAATAATTTTCTATTTATCACTTTGACCCTCTCACTGTATGTTATTTGACCCCTTTTATACAGTCTCTCTCTCTCCACAATCAAAGGTAATAAAACTAACTATAAAACAAGATTGGAACAGTCCATTATAAACATAGGGAATATCACCACAGGGATTAATAATAAACCCATAGCGAAAGAGAAAAAGAGAGAGAGGAGACAAAGTTGACAGAAAGACTAGTTTGGGATTTTGTCTTATTTTTAAACAAATTTAACTGGCTTTGTAAACTCATTTTTTCCTGATTCAAACAATCTAACCCAAGCTCAATGGATGACTCAACAGGGTACATTTTTTCTAGTTTTATGTTTTATAAAGCAAAGACCATTTTACGAATGCCCTTCTTCTTAATTTTTTTCCCCCTTTTAATTTATTTTTGTTTCAGGCTAAAATCATGCCTCATCGTACATTTCGTTTTAACGAATGCTGTTGCGGACCTTTCAATGCTGATTTTGACGGAGATGAAATGAACTTACATTTACCTCAAACTGAAGAAGCCAAGGCAGAAGCACTCGTGCTGATGGGCGTAAGAAACTTTCACTCTCTTTTAATTCATCCGATCTACTTATTCATCATCATCATCATCATATTTGATTTAACGCCTGTTTTACATGCTGACATGTGTTAGGTGTCAGCATGTACATATGTTATCCCTCTTCCCGGACAATTCCGAGTAATCCTGCTAATTATCTTATAAAGCAAAGTCAACCCTCTACCCAACCCACACCCACACACATACTTTTGTAATCAATAGCTTTTTTTTACTACAACACACATATACAAATCTGTTTCGTCACTCATATAAGGCAAATATTGGTTTGTGTTGTTAAAAACGAAAATTCCTGTAATACATCATTGAGGTTCACTTCTCCTTGATCCTTATAATGCAGGGTGTTTAGCAAGGGGGCATCAAGTGACATTTTTGATTCATTGGTATGACTCTACTGAACACTGAACCCCGGTCTCCCGGCCAATTAGCGAACGCTTTAACCATTATGCGAAATAATAAGTATACACTGATGAAAGTTTTTCGGGCATATCCCCTAATGTAACAAAGTTTCACATAATCACCACTTAAATATCAACAGAAAATATTTTCAGGGTTTCTTGAATAAAATTTTTTTTTTGTAATTCATTTATTTAAAAAAACTTTAAAAAAAACTTTGTTCACCCCAAACAAGACAAGTTGCCACTATAGACGTAAGGGGCTACTGAGAATTAGGGTGAAAGTTTTAGGGGTCATCCTAAATTGGGAGCTGTCCACCGAGATGCTTGTTCACATTAGTTTTTAATTTCTGCATGTCGGTACAGTCGGGAGGGAAACAGAAAGCAAGGAGGGAGTTCTAAAGACTGACAGCTCGAGGAAAAAAACTATTGGAGTAGAAGGCTCTCCGATATCTGCGGACTTCCACAGTAAATGCATGGCCTCTAGCTGATTTTCGGGTTGGTCGAGTGTACTTATGTCGAGGGGGCACCAGAGCAGCAAGTTCATCGGAGCACATTCCATTGAAGTATTTGTAAAACAGACACAAAGATGCAACATTGCAGTGATGGGATAGGAGCTGGAGCTTGGTTGATAGTGAAGGACCTATCAGATTAGCGACTCTTTTTTTGGACCTTGTCTAAGAGGGAGGGATAAATGGATGGTGCACCAGCCCAGATGTGACAACAATACTCCATGCATGGGTGGATGGTGGCTTTGTAGATATATAGTATAGGATACGATAGAGGGAGCTCACCTTCTTTGCAGTAGCCTTGGCAATGTGCGAATTCTAAAGTAAAATGTAATGTAAATAAATAGTAAACTTATAATAGTTTGTAATGATAAATACTGAAGTTGTTATTAATTTTAACTTTGTTTTTAACATTAGTATTTATTAAAGAGGGAGTGGTGGTGGTGGTGGTGTATTGTTTACAAATGTGGACTGTGTGCTCAACTCCCTGTCTTTGGGCCATTTGAGAAGGAGAAATCTTTCTTGATTGGGCAATTTTTATTTTTGTCCCATGCAGAGTGGCCTTTTTTGTTTTGACCAGCTGAATATCCCCCCCCCCCCCACGCACACATTAAAAATCAACCTAGTGCCTAACTTTGCCCTTGTGATTTCAAAATTGTAGTAGTCATAGAATACTAAATTTCTGAACGATTAATAAGTTTGTTTTGGTTCAAATTAATTCCTTATTTAATTCTTTGTTTCCAGTCAAAATCTAACATCATCACTCCAAGAAATGGAGAACCATTAATAGCCGCCATCCAAGATTTTATCACTGGTAAGTTTTATTTTTAGCATTTTTGAGAAGTTTTGTTGAAGAATTTTTTTTTTTATGCAACAAAGTTTTTTTTATTTTAGATTTTGTAAAAAATGACACAAGCGAGATAATTAACTGAAATTAAGTTTTAATTTAAAGGTTATTTCATAAGTCAATTGATTTTTAAAAGGATGTGGTAAATGGTCTCCTCAAATAAGATAAAGCTGAGTGGTTCTTTAATATCGATTCCAATGATGATTTTGCTAGAGCAAAATAATTGATCTCTGCTTATTCAAACCAATTTCTTTTCTTCTCATATATTTCTAACTCAAAATCCTAACCCCTAACTCTAACCCAAAATCCTAACTCTAACCCAAAATCCTAACCCCTAACCCCTAACTCTAACCCAAAATCCTAACCCCTAACTCTAACCCAAAATCCTAACCCCTAACTCTAACCCAAAATCCTAACCCCTAACTCTAACCCAAAATCCTAACTCCTAACTCTAACCCAAAATCCTAACCCCTAACTCTAACCCAAAATCCTAACCCTTAACTCTAACCCAAAATCCTAACCCCTAACCCCAAAACCCTAACCCCTAAACCCTAACCCTTTTTTTTTTTTTTTCGTTGAATGATGCAGAATAAAAGTCTGTTTTCTTTCAGGTTTTTTAAATGTTTCTTTTATTCCATATTTCAACTAACTTTCTTCACATTTTGAAATATAATGTTAATGCACTATGCCAGTTTGCCAATTTCTTGTTAAATTCTTTAAAAAATAGTTTTTATTCAAGAACCAGAACAGATTTTTATTCAAATTGCACATTTAGCCATTAAAATGCTATTTCAAACTGAAGCGTGACCAACCAACTGAAGTGTGACCAACCAACTGTCAAAGCGTGACCAACCAACTGAAGCGTGACCAACCAACTGAAGCGTGACCAACCAACTGAAGTGTGACGAACCAACTGTCAAAGCGTGACCAACCAACTGAAGCGTGACCAACCAACTGAAGCGTGACCAACCAACTGAAGTGTGACCAACCAACTGTCAAAGCTGCTAATAAAAACAAATACAGATGCAAAAATGTTAGAATAAAAAAAAAAATCAAATAATCGATTTCTTTTCAATAAATTATTGTCTTTCCTTTTTTATCTCCCCCCAACAGGTGGCTACCTCATAACTCAAAAAGATGTCTTTTTTGATCGAAGTCGTGTATCACAGTTAATTGCCTCCATCCTTGCATACAATGACCAAGATATCCGGATTGATCTGCCGCCCCCAGCCATATTTAAGGTCTGCACAAAACTATCAAACTCACAATATCTTGCACCGCTCAGTTATTTTTTTTGCTTGTTTTTACAGAACGAAAACTGCTAAAGTGTATTTTCTTTCATTTGTCTAATTTTACGTTATTAAAATCTATTTTTGATATGGAGGAAAGCGTCGGTGGGGGAAGTTAGGGTAGCATAGGTGGGGGAGAAACAAAAGATAATTTTCGTATAAAAAAAAAATAATAATCAGTTTTTTCACTGATTTATTTATTTATTTATTTTTTTTTTAATTTAAAGAAAAATTTCAATAAAATCTTTCCAATTATTAGAACATTTTTTTATTAGTATAATAACACTTTTCAAAGAACGTCAATTTTTTTCAAATTATTCTGATGTTATTTCTTTGAATACTTGTTTGATGAAAATAATAAATTGAGAAATAATAATAATAAAAAAAAATGATTATATGTAATGTAATGGGGGTGTCGGGAGAGTTCCCATCTCTGGCTGTGAGACATAGCCAATAAGGGTTGTCTATCGGCAGAAGCCTTTGATAATGACTACCTCTGCCACATATTGCTGGCGGCTGATAGCGTCGCAACTGTTGTTCATCGCCAGCACCTCAACCTGAAGTCTCTGCTGTCCATCTTGCAGCAACGTCTTTAATAGTTCGAGCATACCACTTGTTGCTCAGAGGGGGAATTAATTTGTGACATACGCCTCCCTACCTCTCTGCCTGGATGGTACAAGCATATCGGTGGACGGCTGAGAACCTGGGCAGCAACCATCAAGGAGTTGGCTGAGCTCTTGGTGGAATTGGAATTAGTTAGCAATCTTGTGCGACCTTGCATAAGCGGACATGGTTGGTTTGAGATGCGGTGCAAGCGAGGGAAGAAGCCAGCTCAATATGACCAGGATTGCAATAACATGTAGTGGTTGTGTGGATTAAAAAAATAAAAGTAAAACTAAACAATCTGATTAAAAGGTGAGGCTAATATTTATATAGAATAACAGCCCCCCCCCCCCTCTATCGCTTTAAAAAAAGGTCATGTGATCACCTTGCATAGAAAATCAGTTGATGAAAAACACTGGCTGCCAGCCAGTCTCCAATGTCAGAAAGTTGTCACCCTCCAACCCAGCCAACAACTTCACCTGATGATTATATCAGCCTCCCTTCTTATCTATCACATCATAAAAATCCTTATTATCAGGGATGTGGGTTTTCCGCTTTTTAGTGGAATTACGCTTTTTTTTTTAATCCAGAAAAAGCGGATTTCCCCTTCAATCGCTGCAAAATTGCTAGAGCTCTATTTCCTTATTTTTTTTTATTTCGATGGATTTTCTTTTTCTCTTTCTTTATCTTTTCCTGTTTTTCTCTCTTCCTCTCTCCCTGTCTTGTCTTGCCTTTCCTTCCCCTCTTATGACAGTTTATGAAAACTGAAAATGTTAATTTTGTCGTGAAAGCCAAGACTTCAAATGATAGGGTTAGACGAATTAAATGGCTTCTGTTTCATCAAAGAACGACTTCCTGTCTCTTTCCCCCACATATTCACTAGTGTCTTTCTCTTAATTTTGATTTTTCAGATGAAACTGATTGGAGTTATTTTTTTGGCTAAGAGCAAAGTGTAGTATCTGTTCTGATATTATACTTCATCTTTTCTGTCCTCGATTGATGAGGGAGAGATCCTTTTAAACTGAGGCAATTTTTATTTATGTCCCAATCTAGTGCCCCTTTTTTGTGAGCTGAATTTTCTCCTCATTAACAACTAGCCTTATGTCTAACTCTGCTCTCATTGGGGATGGGGGACAAGTAAATAAAGCTTGATTGCGGCAAATAAATGCAGTTGTAAATAACAAATTTAAATGCGATTGGTTAAAGAAAGTTTCAATTTAGCTATATCGTTTTTGCATATGCAGGGTGTTCAAGACAAATTTGACAATCTTTTGAAGTTTCTATTTCCAGTGGTAATGGTGAACAGGGAACTTGGTTTTCATGACACGCTGAACTTCGTGCAGACTATACGCTAGCCATCTGTTGTTCTGTGCACTGTACAACTGGTCTTGAAAATAATTAGCGCCCCCCCCCCCTCCCTCGCTCGATTGGGTGTTTGACATTTTAAGGAATTTCTTTACTTTCATAAAATGGTTTTCCTGGGTGTTGATGGTGAGTAGTTGCCCTTACGACTCTTCTATGAGAAGTAGCAAAGATCCTAATTCAACACTTTCTTCATAGTCATCACTCGGACGGCTATATCTCTCACCAAGGTCCACATTGCCTTGCCTGTATCTTGCTGCACCTTTTTTTTTTTTTTCCAGCTTCTCAACGAATTCCGTTGTGTCGGAATGATCCTTCCTGCTAGCCACTGCTTCCACATCCTCGTTGCAATTCTTCGGCTCACATCTCACGGCCTTCAAGATATTCAAGGAACGCTGCGCTGCAGATACTATTTCCCAATTTTTTTAATCCATCACAAATTATCATGATGCAGGTCACTCTCTTCCAATATTCTGGTACTGTCCAGTAGTACATAGTCTTGAGCTTTCAATTGTACAGAGGAACAGCTATCCATTGCACTTTCCCGCTATTAAATACTTCAAGAAATTGTCAAATATGTCTTGAACACCCTGCATATGCCAAAACGATATAGCTAAATTTAAAATAAATCTTAAAGAAAATTCTTCTAGTTTTGTGAACCGAACGTATTTTCATCTTTTTTCAGCCGTGTAAACTTTGGACAGGAAAGCAGGTTTTTAGTCTTCTCTTGCGGCCCAACACAAGTTGCCCAGTTTTAGCAAATTTACGGGCAAAAGGCAAGAATTATTCCAGTGGTGAAGATTTATGCATCAATGATTCATGTAAGTTTTTATTTCATTTATTTCTCTCAAGTCTTTTAATACGAAATTACATCTTTCTATTTTCACTTCCTCAAAGCCAAGATTAATCTGCAATATTTTTGTTGTCGTCGTCTGTTCACTTGAGACATCTTGATCTTGGAACTGGGCCCAAAGACAGTCGCTGAAACATTGTGGCAACAAAAAAGGCAAAAGGAGAAAAAAGAGAAAGCTAGTCAAGTCTCTAAACAAAACAACCAAACCTTAATTAAAAAAAAGTTTTGATTTTTGTTTTGTAAACTTTGGAAATTCTTTTTTAAATTAAAAATATATAGTTTTATTAACTAACTTTTAATTAAATAAAATATATAAACAAAACAGAGAAATATTTAAATAAATGGATTTTGTGCAGAGATGGTGTCACACAATTTGAAAAAGGTATTTTCTGAGCGCCTTTCATGGCACAGGAATTCCTTCAGATAGGAATCAAAGTGAAATCTTCTTCAACCCAGTATTAATTTAATAAACCGTCTATGATGATTCCAATCGCCTTTTATTGTCTGTGTATCAACGTGATGGTTTGGATTCACAAAATAACGTTTCGTAAATAAAACTTCTTTTTTTAATGAAAAATGTGTGTATAACAAAGCATGCTTGCAAATATAATTATGTACTCTAGGTTTTTAGTAGGTATCACAAACTGATTTTTTTTTTTTTTCTTCAATATACCAAAAAACTTTTACGGTATGCATATATAGTGCTGCGAGATTAAAAAAAATATATATACTAAATTTATCTTGGTATCTCAATTAGTACCCGAGTTATGGCCATTCAAAGTTGGTCGGACATCACGTTTTGTCTGATACTGAAAAAAAGACCAACTTAAGCAGTGTATAACTGAAGATAGAAGCTGTAAATAAGCGAAAAATCTTTATAAATATAATTCCATAGTTTATTAAAAGATGGAATTAATAATTTATAGATATACCCAGTCTTAAACATTGGTGAAAATCACATGCCATCACAAAAAATGTACAGAAACGATACAGAAGAGCAACTTTCATAGTTTTATTTTATTTTTATTTTCATTGAAACTTTTTATTATGATTCATGACATCATACAGATTAAGCTAAATGGGTCAAATGTACACCTTACCGAACTTTTTGTAAAAAGTTACCCATTAAAAATACAAGCTTGAAACTTTTATATTTGACTAATTTTAGGATGAGGAATTAAAAAAAAAAAAAAAAAGAAGCTTGTTTTATTTTTAATATCAGAAAATTTTGCAGAGTTATCCAACTTTCGGCATGTAAAAAAAAAATAAAATAAAAAGGTATTGATATCGAAACCTGGAAATTTCTTATAGAAAGAAATCAGCGGACAATTTTTAAACAAAGGCTTATTATAAATTTCTTGAAGACTTGTAATGGTCAGCTGGACTTTGTCAGTGAAGCGATTGAAAATCTTATTCCTGGCTATTGTGATTTTTCTTTCCTCTGATAAAGGTTCAAATAAGTCATTTTTTTTGCTCAATAAACTTTTTGTCTTTCACAAAGATACTTTTTCCTTGTTCAATTTTAGTCCCGCATTCTCCAAGAACTTGACTTTTTTTAGTTCTTTATTTTCTGCAAGTATTTTGCGATTATATTTTTTCAAATTATAATTTTTCTTTTTCTACGTCTTGCTTTGAATGCCATTTTTCTGTCTCTTAGTTGATTTATTAAGTTTAGAAAGTTTCTTTAGAAGTCTTGCTCTTGATATTTTTAGTTGAACATTTTCCTTGCTTTGGGTAGATATTTTCTGAGAAGCCATTTTATACTGTTCTCTTGTTGTTTGGAAATTAACAGCCATATTAACGAGCTGATCCTGGGATTCTTTAAGGGATTATTCAAGTGTCTTCGTTTTGGAAGCAATGGATGGTTTTTCTTGAGAGGCTAAATTAGGAGGTTTATCCTGAGAAGGACAATCTGGAGTTTTTTCTTGAGATGCTCGCTCCCAAAATGGAGACATTAAAAACTGTTTCAGTCTTTCAGTTTTTTTTATAGCCCTGTATTTTTTTATGTTCTTTTGAAAGTTTATTTACTATAGCAAATAAATATTTTTCATTGTAATTTGCAGACAGAAGGTGATTCAGCCCCATTACCATTATGTTAAACGTTAGATGTTTTTTAGTTGAATAATAATAAAGTTGAAGAACTGCCCCATTTGTTAGTGACGTCATTAGGAACACTTTTGAATAGTGCTGCATCTTCCAGTTTTTGCAATGCAATTCCGATTGCAGAGAGTTCTTCAGCTACAAAATAGGCATCATATGAAGCATCTAAAAAGATTTTCAATTCAGCTTCTCCTTTGGTAGAAAAAATTACTTTAGCTTTCGTAAAGGTTCATTGAATTTGTCCAATCAATCTTGGCTGTTTCGCCTTCATATCTGGAAAGAGTTTGCAGAACCAAGCAAAAACCTGAAATTAAAAAATTTACAATTCTTTTATCAAAAAAGAAATATCAAAGAAATGTCAAAAAAGAATCTCAAAATATTTCATAATTTGTTTTTAAAGAACTGTTCTATAAACCTGATATTTGCCGATGTAAATAATTTCCTTGTTTTCATTAGTGTCGATAAAACCATGACGGTAACAAGTTGAACTTAAAATAGACAAAACCTAGACTTCATGAGAACTATATCCAGATGACTTAGTATGTTATTACAGGGTCAATAACATCCCCAAGTTCAACTTTCATTAACTTTTCAAAACTTTTTCCAAAAAGGTTTCACTAAATTTCTGAATAAATAAAAGTATTCTTATTGTTATTTTAAACAAAAAAATATTTTGCTAAACTTCTGAACAAATAAAAGAATTTACCGTTATTTTAAAAATTACAAAACAAAGCGTCATTTTTTAATGAAACTTTTAGTTTTAACCCCCAAAAAAATTTTGCTAAACTTTTGAATAAAAAGTATTCTATTTTTTCCTATTTATTTTCATCCCCACGAGGGCAGAGTTAGACACAAGGTCGATTTTTAATGTATGGAAAATTCAGCTCCTCTCTTCAAACGCGACACTCTGGATTGGGACAAAATAAAAATTGCCTCAGTCTAGAAGGATTTCTCCTCCACTGATCGAGGACAGAAAAGCCTAAGTGCAGAATCAGAACAGATACTACACTTTGCTCTTAGGCAAAAAGCTAATGGATTCTAATTATTGTTATTTATAAAAAAAAAAAGAAAGTTTGGTTAAACATCCTAATAAACCTCTGAACAAATTAAAAACAAGTCATTTTTAAAAAACTTTATACAAAAGCGTTTTGCTAAACTACCGAATAAAAAGTATTTGAATTGTTTTTATAAACAAAACGTTTCGCTAAACTACCGAATAACAAGTATTTGAATTGTTTTTATAAACAAAACGTTTTGCTAAACTTCTGAACAAATAAAAAAACTACCATTGTTTTTTAAATTACAAAACAATTTTTTTGTTGTTATCAAACTTTTTACAAAATAGTTTCGCTAAACTTTGGAATAAAAAATACCTATTCGAATTGTTTTTATAAACAAAACAAGTTTCACTTGTGAACAAGCAAAACTATTATTTCATTTCTTTTTCTGAACCACGTGGTCGCCAAAAGAATAATAATTTCTGGAATTTTATTACAAATATATATCTATTAAAAACACAGAATTGTACCAATTATTTATGTGTATATATATATATATATATATATATATATATATTTGATTATTCAAATCTCAATAATTAGAAAAAATATAATACAAAATATTCAACCACGAAACGTTAAATAAACAATAAATGGAAGAATGTCTGGTGGTAACTAAACGGTTTTAACAAAACATGGAATAAGTATTTTATACCAATATTATATAAATAAAATATGTAAAAAAATAATTGAACTTACTTAGAAACTGAAATGTCTATCATAGCTCGCTGTTGATTTTCATCTGGCAGGAGTGAGTTGAATTTCAGTTCGGTGTGTTCAACTTTCATTCGGGAAATGACAAAAAGTTCAAAACACTGTCTTTTTTTATATCCAAGCCGTTCACGATGTGTAACGATTTTTAAATTATTTCTATTGATTATTATTGGGTAAACCCTGCTTTATATAATGGTATAAATGACAATTTTTTTAAATTAAATTTTTCTATTTTTTTCACTAAAGTTTTCAACTTTGAAATTTTTAATGAAAATAAACTTAAAATTCTATACTTTGCTTACCAAATTGAAGAATAACCTTTCTTTTATAAAGTGGAATGATTTTTCAAAGTGGAAGAATTAATATCGTGAACAGCACAGACGTTAAAAAATAGGATTAAAAATTTGTTGAAAAAACCCGGAACTAAACACATTTGTCATTAAAATAGTTTCATAATTTAAATCAACCTGCAAAAATAACTAATCATCGTACAAGAAAAAAAATGCTATCATTAGAAAGAGGAAAGATTCAATTTTATTTACATACTAATTTCATAGATATAACCGGAAGAATAGCTGAGATATCGTAAGTTAAATTTTATGAAAATTTCACTGTTTTTACTCATTTTCGCAGCATAAACAGGTCAGTTTGGGATACCTACTTTTAGTAAAACTTTTTGTAAATACACCCCTCCCCCTTTTTTCTTTTAATAAAAAATCTGCGAGAGCAAAATTATAAATGTAGATATTTTGTTTTGTTTGATTCAACCAGAAGTAAAAGTGTAAAAATCGGTGTCAAGGCAAAATGTGTCCTTTTGGTCGTTGCTCATTCTGGGGTGCCTCAAGTACAATTGATCCTATCTTCTTTCTCGTTTTCTTTTTTCATCTCTCTTTATCTTATTCTCTCTTTATAAAAAAAAATCGGTGTTAAGGCAAAATGTGTCCTTTTGGTCGTTGCTCATTCTGGGGTGCCTCAAGTTCAATTGATCGAACTAAAAATATTGTTCGTATTTTTTGCTGTCGTAAAAACAAACTACACAGTGACATTAATATTCATATAAGTAAAATTTGTAATTTTAAAAGAAAAATCTACTTATTTATTATCAAAAATGCGATTCTAAGAGTTTGTGACTATTAGAGTACTAACACTAACGGTGGGACTATTTAAAAAATAATAAGCTACTTTTTCATGTGAGAGTAATTGTAAAGAAATACTTTTTAGTATTTTATACAGATGATGTATCAAAAAAGCAATATTAGTCGGGTTAGAATAGGATGACCGTCATAAAAAGCTCTTCTATATCCCACACAAACTAAAAATGAAAACATTTTGGTCTTCAAATATCTACAAATTGAAACTTTATGGATTTTCTAGTTTACCTCATCTAGCTTATAATAAATATTATAAATTATTATAAGAAATATTATTATAATTTATTATAATGATATTTATTATAAGAAATATTATTATAATTATAATAACAATAATAGTATTATGATAATATTTATAAATAAATATTAATTATTTATTACCTACAGACATCGATGTTTCATGCTTACGCAATCTTAGGTGCAGGAAGTTAAATCCTGACGGTCAACGGGCGCGAACTCTGACTACAAATCGCCACTGATTTGCAAGTCATGAGAGTTACCGGTTGGCCACCAGAAATTAGCTCAGAATTCAGGAGGAATTTAACTTTGTATATACCAAGTCGGCGAGTATTCACAGCAAGCGGCGAAGAGTGATCTAACAACAACAAATCGTGTTGGATCTCGCAATGAAGCTAGTAGTACTGCTTGTTATTAAATTCACTCAGAGTGCCCAGCCTTAATAAAGAGGGCTATACAATAATAATAATATTATATTTTTTAAATATATCAAAAGTTTTCTACCCCCAAAATTGTATATAAAGAAATATTTTTTAAACTTTGCTTTTCGATTTCAGTTGTGGTGATCCGGAACAGTGAACTTCTTTGTGGTGCAATGGATAAAGCCACTTTGGGATCCGGATCCAAGAATAATATTTTCTATGTCATTCTGCGTGATTTTGGAGAGGAACATGCATCAAGCACTTTATCCAGACTTGCAAGACTCTGCCCAGCATATCTATGTGAGTCATGAATAATTTCTTCATTAGCCCCACACAAACACTTTTTTTTTCTTCATATTTTATTTTAGTATTGGGACGATTAATTGGAATCGAGAATCGGAAACATCAGAATTTTTTGGGGCATCGGAATCGGAAAAATGTTAGCTTAATTTCTGATTCCAAAAACGATTCTTTTTAAAAAAATTAAAACTTAATTTTCCATTGCTAGTACTGATGATGAATATTTATTGTTTTTAAATTACCAATAGAATTAAATCTATACATCATAATATAAAAAATACAATGTGAATTTATTTTACTTGTGTACAAAAAAAACAACTGAAATGTGGGCTTTTTTCCAGTCCTTCAGTATTGGAAAACCTGACAAGAGATGGCCAAACACTTTTTGACCAAAAAAAAAAACTTAAAACATTTTCAAAGGCTAAAATTAAATTAGGTATAACTGAATTTGTGAATTTAAAGATTTTCCCAGCTTTATGCGAGTCCACACTTTGGCATCAGTTCTTCTTTGATTTTGAGGTTTCTCTTTGTTAACTGGTTGTAAAAAAAATCTCAATGTATAAAAGGTGGAGGGGGGTGGAGATAGAAGGCAATAAAATGAAAGACTAATAATAAAAATGATTCTTGGTTATTATTATTAATGAAACCGTTTTGGCAGTTAAGTTAATTTTCCTTCCACTGACAAGATGCAAATACACAGATTACGTGAAAGACAATGAAAATTTGCCTGCCAATATAAAAATGTAAGTGTGTATTTAAAAAAAAAACTATTTGAAAGAAATTTAAAATGTGTTTTATGAATTAAAAATGAATTACTAACATGTTTTTATTAATTTTTGTTTCATATTTAAACTTATATTTGCATGCAACATACAAGTACATTCTTTTACTATATAAAAACTTATAAATATTATTATTATTATTATTGTAGATGAAAATCCTCAGCTACATCCCCACTAAACAAAAATAAGATTCTACTTAAGACGATTACGTGTGAACACTCTTAAAACGTTGGCGGGAATAAAAAAAGTTAATTCTTTTAGAATTTGTTGTGGGTGGATCAGTTTCACATGTACATTTAACGTAAAATGAGCCCTCATTTCTGGGTCATTCTGGCGTTTTAGTGCAGTTAATAAAATAAATTTGCTATGGGGGATAAATTCTGTGCATTTTATTTGTGGGGAGGGGGTACCAACTTTTTAAAGCAATTACATGTGGTTTTATGACCTTTCCAGTCGGACTTAAGGTTAATGATAAAAAAGTTTTTATGAACAGCCCTAAAAGTTATGAATAGCCTTTTATGTTAAATTTATATACGAAACTGATCCCCTACTCTAAATTCTAAATTCTTTCTTTTCTTTCTAACAAGTTTTTCAGGGTGTTCTCACATAATCACCTAAAAAGTAGAATCTCACTTTGGAGGGGAGTGATATGCCGTCTCTCTTTCTCTTTATCTGGGCAACTTGGGGGGAAAAAAATTTTGTCACTAAGTCTCACATGACTAGTCTGAGTCGCTCTTGTTCCGACAGGTTGAGGGTACAGGTTAATGTGGGTAACTGTACGTGCCATGGCGTGCATGGAAAGGACCCTACAGTTATCTCCGGTGGGTTTTCCCATGCTTATTGGCACCAAACAAGCACCTACTTTGCCCGCCCCATTCTATCTAAAACTAATGTGAACAAGCATCTCGCTGCACAGGCCTCAATTTAGAATGACCCCTAATTCTCAGTAGCCGTTTATGTCTACAGTGGCAACTTGCCCCCTTGTTTATGGTGAACTAAGTTAAAAAGAATAAAAAGGGTGTCATTAATTACGTGTTATCTTATTTATGGAGGCAGAGTTAGACACAAGGTCGGTTTTTAATGTGGGGCATCCAGCTCTCAAAAGAATGGCCACTCTAAATTGGGAGAAAAATTTAAATTGCCTCAGTCTAGAAGGATTTCTCCTTTGCTGACCGAGGACAGAAATAATAAAGTGTAGTATCAGAACAGATATTACACTTTGAATTATTTGTTTACTAAAAAAAAAAAAAACATAACATGGCACAAGGCCATCAAAAGTGTGGGTCGTCGGTCATCCTCTATCTTACACTATCTATCTTACTCTTAGTCAAAATCATTTCAGTCACCACACTACCACATTTACTCTAGGGGGGGGGGGTCATCCTATTTAAAATATCGCCAATGTGTTGAAAATTTAATTTATATATATATATATATATATATATATATAGCACAGAATTTTAGAGGACTTTTTTCTTCTAATCTTTATAAGTTCTAAAAACAAAGAATGTTTTGTTTTTTTAAATTGAATTTTGCTATGAAAGTATAGCAAGAAATTGATTATTTTTGTTTATTTTTCAGCCAATCGCGGTTTCTCCATTGGAATTGGTGATGTGACACCTGGAATTGGCCTGATCAATGCTAAAAACAAGCTTTTAGATAATGGGTCAGTACTGTTTCATTTTTTTCTGTTATTTTTTTTTGGCGTCGTAACAAATCGATTAAACGGCAAAGCATAACAGTGAACCTTGTTCGTCTTTCAGTTGTGAAGATTTAGGTACAATTGTCGCCTTATTTTGATGCCTCTCATGGAATTGAGTTTGTGTGAATATTTAAATTTGATTGGCCTCAGAACAAAATGGCTGCTTTTAATTCAAGAAAAAAATAAGCAAAACTAAAACTAAAATAAAAAAAAAGATTAACTAAATTTTCCTTTTGTTCATTTTTAAACAAGTTGTGTCTTGTTTTATTTCTTTATCATAAACGATTTTCCTCTGGCCGTCCTCAAATATTTTTGCTATCTGAAATCGCAGACGTTTCCTCCCTTTACCATACAACATTACTTAGAAAAAAAAAAATCCGAATTTAGTTTCAAATTTCATTCTTTTCATTATCAAGATTTTAAACAAAAAATGATAGTTTTTGTTTTCTGTTTTATTTTTTTAGTCTTTTATTCACACTCTCTCTCTCTCTCTCTCTCTTCTTCTCTTTCTCTCTCTCTCTTCTTCTCTTTCTCTCTCTTTCTCTTTCATCTTCTCTTTCTCTCTCTTTCTCTTTCATCTTCTCTCTCTCTCTCATCCACCTTCTCTCTCTCTCATCCACCTACTCCCTCTCTCTCTCATCCACCTACTCCCTCTCTCTCTCATCCCCATACTCCCCCTCTCTCTCTCACCCATTTTCACTTTTATGATTTCTCCCTGCAGCTATTCCAAATGTGATGGTTATATTGCTGACTTGAACGAAGACAAATTGACAACACAACCCGGCTGTTCAGAGGAAGAAACTTTAGAGGTTTGTCTCTTTTTACTTTCCTTTCTTTTAACTTTGCATTTTGCAATTGGAAACTCAAGGTTATAATTATCACATAAGGAGATGAGAAGAGAGTAAAGGGAGACAACTGGGTGTTTACTATTTAAAATAATACACGAAAATCGGTGCTTATTTTTATTGAGATACATGCGAAATATGGCAGTTCAAAATAAAATAACAGGAAAACTTATGGATATACTTACTTATTAGTGTACACCAAAAATTCTGGAAACTAAGCAAGTAAAATTATAATAAAAGATAAAATTAATTTACTATTCGGAGTCGACGAGCTCCGAACAACAAGACTGCGTGACGTTTTCATATTAGAAGAAGGGAGATAATCTTTTACGACGCACTGGCTTGACATGAATGTTGTTTGGAGTTCCTGGACTACGAATAGTAAATTTTATTTTTATTAACCCGTAAATGCGTTTTCTTTCAAATATGACACAGTCCAACAAAATGCCTATTTAATATAATATTCAACAAAAATATGTCAAACTGCAACTTGTTTCACATCTGCAACGAATCTGTTGGCAATTGTGAGTAGGTATTAGTATGATGTTGCATCAGCACACTCGCTAAATAGGTAATCAGTATCTTCGATACTACAATCGAGTGTCAACTGCCTAATTCAAGAGTCTAAACTTTTAAATTTGGTCATTATAATGGTAAGTAAAAATTATTTTATGATTCTCTAGTGTATTATGATTATTTAGATCAGGGGCGGGCAACCTTTTCAGAATGAGGGCCAGATGAGACTTTTGGAAGGAGATCGCGGGCCGGAGTGAAAAACGAAATCTCAGAATTACTATATTTTGTTTACATGAATAAATTGTACAAAAATTGCATTGAACACACTACAAATCTGATATTTTTTCTCAAGAGACTTCTGTATGTGATTTTATAAAAGGCGCCGACGAAGAGCCATTTTGGAATCATCAAAAATAATGACGGGGAAGTAGCAAGTTGATCCAGCATTCATTTTGACACACCTCACATAGGTTCTATATTTCATGCCCTATCCTCGTCTCACGTTTCCTCTTTGCCTCTCTCTTTCTCTTTTTATCTTTTTATCTCTTAATAGTTAAAGAAAAATGAAATATACATGCATCATCGCTCGCTGATATTCATACATTTTTATCCCACTGTACATCTTAATTGAAACCTACTTTTTTGTCTATGTCACAAAATGATATGAGTTTTACTGGGAGGTCCGCGGGCCGGATTGCAATAATAAAGCATAGCAGTGTGGCGGGCCGGACGCTAAGCCTTTGCGGGCTGGATGTGGCCCACGGGCCGGAGGTTGCCCGCCCCTGATTTAGATGCATATATTGTAGTGTTATTATACATATAAAATTTTATGCCATTTGCAATATCATTTATTTTTGTTCAATAAATATATATTTCTTTCCAAAAATTATTTCTACTACTTTATATTACCCCTATGAAATGTTTTTCACTTGCAAATTTTTTTTCAAACTAATATAAAAAATAAAACATTTAAGAGTTAACATTCTACTCGCTTATTTTCCATAATTTTTGGTGTAAACTAATTTTTTTTTTTTTAAGTAAGTATATCCATTTTATTTTGAACTGCCATATTTCGCATGTATCTTAATAAAAATAAGCACCAGAAAATCTTCCATCGTTATCCAACAGTTGTATTTATATGATTTTTGTCGGCTAGGGCTGTAGAATATGCGTACTGAACCTCTGAAGGGGGGGTAATACCATATCCATCCACCTCAACGATGCCCTCTGTTGGCCATGAGTGGTGACCTGTGATATCTAAGGACAGGATCCTGATGGCTGAGCAGTCTGTGTCCTGGTTGATCCTGATTATTCTGTTCAACTTGATCTTTCTTTGATCGCATATCCGCCACCTTTGTAACCTTTAAACACTAAAAGGCAGTGGCTGAGGGTCAATCGTACCAAGGAAATGAAAGTCTTGATCACTGCTTGCTGTTACTAAATATTAGTTTTTGGGTACTAAATCTGAAACTAACAGCAACTCAAAACTACTTGGTGTGAGTACACTGGTTGTGAATCCTCGTCTCAACCAACGTGATTGCTAAACTAATGAATAATTCAATTTATTTAATGGAAAAACAAATTTAAAAAAAACAAAAACAGGACAGGTTAGCCTCGGTGAGCAATTATCTAGAGATGGTATCTCGATAAAAATACTGGTCCCCCATCACTGCACTGGGTTGGCATCAGAAAAAGCATCCGGCCAATAAAAATGTTGCCTCAATTTATGAAATGTCTTCCAAAGTAAAGTTGTTGAACTTCAGGCTGTGCAGTTTTAATGTTAGAAGCTTGCGAAGAAAGTTCAGGAGAGATTGTTTATTGAGAGAAGACATATTGCCCTATGTTGTATCAAAGAAACATGATGGAAAGGTGAATTTCTCATAATGATTATGGGAAAGAATACAAGATATAAGTATAAATATCTTTCTCTGACAATTGTTTCAAGCCTTATTGTTTGTTTTTTGTTTTTTCTCTTTATGGAATAATTGTACAGGAGTTAATATTGTATATAATATAAAAAGAAATTCATAATTCATGATTTTATTAAAAGATAAGTTATTTTGAACTGATGCAACATATCTAAGATATAAGTTGTTTTGGATTGAAACTGAAAATGGGACAGGTAGCATTAGTATTTTTATTGCAAAGATTGGTGTTAATTGTGTAAGTGATCGAATCATGCTGTTGAAGTTGATGGTTGGTGAGAAAATTTGCATAACAATATCTGTTTGTGCACCGCAATCGGCTTTGAGTGAAGATGAGTTTTATGACAGACTTATTATAGTAACTAGTAAGGTTGGTGAGAAGGAAGTTTTGGCTGCGGCAGGAGATTTGAAATATCATGTTGGAAAGACATCTAGTGGCTTTGAGTGTGTCCATGGAAGAAATGGATATGGTGATAGGAATACAGAAGAGGAAAGAATCTTAGAATTTCGTCTCATCATAGACATGTTGGTTGTAAATATGGTTTTGAAGAAAAGGGTAAGACATCTGAATCTGGAACAACAGACTCGAGTAGATTATCTGTTGGTAAGGAAAAAGGACAGAAAGCTCTTGAGTTATGTGAAAGTAAGAACTGGTGAGGAAATGATATGACACAGCATAAACCAGTTATTTGTGACTTTAAGTGAAAGAAAGCTCAAGAGATAAAGGGAAAGTTTACCTTCAGGGGAAAGGTGTGGAGGTTGAACGGAGAAAACATTAAACACGAGTTTAGTGAATAAATGCTTGATCATTTGATTACCAGATCCACTTCAGGAAGTGTAGAAGAAAAATGGAAGAAATTGAAGGATTCACTGTTGAAGGTAACTTGTGGCTGGGTGAAAGGGTCTCCAAGATATAGGGTGACATGGTAGTGTAATGAAAAAGCTAAGAAGGGTGTCAAAGAAAACAAGTCTTCTCAGATTTACAGCACTCTCCATTTTTTGTATACCTGTTGCAAACCACTTTACAATCTCGCAACAGCTGTTTACCATTGATTTCTCCCCGATAACAGCGATCGACTTTCTCTGGAATTTGAGTGGCAATAACTTCCTCAGCATTCCAGTACTCTCCGTGCCATTCCAGTGGAGGTCTGGATGGTGCTCCCCCCTTCTTGGTCTTTCCATCCTCCTTGACCCTTCACAACTATTTTGTGTGATACCAAACTCTGCTGGTGCAATTTTTGTTTGTTGGAGAGGTGGGGGGGGGGGGGTCAGATTATGGGACGTAAAATTATTGTTTTTAATTGGATTCTTTTAGTGGGTCTTTCTTAATAAATAAAAAAAGTAATTTCTAATCTAATGTATTGATTTACTCCTCTCCAGGAGTTAGGCACAAGGCCAGTTTTTATCTTACTCCCACAAGTAAGATGTGACCCAAGGTCGGGTCGGGAAAGTGGGGTTTAAAAATTGCCTGGGCAGCCCCGTCGGCATTCCCCAGTAGGGGCGCCTCAGTCAGTAAGCAATAAACTTACTCCTCCCCAAAGAGGGGAGGCGAAGCCTGGGAGGGTGGACCTCCTAGAACTGCACAGGACAGACCCATAGACAAGACAATACAAGTCTATGGGGTGCAGTATCCATCGGAACAGATACTACACTTTGATCTTAGCCAAAAGGCCAAGAAGTGAATTTAATGTAAAACGTTCTAAAAAGTTTAAAATTTTTATTAACACAAGAAAACAAAATTATGAATTGAAAAATAGAATATCTTTTTTTTTCCCTTATGTAAAACCATTCCTCATTCGTACACGACCCACGTGGATGTTTATGTGCCAACCAAACTTGCATTCTTTTCAGGCAATGATACTTAAAGAACTCTCACTGATTCGGGACCATGCAGGGAAAGCCTGCTTGCAGGAACTGCACAAGAGTAACAGCCCTTTAAACATGGCAATTTGTGGCTCAAAAGGTAAGTGCGCCCCCCCCCCATTCCCCTCTCTCTTTCTGGAGAAAAATATAAGTATTGAGAGCTTGAGTAATAACAACCTTCAGCTAAATTTCTATATGCATCAAAATTTCTATATGTATCAAAATAAATGTTATATATATATATATAATATTTATAAATAAATATTAATTATTTTAATACCTACAGACATCGATGTTTCATGCTAACGCAATCTTCAGTGCAGGAAGCTAATTCTCAACGGTCGGCGGGCACGAACCCTGATCACAAATCGCCACTGATTCATAGTCAAGAGTCTTATCCCATCGGCCATAGACAATTAGTTAGTAAATAGAGAGGAATTTAAATGTAAATAGCGAATCGGCGGCTAGATTTACCAAGCAGCTTAGAGTGATCTACAAACGTGTCCGGATCGTGCATGTAGCTATGTGTACTGCTTGTTATTAAAGTCACTCAAGAGTGCCCGGCCTTTGTTGGAGGGGGCTGAAAATAATATATATATATATTTCAGAGGAAACATTTTTTTTCTTTTCTTTTGAATCAATAAAATGAGCGGGTGGAAAAAAAAAGAAGAAAATTGCTAAAATTGTCCTTTAGGCCTTATCGTCTGACCCTCTAAGAGGAAACGTCAGAATGATAAATTAAAAACTAAGAAAATCGAATGAGATATGAGGGGAAAAATTGTTAAAGTTGGATAAAACGATTGAGAGAGAAAAAAAAAGAAGAAAAAGTAAATCTCTCAACGTTATGGTGGATTTGAATCATTAAAGATCTCCAACTGATGCTTCAAAATCTTTTGTCTACACATTCTGACATATCATTCTGACGTTTCCTCTTAGAGGGTCAGACGATAAGGCCTTAAGGAAAATTTTAGCAATTTTCTTTTTTTTTTACCACCCGCCCGTTTCATTGATTAAAAAAAAAATGTTTCCTCTGAAATTTATCCTACGATTTTGTTGTACGCAAAATTTACTTATATATATATGTCTTTTGTTTGTTTCCTAATTCATGAAGAAGTTGTTTTATTTCAAGTGACTGAATTCTTCATTCTTGGTGAAACAACAATATTGTCAGTTCAGGAAACTTCTCCCAAGAATTGTGATGAGATGTTTAAAAAAAACACATACATAAAAGTTTATTCAACTTTACAGAACAATTATTAAAATAAAAGTTAAAACAGTAGGTTTTAAAGAAAAATAATTTTAAAAGTTGTTTAATAAAAATTAAACTAAAGTTGATAAAAAATTAAGGTTAAATGCCAATGTTGGTGTTTTTAGGTTTTAAAGAAAAATAAATTTTCAAATTTTTTAATAAAAATTAAACTAAAGTTGATAAACACTAATACTAAAAAAAATTATGGTTAAATGCCAATGTTGGTGTTTTTAGGTTTTAAATAAAAATAATTTTTCAAATAATTCAAACTAAACTTTCTAGCAGTTACATAATTACAATCTATTTTCTTTTGCGCTAGCGTGTTCTCACTCGCAGAGTGATTGATACATTGTTGGTAAGAACACACTTGTGCATAGGAGGCAACTTCAACCAAAACCTTTTCCCTGCTCTCTAAAAACATTCAGAATTTAAGTGTTGAGTTGACAAGACGTCATATCCCTTCCTCGCCTCTAGCCATGATTTGGGCAAGAGGCGAGATGAAGGACCCGGACTCAATCCCACTTGTATGTCTACTGACTTAACATATTTTTGTATTCTTGTCTACGTATCTCCTTCCGGACCATGTTTGTTGTGTTGATGAAACTGAATGAATAAAATTTATTTGAATTGTAGAAGAAGTTTGTCCTTTTAACCAAACGATGGTAACCCGTTTTTCTTTATACCCCGCAATGCCAAACGGATAGATATCTATGCAGCGACCCTCTCCTTCATACAACAAGCTTCTTGCACCCTCCTCCTCTATAACTTCATATTAAATATAAGGATGTTTAAGTTTAAACACCAATGTTACAATTGATTAGGCTTTAAAAACAATAAGTTTTCAAATAATTTTACACAATTAAGATTAAGCAAAAGTAAAATTAAATGAAAACTGATTTAAAATTTTAAAATTCAAATGAGTGAAAAAATATGTTTGAAATATTAACCCATCACATCAACAACAATAACAAGCATCAAATAATTATCAAGTAAAGTTCAGTCGAAAGTAAAAATCAGGCCATGTTTTTTTTTTTCTAATTTTTAAATAATCTTAATACTTTATGATAATGATAATAATAATCAACGTTTTTATCTGGTCATGGCTGATGGAATGAGAACAATCTACCCCGGTGGATTAAATAAAGGGTTCAGTTTGAAATTCGATACCGTTTCCTGAGTTCCACGTAAAGATTCACAAGTTCGAAAAGATGCACCTGAAAGAGGTTGAAGATTTCATCATTCGACACGCTGTAAAAATAACACCCAAGATGAGAATAGTAATCCAACTAATGCAAATTATCGATCCTCATCTAAAAAATTCTGAAACATCTAATCTGGATTCACATATAACAGATGTGATAACGTCATGACCGAGCAAAACAAAAAAACAGGCTTTCTATCTCAATATCCCCAGTGCAGCTATAATATCCTTATTGTAATCGAGATGTAGTGTCTGTAACCAAAATTATGTCAATTTTTTTCAGAGATATAACATATTGGGTACTTTTTTACAGTAGGGCCCGCGCTAAAAGTGCCTCGGCATCGGTGCTTTCTGGATATCTACGTTAAACGCTGGACAGTGCCGAATGAAAAATCCATTGACTTACCAAAAAAACACAAACTAGGTTAGATTTACAAACGGGACAAAACAAGCAAAAAATTTTCTATGAAAAAAATATTTATTTTTTTAACGAAGATTCAAATAAGTGTTTAAATTAAAAAGTTTTTTTTTACGTTTTTTTTTCTTATTAAACATAACATAACAAATAAATAACAGTGAAAAGTTAATCAAGGAAGTGTTGTTTTACGAAAAATTTAAAAAAAATTTTTTTTTTTACTGATTATTTTTGTTGATTTTGTTAGGGCAGGGTTAGGAATTAGAGTTAGGGCAGACTCGTTTGTCGAAATCGCGTTTCATTCAGTTTGAAAGTTTAGCTGTCGTCTGCTTATTCGTCTCGCTTTCTGCCGTTTAACGTAAACCGCCGGAAAGCACCGACGCCGAGAGACTTTTAGCGCGATTCCTACTGTAAAAAAGTACCACATATTGTTAAAGATTTTCTTTTTAAAATCTGAAATATTTAGAATTATTGTCGTATTACTCCTGCTGTAATTTTTTATGAACATGCTGATGATGAAGATTTCATTAAAAACAGATTCCTTATTGTGTTTTGTTAACTTGTTTTTTTATTTAGATAAAAATAAATGGTACTTAACCATAAATGAGATGTTTTTTATTTAGATAAAAATAAATGGTACTTAACCATAAATGAGATAATAAAAAAAAAGAAGCGGGGCTTTTTAATAATTTTCTGATTTCTAATTTTGCTTCCTTGTTTATTTTTATGCATATAAGCAACGCATCTGAATTTTATAAACTATTCAGAAAAATGTCTTTCGTTTTTATTTTCAAGCATTAAAGGGAGCTTTTAATTCAAATGCACACAAATTTTTTTTTTTTTTTTTCAAGTTTAGGTTGAGAGATGATAACCAGTTTGTGTGTAAGAAGTGTAAGACAACGGAGATGGATGAAAACTCAGATGTGGAGAAAGTAGATTTGGATGGCGAGGCTATTGAGGTTGTTCAGAAGTTTGGTGACTTTTGTGATACCATTGGAACACAGAGAGGTGCTAGTGTGAGTGCAAGAGTTAGAAATGGATGGAGTAAGTTCAGGGGTCTTCTGCCATTACTAACCAGCAGAGCATTACCATTGTGAACGAAGGAAGATTCTATCAGGCATGTGTGAGCAGTGTGATAATGTATGGAAGTAAAACCTGGCCAATGAGGGTTGAGGATATGCGTTGCATGGAGAATTATGATATGAAAATGATACGATGTATGTGTAATGTGAGTCTTAAAGACAGGCTTAATTCTGATGACCTCACAAGAAGATTATATCTGGATAGTATAAAGAACAGGAGACTTCTTTGATTTGGTCACATTGAAAGAATGGGTGAGAGTGCTTGGGTTAGGTGTAGAACAGTTGAATTAACAGGGTCAGTTGGTAGAAGTCCAAGGAAAACATAGAAAAGTAAAAATTCAAATATTTTTGAAGGAAGTGAATCTTGTCAATTGTCATATTTTATCATTTGTTTTGTTATGAAATTTCAGGTTCGTTTATAAACATCTCTCAAATGATTGCCTGCGTCGGTCAGCAGGCGTTGGGAGGCAAACGAGTTCCAAATGGTTTTGAAGACAGAGCCTTGCCACATTTCCCTCGACACTGTACGTATATAATATACTTCGGATTCCTTTTCTTTTGTTTCTTAATTTTGTATATTTGCTCTGTACTGTTGCGTTTCGACCTTGACCATGTGTCATACATGCAGAAAATCAAGTTGGCATCATTATTACAAAAACACAAACATTCACAAATTGCATTCTTATCTTGGTAATTGCTTGTTCTTATGCGTGCCCCTGTGTGATCTTTATTTACACTTTCGAAAAAGACTAAGTCAACCCAAGACTGATGGAAGACAGAAGAGGTTTATTCAATTTGATCTTCGTTTCAAATCACTGACCGGTGGGGAAGCGGGGGGGGGGAGAGTGGAGGAGATATTGATAATTACTGTTAAACCATATTTTCTCAGCTCATCCCAATTTTCATATTCGCACGTTGCGTTCTCCCAACGAACTAACATCTGTTCTCTCTGACTCTCTCTTTGAGCTATGTCACGTCATATTCGTTTCTGTTAATTCCCACAGTCTAGTGATCCTTACCTTGGGTTAAGCAAGTTCACCACGGCTGAACTTTCATTTCCTGTTATTCTCAACTAACCATTTTATATACTAGTGGGCTTACTCGCCCAATATCTAACAGTACCACAGAAAATGGTCAGACTTATTGACATATTTAGGATTATCATAGGATTATCAGAAATATCTGTGATATAAGTGAATTGTTTTTCTTTTCATAAAATTCTGTGATATAAAAGTTGATTTTTTTTTTCTTTTCAGTTTATTCAAGCATAAAATTTTATGCAATTTTAATTATTATTGATAATTTTCTATACTTTTTTTTTTTTTTTTTACTTTTGTGAGTTTAACATTTTTTGCAAAAAATATCAAGATCCAGGCAGAGAAATGTAGACCTTGGCGAAACAGATGGGTATTGGAGTGGTGACTTTGAAGAAAGCACTGAACGAAAATCTTCCCTCTTCTTCATATAAGAGTCGTAAGGGCTATCTACTCATCACTAAGACCCAAGAGAACCGCCTTACGAAAGTCAAGAAACTCCTCAACAATCAGTCAATCATCCAGTTGAACTGGAGATGCTCTGATTCTTTTCAAGACCAGTTGAACAACGCGCAGAACAACAGCCTCCAGTCCGCACAAAGTCTCGTATATCATGAAAACTTTTGTCAACCTGTAATGGTCATTGGGTGTGTTTCCAGCAGAGGCTGCATCATACTGCCCCACATCTTCTGAAAAGTGATTGCGACTCAATTCAGATGACCATATTGAGTTGCTGTCCACTGTTGTCAACCGCTAGAGGGTGACTGTGGGAAGGCCGTGTGTGTGGCAGCAGGACTCAACTCTGTGTCACACCTCTAGGAAAACCCAGAGATTGCTGTCTGAGAACTTCCACGACTTTATCAGCCCCCCCCCCCCCCACTCGCCCGACCGTAACCCCATGGACTATCAGTTGAGAAAAACATCAACCATACCATTTCATTATCACATCACTACAGTATAAATCTCTATGCATGAGTGGATGAAGTGTGTGAGGTGCGCTGAAGAAAAATTCCTACCTGTAAAATACATAGCCCTGTTGTGCTCGCATACCCTTAATGACAATAAAAGTGTAAAAATTTGGGAATTTCCTTGCTTTTGTACATTTAGTGTATATGAATTTTCATCTTAACCCTATTAAGGGCATATGATTTCAGTATACTAGCATTTATCATGGGATGTCACTACTTTTGTAAAGGCTATGCCTCAATACAATAGTCATTTTTAAGGTTTTTTGGAATTTTCTGGAAAACTAAGGTATATGGTAAACTGAAATTAAAATGTCATCAACTAGACCCTAGAACCTCTATCTCTGCCAAAAATCAGCTGAATCCATCAAATAGTTGATGAGATACAGGGTGGCACATATTTACATACGTACACACAGATAACATGATTTCATGATTGAACTTTCTGGATTGCCTTGACTAATGATGCTGAAATTCTACACACTTATAAAACCTATCAAATAAAAATTTTGTGCAAAGTTTTAACGAATTTGGTTTATTGGTTTTTGAGTTATGATTGATCAAAGAAATGAGATTTCCAGCATAGGCCGTTTTTGAAGTCTATTAAGGGATAGAGCGCTCTCGCGTCTTCCTTGATTTGTTAAGAACCGGAAATGAAAACAATGGCATTAGTGTAAAGAGGAAGAAATTCTGTTGCACATTTCTGTTGCATTTGTTCATTGCACATTTCTGTGATATTTGTTCATTGTATATTTTCTTCCCTTTGCTTCTTATTTTATTTTTGATGAATAATTTCAAATTTTTCTTTTCCAGCCAAAGATCCCGCTGCACGAGGATTTGTGGAAAACAGTTTTTATTCTGGTCTGACTCCAACGGAATTTTTCTTCCACACGATGGGCGGACGAGAAGGATTGGTTGACACAGCTGTCAAAACAGCAGAGACCGGTTATATGCAGCGACGATTGGTGAAAGTGAGTCATCTTCATTTTTGACCAATAAAAACGTTTCTTGTTATGAGATAAAAATATTTGTAAATCAAAATGGTTTTGTCAGATTTTTAGTTTTACAAGGATTTTTGTAATCAAAGAAGGCAACGTTTGTTCATTGTTTCTTTTTTTTTCTAAAAGTCAAAGAAATTAATAATATATAATTAACTAGAAGAATACCCGTCCCAGGATGGGTAAAACTAATTCCCTGAATAGAACAGTTTTGCACCACTTATGAAGATTAAAATCAAGATATAATTGTACTAAACCTTATGTCTAAAATCCTTCTTCCAATCTTGATCAAAATCTATTATGATTTTGATTCTAGAAAATGTCTAAAATTTAAGGCTTAAATTGAAGGGGCCTTAAGAAGAAATTGAAATTCAGGGAATCTTGCTTAATTGGTGTCTAATGACTATGGACCAAGATATCAGATATGTTTTACACTCTACCCCCTTTTCCATATATTTTATTGGTTTTATTTCTTGTTAATGATACAGGCCTGATGGACATGTAAAGACCAAAATTACTACTAAATAATAATTACCAAGAAAAGTTTTAGTAAGAAATTTCTTAGTAATGTCCAGTAATTAGCAACTACACATATTATTTAGGAAGCAGATCACAATAACTGATTTATTTCCATCAAATCAATTGATTTTCTTAATTTTATGAATAAAAATCTATTTTCAAGAGGGACATATATTTGCAAGTGTATATATTATTGATAGACTGACTTCTGTTAAAAATTCAACAAGTAAATAATTTTTAAATGTTACAATCTGAAAACTGGTGTTTAATAGATAAAATTCTGAAAATTTCTTTTTTCATTCAGTCAACATCCAGCAAATATTCTATCATTAAAATGTTTTTTATTTTCTTCATTTTATGAATAAAAAATCTATTTTTCATTCAATTCATTAAGATATTTAAAGTAAGCATTATATTTTTTAGCAAAAATATTCAACCGGAAGGGACATATATTTGTTAGTAATAATAATGAAATATGTTAAATGGCTACACAAATGCAATCATATTTCGATCATAGATCTCATCAGGTCATTAACTTGATGACTCTGATATTAATAGTTTACACTCTAGCCATGACTTTTAATTATTCAATTTTATTTAATATATTTATTAATTTTCTAATTTTATGTATATACAAGCGGTATTCACATGACGTTGCCCGTGTGGAGACATATTGCTGGCCAGAAAGTTTTTCAGGAAAATTAGTTTCAAATATAGTCATGTTTACAGTTTTTGCCTTGAAAGAAAAGTTAAATAACATTTGTAATATAAGGTCAAGTAATTAAAAAAAAAACTGTTAGCGCGATGGGGTTACTAAAAGAAAAAAATTGTTTCTTACAGACAGCTGTAAAACAGTAAATGGCTTTAACAAATCAAAATGAATTTGAATTATTTTTAAAAAAATAAGCAAATTATTTTAAATTTAAAAAATACCAATAAAAATAATTATTTAAATTTTAAACTTCTTTTTATAATACATCCTTCAAAGAAAATCTCTTTATAAAAAATGAATTTCGTATTTTTACATTCAAATATATTTAATTTATTTTATGGACCTAACCGATAATTGCCAACCCGATTGGAATCAAAGGAAAATGTCAATGGTGTCTTTAGACTTCTTGAAAAATTTAACCTTTATTGAAACTTATTTGAATGTTCTAACTGTTAATATCGATTTCTATAACACACAAACAAACATTGATTTTTATATATATAGAAAATATACGATATATATAAATTATTATATTTATATAGATATATATTACATGAAAATTGAATTTTTAAAAAGCAGGGTAGAGCTTAAGGATATAAACATATATCAAGTTGGTGGCTTGATGAAATCTATGATTGCATTCATGTAACTAGTCACCATATCTTTTTTGTCTTTACTGAAATAAATGCTGACCCTCACCCCCCTCCAAAAAAAAACTTTAAAAAAAATAAATATTTTGGAGATTGTATTTGAAAAGATGGCTGATTGTAGTCTATATTTATTTATTACCTCTACCCCCTCATATAAAACCACTATGCAATTATATCCCCTCCTCTCCTCCAATGCAAAATGATAGAAAATTAAGAAATTCCAATGTATTCGCATGGCGAAGGTTAATTGTAATTACTCCGTTTATTTTTTTGTAGTGGATTACTAATTACCAATTCTTTATTGAATTTTGAATGTAAATTAAAATTTTCTGCCTGATTAATTTTAAAATGCAGTTGTTTTAAACATAGTTGATTTTTTTTTTTATTATCTTTTTCTTTTTTTTTCTTTTTTCTTATCTTTTTCTTTTTTCTTATCTTTTTCTTTTTCTTGTTCTTCAGTCGTTGGAAGATTTGTGTTCCCAGTATGATTTGACTGTGCGCAGCTCAACAGGTGAAATTGTGCAGTTTTTGTATGGAGGAGACGGCCTTGATCCAGCGGCCATGGAAGGTAAAGACAGGCCAGTTGACTTCAAGAGAGTTTTGGATCACATAAAAGTGAGTCTTTTGATCGGCTATCCAGATTTCCATTTCTTCTTTTTCTCTTTCTTCATTTAATCGTTTTTTTCCGCATCAGATGTCGGCTGCACATTGGCCGTGGCAGCATGAAGTGATTTTCTCCATGATGGAGTACTGTTGTCATATTTGGGCTGGTGAATCTCTGTCCCATTTAAAGGTTCTTGATAATAACGTGCAGAAACGTATTTGTAATTTGATTAACTGCCCACTCTTTCTTTTTCTCTGCACCCTCTCTCTCACAGATGTGATGTTGCTAGTCTCAGTCTTTTCTATAAGTATTATTATGGCATGTGTTCTTCAGAATTGTGTGATCTATTCCCTTCTTCCTTTGTTCCAGCTCGTTTGACTTGTTGGTCTAGAGATTCCATCAATTCGCTGTTTTGATATCTCATTGTAATACGGCTTCTTATTCCAGTAGTTTCTTTCCAAGAACTGCTAGCTTGTGGCATTCTCTTCTTGCTGACTGTTTTCCTCCTACCTATAGCCTTGGTCTTTTCAAGACTAAGGCCAATAGACATCTCCTGTCTTTGCGATAATCATCTTTCATTCTAGTTAGCTCCTTACATCAAGTGGCTTCATGTCTTGTCTGGAGCGATTTCCATAAAAAAAAACTCTATCATTTACGTTGGTTTCATTGTACCATTGCTTGACGTCATCTTTGACCGAGTCATTCCAAGTCTTCCTCAGCCGACCTTTTTCTTGTTTACCCTCAACTAAGATGCATGTACCTCTGTTTATCTAATCAGAGCTTCGTTCAACATGTTCATACCACCATAGGCGGTTGCAATGCAGAGCTGATTCCAGTTGTATGGACATGCTGAACAAAGCACAGATGTACACACTTGAGGGCAAGCAATAAAAAGCTAGACTGAGGAAAACTTGGAATGACTCAATCAAATATGGCTTCAAGCAATGGCTCAAATATGGCTTCAAGCAATGGCTCAAATATGGCTTCAAGCAATGGCTCAAATATGGCTTCAAGCAATGGCTCAAATATGGCTTCAAGCAATGGCTCAAATATGGCTTCAAGCAATGGCTCAAATATGGCTTCAAGCAATGGCTCAAATATGGCTTCAAGCAATGGCTCAAATATGGCTTCAAGCAATGGCTCAAATATGGCTTCAAGCAATGGCTCAAATATGGCTTCAAGCAATGGCTCAAATATGGCTTCAAGCAATGGCTCAAATATGGCTTCAAGCAATGGCACATAAAAACCAACGTAAACAATAGTTTCATGGAGAAAATCTGTCAAAATTTCTCAACGCAAATCACAGTTACAATAAATTGGGAGAATCAAATATTTTGTTTATTCAGATTTTCTCAGCTATAAAGAAAAAAAACTTTTTTTTTATACTAATGGGTCATCACTTATCAAGGCCCGTGAGCCACTCGAGGATAAGGCTTAAAGAGATCATCAGTAGGACGATGATCACCACCGGAAACATTGGGTGGAATGGGCAAAAGATTACTTAGGAGGAATTGATTTTCCAAGAGGACGGCTCATCAAGTATTTGTTTACATTAAACTTGAAGACAACAATTTTGTAGTCGGTTGGGAAGCACACTCGTATCTTGTTTCACAGATGGAATGTTCTTGGAAAGAAACTTTGTTCATGGAAGTTTTTTTGGTTTTTAGTAAAGAGAAAAGACAAGTTCTTGCTGTGAATGTCTTACGGGGGGGGGGGCAGAGATTGGAGCTCAGTTGTTATTGTATATGTTTGACATTTTCGTGGCTTGAAAGCGCAATTCTTGAATGGCAAGTTTAATTGAATAAATAATGAATTTGTTAAAAATATGCAGTTTTTCTTTTTTCTTCTTCATTTATCTAATATCTACCAGGCATTGCCTCGGAGTCTTCTTTTTTTTCATTTTTGTTAGAATAGAATTTTGAAAATAAAATTTAATTATGGTCTCGTTTGATCATTAAATGATTAATTAAACAAATTGTTTAGAAAACTATAATTAATTTTAAGGTAAAAATGCTGTTTTAATTATTATTGAACAGATAAAATTATTGGATGTAAATAGCTTCCAAAAGGTTTTGCTAAGAATTTTAAAGCCAGTTTAAATAACTTTCTATTTAACAGCTTAAATGCTTCCAAATTTCTTTCAAATTTTGAAGGGTCAGAAAATCATTCTTTTTTGTCAACTATTAACAAAAGATTAAAATGGCTAATTTATTTACGAAAAAGCAAAATATATTATGATGGATTTAATTTTGTAATTAAATATTTTAAATTTTGAGTACTTTAAGCTATTGCACTCGATTTAAATAAATATTTGATTAATAGCAAATAATATTAAAAAAAAATAATGTAAGTCACGTAGATGCAACACACATGAGAATTCGTCACACAATTTTATTAATATAGTGATGCACTTAGTACTCAGATAATTGAAAATTCATTGTTACAATCAAAAGTTAAAAAAAAAAGACACCAACAAAATTACGGCTCTTTGGCTTTTTGATTTGGAAAAAAATCTTTTTTTTATGGAAAATGGATAAGCAATGAAGAATGGAATTCATTTTTAGTAATTATATTTGATAATCTGATTGAGAAAAATTATATTTGATAATCTGATTGGGGAAAATGTTATTTGATAATCTGATTGAGAAAAATTATATTTGATAATCTGATTGAGAAAAACTATATTTGATAATCTGATTGAGAAAAATTGTATTTGATAATCTGATTGAGAAAAATTGTATTTGATAATCTGATTGAGGAAAATTATATTTGATAATCTGATTGAGGAAAATTATATTTGATAATCTGATTGAGAAAAATTGTATTTGATAATCTGATTGAGGAAAATTATATTTGATAATCTGATTGAGGAAAATTATATTTGATAATCTGATTGAGAAAAATTGTATTTGATAATCTGATTGAGGAAAATTATATTTGATAATCTGATTGAGGAAAAAAAATATCCGCCACGAAAATTTGAACCAGCAAATCAGACTTTCTAGGAAAAATATTTTTTGTGACTCTTTAAATGGATTTGTGTTGTATGATCATTTTCTTTGTTTCAATGATTTATCATGACTTACCAACTTATAAGCTTTTTTTTAAATTAGGAAAAAATCTAACATTTATTCCCAATTCAACCTTAGACAACTGTTAAAGTATTCATTTTTTTTTATTAAAAAAAATTAAAATTTTATTTAAAACTTGAAATAACAATTGAGTTAAAGATTTTATAGCAGCCATCATGCAGGTCCACAGGGAAAATGAGTTAAGGTTGCTCCGTGTATTGTCCATCCGGGATTGAACTCAGAGTGTTCCGGTTACAAAATGGAAACGTAACTTTTGTCACGCAACGAGAGTTCACGTATGCAAATGAGCTTTGTTTTGCATAGGCTAATTCTCGTTGTCATAAAAGGAGCAGATACTTTGTTCCAGGGAGCGGTGGAGAAAGGTTGACGCTGTGACTACGTCGAGTGCTGAGAGAGAGAGAGAGAAAAAGAAAAGAAAAAAAAGAATTCAATATTTGACTAGACTCTGGTTGTGAACGCCGTGTTGGACTGTTGTTGGTGAAAAGAACAGAAAAACTAATTCAGCGTCCTGTTTGAACTCAGTGGTAGGGCACTCTTTCAACTCTGAGTAGTGAACCAAATACATTTCATTTCAGTTTATTAACTCTGTTACAGATTAAAATATTTAGATTTAAATGGATGCTCAGTTTTTATTTAACAAAAGTTTATTGAAGTAAATTCTTAAATCTTCTATCTATTTTTTTTTTTTTTGGTGTGTGTGCGAAAGAATATGCTGATTGTGTGAGTATAATATAAATATATAGCCAAAATATATACTTTTGAAACAATCTACCGCAGAATTTAAATTGGGGAAATATTTGATTAAAATTCTATTTTCAGCATTTATTCGATAATGAATGAATTTTCTATCGAGTAGTTTTTTAAAAAATTATTATTATTAAAAAAACAAGGGGACTATGGGAAACATTTTTGAGGCTTTGTTTTATATTGTTAAAATGTAAAATCTTTTACTCAAGGATGTTGGTTTTCCGCTTTTTTTTAAATCCAGAAAAAGTGGATTTTCACTTAAATTGCTGAAGCCTCTTATGGATGTGAGTTTTCTGCTTTTTGATCAAAATCTGTTTGTTTTTTTAAAACAAGTTTTTCTCTTATGACAGTTCTTTCCAAAAACTGAAAATGTTAATTTTGCCATGAAGGTTTAGACTTTAAGCAATTCATATTAGTGGTAGGGGAGTAAGATGGCTTTTGTTTCATCAAAGAATTACTTCCTGTCTTCTCCCCCTCATATGCACATTTGGTGCCTTTCTCTTAATTTTGACTTTCTTAGTTGAAACTGGAGTTGTTTAGGAAAAAAAGTTATTGTTTTTTGTTTTTTTTTGTGCTGCCCTCTCTCCAAACACAGGTTGGGAAGTTCATTTCGATTTCATCTTTATTTTGCCATTGGCTACTCACATCCCTGTTTACTGTGATCTCAGATGATTTCCAGTTGTATAAAGAAATGGGCATTGACTAATTATTTTTTAAAGAAAGTCTATGACATAAATTAAAAGTTTAAGATATTGAAAAAATTTAGGGAAAACGGGTTTGCAAAGAGGTACCTTTCCGAGTTGGTCTCCAGGGGTGTCCGTCCTTAACTGGTCTCCAGGGGTGTCCGTCCTTAACTGGTCTCCATGCATCCCAGCATTATGTGATGTGCAAAATATAGCCTCTCCATAATGAATGATCGCCCGTGCATAGTGAGGTTACCCTGGTAATATTCATAAGCATAGACAGAACACGACGGATTAAGAGGAGTAAACCTTGACCACAATTCCAAATGAAAAAACATAATGACTGTTTGATGGATGACCCAAGAAGATGAAGAAAATGTTTAAAAAGTAATTTTAAAAATCATTTAAAATTATTGTTTTTATTTTACTGATTAACTTTAAGCTATTATTTTTAAATAAAAGCAAAATTTACTAAAAAAAAAAAAAAAAAAAAAGTGAAGATGTCTGTGACGAGATATTTATTGTTTTTCTTTACAAAAAATCTTAAATAGTGTATTGGAAAAAAATGTTGTCATTCGTATGAGATTTGAATTGGTCGATTTTCTCAGTTTTCATCCTAACAATGTTTTTTAATCAGCGAACCGTTTTTGTAAACCCACGCAGGCTATAACGTCGTACGAGTGCAAGGATGAAGAAGCTTTAAGCGGTGAGGAACTGCTGGAATTGGGAGAAAACATGTTGAAACAACCAAGATTCACAAACGATTTCCGAGAAGATTTTAAAAAAGAACTCAAGTAAGTCACGTTCTCAATCGTACATGCAATGGAAACTTTTTTCTGTATTTATTGGATTAAAATGGGAAGTGGGATCTTAGGGAAAAGGGCCAAGAAACTATAAAAAAAATGTTTTTATGACAAGGCATTTATAAACAAATGACCCCCCCCCCCCAAAAAAAAAATGATTTAATCTATTATATTATCTTTTAATGGGAATACGTTAGTGTAGTATCGGTTCTGTTGTGTCATAGGACCGTCCTCCCAGGAATTACCTCATCCTTTTTTAAGGGGATGGAGGTAATCCTCCTAGGTCTAACATCCTACTATAAGGGAGGCTTAATGTGATATCTGTTCTTTTCTCATGATACCATCTTCCCAGGGACTACCTTCTTTTTTTTGGAGGGGGGGGGGAAGGTGATAGTATAGTATCTTTTCTGTTGCTATGATACTATACTCACAGGCATTACCTTCTGCTTTTATGGTGATATTTTCCCAGGTATTACCTCCTCTATTTTGGAAGGGTATTGTAGTACCTGTTCTGTTGTCATGATACCATCCTACCAGACATTATCTCCTCCTTTTAGGATTAGTGTAATATATGGTCGTTATTACCTCCGCCTTTGGGGGTCAGTGCATGTAGTTCGTTCATCGTGATATCATCCCAGCCTGGTAAAATGCGACCGGAGGGAGCATATATTTGCTAGTATATATACATATATATACATATATATATATATATATATATATAGGTACACAGTTTTAATAAACAGTGAAATAATGTTGGACGCACAGCCATTATTATCTATGAGGATTTTTTTTAATGATTTATATTACAAAAGAGGAAAAAAGACACAGGAGAAGGAAAACAAAGATGAATCACTTCGTAAACTTTTCTTTTTTCTCTATGAGGATTTTTTTTTCTCCTTTTCCAAACGAGTATTGAGAAAAAAAAAGGTAAAGAAAATTAAATAAAACTACCGAGACGTCTTTCAATCGACACTTTTCAATGTAATCGTCGACTATGAGGGGGAATCACGATTAAAAACGTGGTCAAAAAGCCATAAATAATTATCGAGGGTATTAAAAAGAAAATTATATAAAAGAAAAATGGGATGAGACATTCTTAACGTACACCCATTAGTTCTAAGTTATGGGTGTACTCTTTTTGTTTGCACAGAGACGGTTGTCGTAAATTGATAGCAACCGCTTCGAGAATTTTTAAATGCGATTTTGAACGAGCTCTGTGCAAATTAGAGAATGCCTCATCCGAGTACTCTCCAGTGCAAACTTGGCACTGTAATAAATGTTCATCAATGGCCGACTCGTGGGCTTGTGAACGCCCGGGTGTCGGCAACTGCCTGTGCCTACGTATCGAAGGGGGGATCTGTTAAGAAATTCTTACCTCTAAGCGGTGGATGGTATGCCCCACGTATATATATATATATGAAAGAGGAAAAGCCAACATATTGTTTTCGTTTTCCATCACCCTAGATCATTTGCAAGTAGAAACTTTTTGCTGTTATGAAAATATAAGTCTTTGGAAAGGTTTTCTTTAAAACTGAATGAAAATCTTTTTAAAATTCTTGCGATGAATTGTGAGTATGAAACACCTTTTGTTAAAAATAAAATCAGAGATGAATACTAAAAGGCGACGAGGGTTTCTAATGGCAGGAAAAGTGAATGAGTTTGTTTGGATTTTATTGATGGCTCATTTTGTTAAGGAAGAATTTGTGTGTGTATGTGTACTAAGTCGTCTTAAATGTTACGTCATCTGTTCAAATAAATATCCTCTATTATTTGGATTATTCGAACTACTTTTCTCATCTTGATTGTTATTTTCACAACGTTTCGGCCGATGTAACCTTCAATCTTCTTCGAGTACATCTTGTTGAACTCGGGGAATCTATATAATTTCGAACTAAACCCTTTATTTAATCCACATGGGCCTGTGGCACAACAAGCGTTAAGTAATTTTTATTTTATTCTTAGTATCGCCTTTAGTGAGGATTGAACCTTTAACCTCCAGAAGACTGTCACTTTGAATTGATTGTTAAAATGCCGTTATCCGTTTCACTATGTTTCAAAAGAGAAAAAAATTGACACATCAATTCACTAATAATTTTTTAGGTTAAAAAAAATCTTTTGCCGCCTTTTTTTGGCCCATTATCGCTCATGTTCCTTTTTTTTAGGACCAGAATAGAAAATTAACTATATTTCAGCCACATCTGTAGTTTTCAGAGATGCCGATAGTTAGTCATTAGATTGGTGTGTCTTTCAAATATTACACCTATGTTACTGATGCATATTGGCGACTCTGATGGCTCAGTTTTCAGTATTCTGTGAAAATCAAGTGTGGAAGGATACAATTAGTTTCATCTATTATTCAATCAAACATTTATTGGTAAGCAGTCCTTATAACCAACCCACATTTTTAATGAATGCTTTAAATGAATGCTATAAATGAATGCTATAAATGAATGCTGTAAATGAATGCTTTAAATGAATGCTTTAAATGAATGCTTTAAATGAATGCTATAAATGAATGCTATAACTATCCTATAAACTCGAGTAAATCTTTGAATGTGATTTTAATATCAAATAATATTGTATTCACAAAAGAATTTTTGTAATAAATTAAAGAAAAAAAAAATTTGGCACGAATGGGTTGAAATAAAGATTTCTACTTTAACTTCCTGACATTGAAGAATTAAAACTTGTGTTAATCGTCGTATTTTGTTTTCTTTTTCAGAGATTTTCTGCATTTTGTTTGTGGCAAAATTGGTAAAACGTGGGGAATTTACAATTTAGATCATTCTCAAAGAGCACAGCGATCAGGTTGAGTATATATATATTTATATATTAGTAGAGAATGGTAGTTTGCTTGAAACATTGCTGGGTATAGTAGTAGTAAGTATTTGAAAGGCTGTGGGCAATGCAAATTCTGGGTAAGATGCAAGTTGTAAGTTACAACTTGCATCTTACCCAGAATTTGCATTGCCCACAGCCTTTCAAAAACTTACTAATATTTATATATGTAATAAGGCATTTCATGTTTGTACGTACGTTATCACCTTTGACACATATTTTAAAAAAAATGTGATAGGTGATTAATATAATGTCACTAAGGTAAAAAAAATTGCGACTTTACTCATTTTAAAATGAATGGTTCCAAAATCAAATTATGTCGTCCCGTCGACTAAAACAGAACAATTTTAAATAAATTCATTTCAAAAAGTGACATTCGTGTTATTTATTTAAAGAATATTTAGCTGGCAGTGATAAATATTTTTACGAAAGAAGAAAGAGTAATTTTTTTTTTCTTAATAGTATTGGTCCTGACAGACATTTATTATTTCAAAAGGAATATTATTATTATTATTATTAATAGTAAATTATATAGATTGATGTAGAAAGCACCGTAGAATTCCCGTGGGGTCCCACTAGTATAAATAAATTTTGTTAAATACTTAGAATGCTGTCACATAAAATTGACTGTATAAGTCATGAAAACAGGATTCTATATTTATAAAATTGTTTTTTCATAGAAATCGCCCCCCCCCTCCTCAATGGAATCATATACTAAACAGATTAGAATTTATTATTTGATCAAAATTGTTGCCTTCATTTGAAAATTGCTTTGTACTTTTACAATATTTACCTCTGTATTTTATGTAAGTTTTTATAGGCACATCATTCAAAAACACCATTAAACAATGGCCATCCAATATTATGGAAGAAATTCAAATGAATTATCCAGGCAAAGTTGGTGAAACTAAGTTTTGCTGTTTCTGCCATTTTATTTTAATAATCTTATTAATATGGCGGACATTTTATTTTAATAATCTTATTAATATGGCGGACATTTTGTTTTAATAATCTTATTAATATGGCGGACATTTTGTGCTCCTACATTTAAATGTTTATGGCACAAATGCTTGTAGCGAAAGTACACAAATAAAACTATCTGCTATATTAATAACATCATCAAAACATTGATTTCTAGGTGTCATCATTTTTTATGGTTTGAAATTAATGTCCATTTTTAATTTTTATTGAAATTGATGTCCTTTTCTAATTTTTATTATCTTAAAACCAATCAATCTCTTGTGACATTTCAAATGATTGAAACTGGTTATTGCCAAGACTAATTATAACAAAGAATTCTCTATCCTACCTAAAAAATGACAACTATATAAACGAGGCCTATCTTAAATGTATCCGACCTTAGACAAGAAAAAATACTTCAAATACCTGACAGGGTTGGGATCCTAATCCACTTCAAAGTAAGCCCCTTATGCTTGCACACACTTAGACCACCGACCATCCACTGCCGGAAACACCTCTGGAAGTCTTCTTTTGGAATGGTGTTTCTCTCTGCCGTCGCGTTCCGCATTATCTCTTTTTTTCGCACCCTCTCAACAACAGCTGCACTCCGAGCAATTTGAGGCTGCCAGAACGCTGGTCACTTTCCGCTGATGTGCGGCCATCATTGAATCGGTTGAACCACTCCTTAATTTGTGTTACACCCATTGCATCTTCTCCAAACGCCTGCTGAATCTAACGCGAAATTTCAGACAAAATGGGAAAGTTGATATATGGAATAATGGATAAACTAGTTAAAATAATAGTACAAGTGCATCTCTAAAGTCAACCGATATTTGTACCACATGTTAAGGTCGGGTTTCACAACCGAAATATCGTTTTTTAACTAGTCTTTTTATATGCTTATCCTCTATTCTATATCTTAACTATTCCATATATCTTATTTAAAATGCTTATCAAATCATTCCATATACTATTTAATTTTATGTCCCAAATTTAAAAAAGATTTGACGTTTTGGTTGTCTCTTTCAAATATTCTCCCCAGGGCGAGTGTTTATTTCAGGGAGAAAGGTTTGGGTCCAGGTTCTAGGCCATCTTTGATTACCTCTTTCCAGGTTTTATGTGGAAGTCCTATTTACCAGGGCCACAATTCACATACATTGATGGATCCACCCTCTCTAGGGTTCATATCTTCAAACCAATCCAGTTTGCATGATCTTAAATTTGAGTTGAATGCTGGTACCTTTTATTTTTGGTAGAGAGATGCCATGAAGACACGAAAACAATACTCATGAGCAATGGCCTCAATGAAGACCCTTGGAGCACTCTAATTTCAATATTGGATTAGTTGTTGTATTAGTTACCCATTCCAATCTTCTTCCGTTTGCATAAATAGATTGCATATGCCAAAATGTATTACTAATTCGGTCAAAAGGATCTTTCTATTTGCTCTTCCAAATGTTTAGGCTCCAAAATAAACTTTTCCTATTTGTTCTCCCAAATACTCTTTTTTCTTATGGCTCCAAAATAAACCTTTTCTATTTACTCTCCCAAATACTCATTTTTGTTTAGGCTCCAAAATAAACTTTTCCTATTTGTTCTCCCAAATACTCTTTTTTGTTATGGCTCCAAAATAAACTTTTCCTATTTGCTCTCCCAAATACTCATTTTTGTTATGGCTTTAAAATAAACTTTTCCTATTTGTTCTCCCAAATACTCTTTTCTGTTTAGGCTCCAAAATAAACTTTTTCTATTTGTTCTCCCAAATACTCTTTTCTGTTTAGGCTCCAAAATAAACTTTTTCTATTTGCTCTCCCAAATACTCATTTTTGTTATGGCTTTAAAATAAACTGTTTCTATTTGCTCTCCCAAATACTCTTTTTTGTTATGGCTTTAAAATAAACTTTTTCTATTTGCTCTCTCAAATACTCATTTTTGTTTAGCCTCCAAAATAAACTTTTCCTATTTGTTCTCCCAAATACTCTTTTCTGTTTAGGCTCCAAAATAAACTTTTTCTATTTGCTCTCCCAAATACTCTTTTCTGTTTAGGCTCCAAAATAAACTTTTTCTATTTGCTCTCCCAAATACTCATTTTTGTTTAGGCTCCAAAATAAACTTTTTCTATTTGTTCTCCCAAATACTCTTTTCTGTTTAGGCTCCAAAATAAACTTTTTCTATTTGCTCTCCCAAATACTCATTTTTGTTTAGGCTCCAAAATAAACTTTTCCTATTTGTTCTCCCAAATACTCTTTTCTGTTTAGGCTCCAAAATAAACTTTTTCTATTTGCTCTCCCAAATACTCATTTTTGTTTAGGCTCCAAAATAAACTTTTCCTATTTGTTCTCCCAAATACTCTTTTCTGTTTAGGCTCCAAAATAAACTTTTTCTATTTGCTCTCCCAAATGCTCTTTTTTCTTATGGCTCCAAAATAAACCTTTTCTATTTGCTCTCCCAAATACTCTTTTCTGTTTAGGCTCCAAAATAAACTTTTTCTATTTGCTCTCCCAAATACTCATTTTTGTTTAGGCTCCAAAATAAACTTTTTCTATTTGTTCTCCCAAATACTCTTTTCTGTTTAGGCTCCAAAATAAACTTTTCCTATTTGCTCTCCCAAATACTCATTTTTGTTTAGGCTCCAAAATAAACTTTTCCTATTTGTTCTCCCAAATACTCTTTTCTGTTTAGGCTCCAAAATAAACTTTTTCTATTTGCTCTCCCAAATGCTCTTTTTTCTTATGGCTCCAAAATAAACCTTTTCTATTTACTCTCCCAAATACTCATTTTTGTTTAGGCTCCAAAATAAACTTTTTCTATTTGCTCTCCCAAATACTCATTTTAGTTTTGGCTCCAAAATAAACTTTTTCAAATAGCTCTCCCAAATACTCTTTTCTGTTTAGGCTCCAAAATAAACTTTTTCTATTTGCTCTCCCAAATACTAATTTTTGTTTAGGCTCCAAAATAAACTTTTTCTATTTGCTCTCCCTGTTTTGGCTCCAAAATAAACCTTTTCTATTTTCTCTTCCAAATAAACTTTTTAAATGTCTTTATTTAGATTTTTTTTTCATTCTGTTTCATTTTTATTTATTTTTTAACATTTTTTTTCAGTTTTGTTTCAACTTGATCGCATCACAAAGACTCAATTTCAAAGATTTTTGGAATGTTGCCGTCACAAGTATTTAAGATCAAAGATCGAACCAGGTTGGTAAATCTCTACTATTTACCATTCTATCAAGATATTTTACCATCATTGATGATTCTAATCAAAAATACGAAAAATCCAATTTTATAAAAAATCTATTTTAATTGAGGATGACTAATTGATTCCTTGTTTAAAACTCTTCATTTTTATTTTTGTGTAAATAATAATAATTTCTGAATGTCTATCATTTTAGGAACCGCAGTTGGCGCTGTCTGTGCTCAGAGCATCGGTGAACCAGGAACACAAATGACATTAAAAACGTTTCATTTTGCTGGTGTTGCATCAATGAGTATCCTTTTTGCCTCGGTTAACACAACAATCTTAATTTATATATTTTTATTCTTTTCAAATAAAATGAAAAAAAAAACCTTTTTAATCTATCAGGATATTCAAAAAAGATTTGGTGAAATTTATTCATGCCAAAGACAGTTTTAATTAAATTTTATTAAATATTTTATGTAAGGGATCAGTTACAAGAAAATGTTTATTGATAAGATTTAGGAATTTGCTGACCTAGTTTTGTTTTCAGCATCTGATTATATAGTGGTGTGAACCAAATGATATTCCTATTTCTTGTATTTTTATTATCTGGTCTCTTAAATTTAATTTCAATGTTATTATACCCAGGGTTTATTAAAGCAGTTTTATAAATGTTACTTTAACTCTTCAATATCTGTTTTGCTAAACCTACATTCAATAGAATTAGGAATATGTTTTATACTTTAGGTTCATGTATATTGGGTTAGCATTATCTTTTAAATATGGCTCATATGTATTTTTATCTAAGTTGAAAGTGGTATCTAAAAAGTTCGTTATTTTTATCTTTGCTTATACTTCGAATCTTAGGCCTAATTTTTTTAATTCTCACATATATGATTTTTTAAAACTTTCATCCTTGACCTTGTTTAAGTCTTTTATAGAAAATAAAACCTACTTATAAAATCCTCAAACAGTAGACAAACTGGCTACACCCCCCCCCCCCAATATTTAATAGGAAAAGCTGAACTTTTTTCCTCAAAAGAAGTAAGGCTCCTCCCTTGATGTGAACCATTTTTAAATTGTTCAGTTTAGTTTGAGGATCTTGCCGTAAGGCAGGTGAAATAAATTATTACATTTAACTGACATATTGATTTGAGATTTAAAAAATTTTGCTATCTATCTATCTATAAATAAATTGGGCAAACCGGAGAGTACCCGGCTCAAAGTCAGCACAAC